>CM046839.1:9278999-9616499 GCA_025618425.1 Heliocidaris tuberculata
TTTCCAACCTAATGAATACCACATTAACCCAGGCGAACATAAGTCTAATATCATAGCCAAATATACTCTTCTGCAAAACTGCAGATGCGTAAATTAAATAATCCAACTATGATAGAGGTTAAAGGAGAATGGTAAAGAGTTGACCAAATTTCCATTATTCTTCATTTTTGTGTGTGTGTGTGTGTGTGTGTGCGTGTGCGTGTGGAGAATAACATGAAGGGTACTGGACCTTAAACCATAGAAAAGGGTTTCTCTTTAGAGAGTTTTGACAATTCATTTATTAATATAAAGATGAGTTAAAGTATAAAGATAGCAATATTTTTAGGGGGGGGTATTTTTTTTTGGGGGGTGGGTGGTTGAAATACTAGTTCCTGTAAAAATGGGCAATCAATGTCTTGTGAGGACTTTAACTTCAATTTACTTTTAATTATGGTGTAAAATAGGCATCTATAATATAAAATGTTACAAAGTACCTGTAAGTCTTTGGAAGCATGCACTAACAGCAGGAACTGCTACTGGTCATTGTGTAATGGACACTTAATAAATTATCATCAAATTCCCATTTTCCATCTTGCTCGACTAGACAAAACCTTTGAGACTCGGCTGGTGAATAAGAAAAGGGCAGAGAAACTACACATATCATCTTGTCAGCTTCTCGCATTCTGTGTTTCCAGGAATGACTAAGCAGCGCTCGCTAATGGGATAATGTGTGTACATTTCAATAATTCACCCTTCCTCCGGACCCCACTCTAAATGCATCCATTTCCCGCCCAAGGATGGAGGGGGTTGCCAGGCAACATGGAAGCATGATGCTTACTCAGCTCTTTCTCAAACAAGGACTTTTGTCTTTTTCATATTTTCTTTCTTTTGCTTTCCTCCCCGAGAGAGAAATGTCAGAGGATTGTTGATATTTTGTACTTTGGACAGCATCCCAAGCAACTGGTATGGTTGCCCATCTCCCATCGTAAGGCATAGGGTTCAACGCTATCAAGAATGTCTGTTGTTCTGTCTCAGGATCCACAAATCTGGGCCCTGAAAGTTAAGGGCTTTCTCTAGTTCTCTTCAATACATCTAGTTTTAATTGGAACTTTCGTATGCTAATCCAAAATTTATTTTAAAAGATACAACTGAATTGACTTCTTTGGTGCCCCCAAAAGAAGGTTCCTCTTCTATAAATTTATACTACAAAATTTATTCTTTATTGGCTGACTATTCAATGATCTTACTGATAAGGCTTCTGATTAACTTCTTTTAATTACCTGTATTTATCTTCAGGTTTATAAAAGCCAATCTTTTTATATTCAAACAAAACAAATATAAAATCAACCACCTCACAAAAGTGCTCTATCCATATTCTAAAAGATATTTGATCAGTCTCTGTTTAACAATTGCAAAAAATCTCTGGTACAGAAATTTTGCACGCCTAATAAATTGCTTCTTTCAAAAGAAAAAAATAATAAAACTAAATCTGAAATTTTAGCTCCTGCTCAGATTACCCCAACATATTTCTCTTAGAACTGCATGTAATTAAGATCATTATGGATTTATAAAATGCAGACATAAAAGTGATTTCAACTGTGATGTTTGATGAAAAAGAGCATTTGTAATGGATCTATATGGTAGCTGGTAAATTTGCTTTTGTGTTGGACATGATTAAAATTGGACGCATTTTTGATAGAAAACCTAACTACCTTTGATTCTTTCCTGCCAGAAAAGGATCTCTGATGCGTGACTACCTATTGGAAGCTCTGACAATGGAAAGACTGAGAGTTTGCCTGCACCTTGATTGAGCTAATTTAATTACATGGAGGAGTTTATGGATATTCGATAGCCACCTTTTTATTATTCTCACTTATGATCATCTTTGTTCAAATCAATTTTCACCTGATGAACAAAAAAGCATTAAAAAAGGGGGACTCTTATGACTGACAAGACCTTTCTATAACTGTTTGTGAGAATAATCAATGTTTAACACTGCACTAGCATTTCAAATATTTGATTTGAAATCACTGATGCCAATGGACAGAATGATTACATGTAACTAATGCCAACAGGTTTTCTTTTTTTTTCAATGCTTGCAATCAACATGAGCACATTCACACATAAAACTATCACCAGTCACCTCTAAAAGAAGATACAGGATTTGCGATAAATCAAACTTGTTTCTGTTAGGAGAAAGAGTGGTGTTTGAAATACCCTCCAATAACAAAGCAGCTAAAAGCAGATATATACCACACAAAAAGTTGCAACAGTGGGAAAGTGCTCCTCTTATACTAATGAAAAGGGAAAAGAATAACGGTAGGCTTGGTGGCAAGAGTTCTCTATGAATAAAGTATGTAATATAGGCTAAGTACACAGTGTCTCACGAGGGAAAGAGGAAAGAGAGAGATGCTAGGCAATGACTGTACTGATATTGTCTGAGCAGAAATATTTCTACAAGTAGCTGGTTGCCATGGTGATGGGACGACTGAAAAAATAGAAGAGGCAATACAAAGGAAAATGTACATAGATTAGCAGAAATGAGAACATGTAGAAATCATGTGAGCACATGAGGTGATAAAATAGTTAAGACTGAGCATAAAGAGGAAGAGAAAGAGAGAGAGATAGAGAGATAGGAGACACAGAGAGATAGAGAGGGAGAGAGAGACAGAGGGAGACACAGAGAGAGGGAGAGAGAGAGAGAGAGAGAGAGAGAGAGAGAGAGAGAGAGAGAGAGAGAGAGAGAGATCAGGGGCCTGTAACATAAAGAGATACAATCAATCTTCGATCAATTATAACTCTTCAGTACATGGTTTGCCATAGACTTACGATTGATATCAATTGTAAGATTGATTTATCTCTTTATGTTACAGACCCCAGGAGAGAGAGGGAGAGGGAAAGGATTTATTGGATACGTTGTCCTTATCAGTAAAAGACTTGAGAGGTACAAAAAAAAACACACTACCAACAAATATATTTTCCAATGTTCAGATGTGAAGTACAACACCCTCCTCCTCCACCCCTCCTCCCTTCACTCACAAAGGGGGGGGGGGGGGAGACAGAAACAAGACAAAAAAGTTGAAGACTAAAAGATTATGACAGCCATGTATTTGAGAAAGGAAGTAATCAGATGATAACACAGATATTTCCAACATTGTGGATGAATAGCACAACTAGGATCTCCCAACTGCTTGGTGGTGCATGCGGGGCTGCAGCTTTGTGGCCAAACCATCGCCAGCTCTTCTTGCCACCCTGAGGCTACGTGTAGCGGGTGGATTTAAGCGCATTTCTCTTGTTTGGGGGGCAAATTGAAGCAGACGTGGCAGGAGCAAATCCGGATGCGAAGGACATTTCCTATTCCTTTCAGCCGCCGTCCCTGGGCAGCGGAGAGAGCGACAAGAACAACAAGACCCTACATGTCCTAGCCAGAGATGATCTTCTTCTTGTCTGGAAGCGGCCAACTATCAATTAGCAGGAGAAGAGGAAACACAAAAGAGGGCAGCTGAAAGCTTTGTCGGAATTTCCCCGAGGAACATGCCCTGGAGTAGCCAAGAGGAATTAGCAAAATCAGGCAGTTTTACGGGAAGCCAATGAAATTCCAAGTAAACATCATCAAAATACATACATCTATGGAACTACTTCAAACTCACTGTATCACAATACCCGGGTGGATCAAAGTGGTCTTCTGTAAAATTATAGCTATCTTATAATCTTCTTTGTTTTGACAGCAGGGAATATTGAATCAAAATAAACAGAGTAGGTTTTAAGAATATTCATAATGTAATCATTTCAAAACAGACTTTTCAAATGTCAAGTTATTTCTATAAGAGAGCATACATGTATCAAAAGTCATTAAAGAAGCATCCCTTGTTTACAAAAATGCAGTATAAAACTAATTACTTACTTTGCTTATATCATGTAAAAGTCTCTTCAGAAAATCCATTTTTCCATTACCACTAACCAATATATACAGTGTACATATGCCAATACTTGTGTATATATGAGAACTATATAAAATGGTAAAATTAGACAGGATGTCAGAAATTATACAAATAGAGCAACTACTCTTTCCCTCTCCTTTTCCCCATTTTTCTCTGTAGATCTTGTTTCTTACTGTCTCAGTTACATGTACTTCTTTCTCTTATCTTTTCAACACATCTTTCTTGCTTTCTGTGCATCATTTTTTTCTCTCTTTTCCTCTTTTTTCATTTTCTAATTTTTCTTCTTCTCTTCCTTCCACTTTATCTCTCCCCCTCTGTCTTCTCTCTCTCTCTCTCCCTCTTTTCTGCTTTCTAATTCTGTATCTCTTGCCCTTTTCCCCAATCTATTCCTGTTTCTCTCAATTCTCTCGACAGCCACATAATCCATTATTTCCATTTCTACCCTGCAAGATTTTCCATGCTTCGACCTCTCAGCAGTTTTACATCTGGAGAAGAAGAACGGAACAGATAGTGAGAATAAAGAGAAGAACGGGAGAGATAGTGACAATGGAGAAAGACACCTGCAGGTAATGCCATCAAGAAAGGTCATCAATCCTACCTCGGACTATTTGTTCCGATCATTACACACACACACACAGAGACACAGAGGGCTTTCCCCGACAGCTTATTTGAACAGACAGAGAACAGGTTTCAGGAATTTACGGCAACATGATAAATTCATGCAATAAATATTTGATCAAATAGCTTTCTCAGACCCCTCATTTTCTACCTTTACTTATGAAGCTGATCTAAAAATAAGTTAAAATAAATAACTGAACTAGTAAAGACAATAATCACATATCCATTTCACAAAAGACCTGAATGCAAATAGGAAATATCAAACCCCTGTATTTGCTCAGAAAGGAAAATTACTACTTAGAAGACACAAAATTTGCTGGGAAATTTAAGTTGCACATTATTGCAATTATTCTTATTATTCTCATTATATAAAAGTATGGACACCTTTTTCTGGATCTCATAGCAACACTTAGAAATGTATTTTCCAATACAGCAAGAGCCTGTAATACTTATTTCTTACCATATTCAGTGACACTGGTACTTCCCCAGAAAGTGCACTCTCACAGAAGATGGCGCCCTTTCTCTTTCGCAAACAGAAACGCAGTATACAACAGCTACTTTAACAACGTAAAAAACAGGCATGTACAGTACATTGGCATTATTTCCAGAATCCTGCAAACACTAATTTGTACACAGCTTGTGAATTTACTACAGAATAAGCTGCAAAGGCATTGAAAGCAAAATGATTAAATGTGATGAACTTAATGAGATTCTTTCTTCTTTTTTTTTGTAATTGGAAACATACAAACAAAACAGCCTTAATAATCAATACATTATTTTCATGTAATAAATACTTCTCTGTAACTTGTTTGTTTTGGGAGTTATCTTGTTGTAGATCTGATTAATTTTTGGATTTATTTCTAAAGAAATGCTATATTTTGTCATTAATGAACAAATCACAAGGATTATGAAAAGGAAAAAGAGAAGATACACAAGTGTTTATTTAGCAGCTTTCATTGGAAAGGCCTATCGTAACTTCTGCCCTTCTTTCTTCATTTTTAGGAAATGACATCTCGATCTACTCCTTGAATATTCACATTTCCCAGCTTTTCCATGTATTCTACCTATTATCTTTACATACAAAATATGACAATATAAGACATTAATGCTGGTTTTTCCATCAAGCTAGGTGAATTTCAGTCAGCTCCATGACACTTGTCTTAAGCCCACCACACACTATACGATCGACTGCGATCTGATTTTGGAAATAAATCGCAATAGCATTATTATGGGCATTTTAACAAATAAAAATCTATCTGATTCAGGTTCTGAACAATAATATGAATACTAAACAGAGGATTCAGGAACGCTGTCGGCCTTATACCCGGAATGAGGGTCAAGTCAGTTTCAAATCATAGACAATCGTCAGAATACTCTGACATCACTACGACTTGGAGCCGATTTGGCCTTTCCACCGACTAGAAAGCTCGCAATAGGCTGATTTTACTATCTACATGAATATTCAGAATATCAATCAAAAATACTTTATTTGTTTCAATGTTTATATCAAATGCTATTACATTTTCTTTCAAAATCGGATTGCAGACCGATCGCATAGTGTGCGGTGGGCTTTTGCCATAAGGCAAATAAATATTCCTCTTCAAAGGGAAGAATATGGAAAAAGAAGAGAAAGGTAGGTTAAGACAGACTCCTTATTCCACCATGAGAGAGCAGAAGAGATTCAGTAAATAGAGCTAGCAGGCTCTACATCGCCTTGGCATTCAAGCAGTAGTTCTTCCTGCAAACTGTTGAGAGCTGCAAGCAAAACCTCTTCCTTGCAAATCTATCAATTATGAATGCCAGGCCTGCGACACCCTCTTGAAACAAATACAATTTTGATCGAGAATTTGAGGAGAAAACACACACATATGCCTGCTGTGAAATCTCAACATTAAGGTAGCACAGATATTCTAATCACAGCGAGGGTGAGAGCATCGGTCTCCGGTTTCAACGTTTGAACAGATGTAGTCAGACAATATCACGTTCTGTTTGATTTTCTACAATCGGGGGCTTGGTTATGGCCATCTAATATTCCGGGTGGCGCAATTGTGGGGGAATTGTATATCCATTTCAGTTTGTTTTTCCCTACCTGGTCGTGAGATTTTTTTTTCCTACTCAGGTAATGCCCAAAACTGGCGCAAGACATGAGGACCATGTTTACCATCTCACGCCAGTGTGCAGTTGCGTAATATGGGCATAGGGCGGATAATTCGATCGGACTAACAAGGCACACGCGCAGGTAAAGAATAACGAGACATAATATGGGGAGAGGGTTTTGGTCTTAGATGAGAAGCAAACGGAAGCTTTTACCAGGGATAGATGGGGCCAGAAGAAAGGAAAAGAAAGGAAAAACTGTCAGCCTTGTTTAGCGTACGTGGATGTTTGCGGAGCTCAAATGGACTCAGAGTTTAGCTTGTCATTCTTGAATTACAATGCTGCATGGGCTTTGCAGTGCAAAGCCTCGGTTGGAAACGGGTCACGTTTATCAATAATGCATTGAATACTCATTGGCTGACAGAGCTGCTGTGGAAAACACTGGTCTAGGAATCGAAACAACACGAAACATCAATACTCGACAAGGCCTTCACAGAGTTTGACACGTTCCTGGGAGAGGCACGTCGAGAATACTAAGTGAACTCTTTTGATAACCTCTGAAAGTTATTTTCTCTGGGAATAAGACAAAAACAGGAGATTGTAAATGTGTGGAAGAAGGAGAAAATAAGAGAAGGACAAAATAAGAGGAATAGAAAAAGGAAAGGAAGATATGCAAAAGAGAGAAATGGTAAAAGTGGATTCTGACAAGACATAAACAGTACAGGGAGAGGGAGACAGGGGAGACAGGGGGAGAGAAAGAGAGAGACTGAGAGAAAGACAAATCAGAATATAGTCAGGTGAGAGAAAATGGTATCGAGGTTACACAAAATTCAATTCATATGCAGTAGAAAATTCTGCAACAATCTTCTTTTCTTTTCTTTTTTGTTAATTACCTAGCATGATGCTATTATTTTGTACCAAACATGCAAAAATTTGTATTTGAATGACAAACATGAGATTCCACTGTGTCAAATGATAATTTCCTTTGTAGCATTTGCCTTAACACTTAATTCACTTGCTAAAGGTTTCACAAAAAAAAAGTCTGGGTAACAAATTGGCAATGCTTTTCATATCCAAACAGGTATTTATAAGTTTACTTTGATTTCACTGGCTCATTTCAAATGCCCAGTCCAAGGGGCATTAGGGATTCTGAATTTAAAACTAAGGACCACTGATCTGTCTTCTTCCAGAAGATTCAACCATTGCAGTGCTGACATGGAATAGGAAACGGGGTAGCGGATGAAACGGAGCCAGACAGCCTAAGCCAGTCTAAGATACGGCAGCCTGGGTGTGAGGATGAGTCAATACCCGTTTCGCATCCTGCTATTGACACACCTGGCGAGCCCCGGCGTGCTTCGGCACACTAGTTGGCATGGATTAACGATTGGAGTTTGGGAGCTATGTCAAGTCATCATGGTTGGTGCATGCAAACTAGGCACCAGCAGCAGCACCAGACTGATGGGAAAGAGGTGGGGTGAATAAGGTATCTACTTCCTCTAAGAAGTGGTTGGAGAATAATCGTTGACAATTTGTCAAGATTTTCTAGCCCCTGCATGTAAAGCAGTTGGCAGTAGGTTACTAAGAAAGGAAGGCAGGAATAACAAACAAAAAGGCCTCTTTTACTTTGTAAAAGTCTTCATATGCTGTAACCTCAAAGTTCTAGAGCTTGCATGAATCTCCAAAATATGATACATGTCAGGAAGAGCTGTGCAAATGAATATGATTATGAACTCAGAAATAAGAACGCAGTATCTGCTTACAATCTAGGGTAAAGAAATGAAAAATCACTGTATTTCTGCACAACCCCGTGATCTGACATCCATGACACAATGCATACAGGAAGAGCCGCATGTGCAAAATATGATCTAAAGAAGATGTGAAATATTTGGAGTTACACCAAAAAAAGGTTTAACTCATATGGCGCCCACTTAACCCTTTCATGACAAGAATTATTGAAAATTGATCACATTTTGTTCTTCAAATTGGCAACAATAAAATTTTTCTTTTAGTGTTATATGGTTATAAGGTGTAATGTCTTTGAAGACAATATACATAGTTACGAATTTTTTCAAAATGTTGGAAAAATTGCCAATTTCGATAAATAAACAATGATTTTGAACCTCTCAATGTGTTGCCAATTTAAGAATTTTAAAGCTTATTCTCCTTTTTAAAATTCCTGGCATCAAACACAATATTGTCATGCAACAAACATTGATGCAGTGTGTGCAGACTTTTTTGCTTTTTCTACTCATGCATCTGGTATATTTTTTAGGGCTCTCAATCAAAAGTTAGTGAGCCAAATCCAATTTGAATTTCAAGACAATTTGTTAATAGTCCAAACATATTAGATGCAATATCAACATGAGGAAGGCTATAAGGGAGTTAAAGGGTTAATAAATGAAAAATATTTGTTTTAAAAGTATGAACGCAACAGAGGGTGGGGGGGGGAATGCAGTCATTAAGTATGAATAGATGGAGGTTTATGGGAGAGAATGAAACAAATGATTTGACGAATAAAGTGAAAAAGATATAAAAAGAGGGCTGCAATAGAGGGGGAGGGGGTAGGGAGACAAGAATAAAAGATATATATATATATATATATATATATATATAATATAGATACATGTACATTTACATATCAATAAAATAGGGGGAAAATGAAGGAGAGAAAGAAAGTGAGAGAGCAAGAGAGAGAGAGAGAGAGGATGAGAGAGGGGATTATAAAAAGTGGGTACAAATAAGGGATACATAAAAACAAAATCAAAGAAATGAGAGAGAAAAAGGAAGAAAGAGAATGGAAGAGAGCAACATGATACAGAACAGGAGAAGACACGTGAGAAAAACTGACATTGTAATGGTGGTGAAAATTATTCATTTGGGCAACCAACTTGTCAAATAAATCACCGAAATCTAAGATGATTTTTTCAAAAATGATACCACCATAGACAAATGGTAACTTAATCAAATCTGAAACCGGCTGGATTTCAAGTACCATGGAGGAGATAAGTTGCATGCCTTCCACCATTGAAGTTAGACAATGCATGAATGTGTAGATGGCTTTCCAACAGATAGGTTTACCTCCTTAAAAACACTGTTGCTTTTAAGGTTTTAAGATGGCGTGATAGCACGAGGTAAGGTTACGCAAACCATGGTCGGCGAGGTGAACGCGTCTCCAGATGGAATTGTCTGATAAAAGCCAGTGAGTGGGAGGGTAGAACATCTACTCAAACAAATTCTTTTTTCCCCTCTTTTCGCTGGTCTCTTCTTCCTTTCATATTCTGCATTTCTTTCAAGCATTTTGCTCAAAACGGGAGAGAGCTGAGTGACTCTGTCATGTTTGAGTACCTGGCATAACCAAGGAGGAATGAGTGACACAGTATAGACAGGTTGATGAAAGAAGAGATAGTGTTTGATAGCAAGATAATTCCTCACACTTTCTTTCTCTTTCCCCCTTGGTGGTTTCTTATCATTTTTCCTACCTTTCTTCCTTCATTTCGGTATTTTCACACCACTGAACCTTATCCTGCTTCTATGTCCTTTCAGTGGTCATGACCTTGCCCTTGCTTTGGCTTCCAACAGTAGACTCTTCTTTTTTCTCACAAGTTATAGATTTTGTCAAGTACCATGTAAAGCTGAACCCAAATTTTTAAGTGTTCATGAATATGATAAGATCTATGCCCACTAATAGTAAATCTTTTGATGGGGGGGGGGGGGGGGGGGGGGGACAAAAACCTGAAGCATGAGCACCATTGTAAACCCTGAAATGTGTGCAAGTTCTTCAAGGAAAAAAATAAACAAAAAAATGAAAATCACTTTGGGGAAAGAATATTATATGAAAGAACAGATTTAGTTCAGAAATACAGGGACTTGTGCTGTCTCTAATAAACACAAATCAAAAGTCAGAGGTAAAATGTTTGAAGACTGCTTCAAGTATTCATCAGACACCCACATGGACAAACATATGATAATAAACACTAGAGAGAGCGAGAGAGAAAGAGAGAGAGAGATAGATAGAGAGAAGATTATTTCTAAAATCATAAACATACAGTGAATTCTAAATAAACCCATAATCATACAGTGAATTCTAAATATGTATTTATTCCATCTAAAGCATGAGAGTCCTAGAATGACAGCAAAGACTTAGATGGAATCCAAGGGATAGAGGGGGTAATGAGGCAGCCAGAATGGTTAAAACTAACCCTCTACGGGAGCACTGACCAGGAAAACATGAGCTTTGGCAAAATCTCAGCAAAAAGCTGGTGCTGGGTACATTTGAGGATTCTCTGGTATAAGGAAGAAAAATTATAAGTGTTAATACCTCAGAAAGAGTGAGAGGGAGAGAATGGGGTAGAAAGAGAGAAAGGAGAGACAGGAAAAGAAAGAGAGAAGAATAGAGAGGAAGGAAAAGAAAGAAAGAGGAAGAGCGATGAAGGGAGAGAGAGAGAGAGAGAGAAGGGGAGAGAGGAAGGGGGGGAGAGATAAGAGAGAAATTTGGGGAGCGGAAGTAGAAGAAAGAAATCTACGTAGAGATAGAATGACAAATTCAGAGATAGGGATACCTGAGAAAGAAGAAGCTGATAGGGAAAGGGGGAAAAAAGACGGAACAAAAGTGAGAATGAGAAAGAGAAAAAAGGAGATGGAGGGTGAGATGGAGAGCAGAGGAAGCGACGAGGAGGATGGAGTGGAGATTGTCAGTTCTTTCCGCATATCTATTCTGCATCTTCTCCTGGGAGATGAGACTAGCGCCTGTTTTACCGGGGTAATCCGCTTGGAGAGCGGTCTGTGCACCCTAAGGGATTCTGCCTGGATTACAGAGTATTAAGGCATAAAGACTTGGGAGAGGGAACTGAAGATGCAAGATGTGTTCAAACTTCCACTTATTTACTAGAAATATGCCTTTTTTCCCCTAAATAAAAAATTTCAGAATATAACTACAATATACCAGAGTAGCAGAAACTTATAAACAAAACATAAATCAAAATAAACATAATAAATGAAAAGATACAGTATGTCCTGCTACTTCATACTGTGTTGAAATATGAAAAATCCTTCTTTTAGTGTGCTTAAAATTTCTTTTGGGGCATGTAATTTTCATACTGATTTTAAAAAAAATCAGATACAGCAATACATGATTCAACATATGTGGAAGATTATTTTCCACATTATTATAAAAGTTTATGTACTATAACACCTGACACATTAAGCTTATTACTTCAGCTAAGTGTAGCCCTGCAAACGAGCTCCAACAAAACTCTAATCTACAAATCAAATCGTTCATAGCAGGTATAGAAAATATTAATTTTGAATTATGACTTGACACAAAAAAAAAGGGTTTCAATCTAAGAAAGGTAAACAGGAAATCATCTTGCAGAATGCTCTGGAGACATGCTATTACGATGAAATAAATAAAAAACAGCTTCAAATGTCAATCACAATTGGAATTTGGAATTAAAGATGAATTTCAGAAACTTCTACATGTATTCCTTCATTTACCAAATTCTTTCTCAAATTGAAGTAATATAATTACTGAATTACTGAAAATCTGAAAATGATTGCCTATTGTGGCATACAGCACCACACTGAGACAAAAGTCATAATCATCACTGCGCTTGCCATCACTAGAGATAATCATCATCTGCACCAGCACTTACACAATGTGAACACACCCAGAAATAAAAACCACAAGAGGGGTAGCCAGTATTTTACCTCTACTTCTGTTTTCACAGAAAAATAGCAAGGATTTGATTTATGAGAGAACCAAACTGCTGGGATTCCACAGTTTCTTCAGAAAAGAGATACAGTTTGGATTTAGAGTTACAAGAGAGAATTATATGATAAATATTTACAAGGAATAGGTGCCACTGATATATTCATAATTTTGTAAGGAAGGCATGGATGACAAAACGGAACAATATTTCAATCCTGAAAAGTGAGTTTCATAAAGAAGTCTATGGCATCCATAAACTTCTGCCACAGGTAAAATGCTTAATGCAACTGGGATAGAAATCCTTGTGGCTTCAAGCCAAAATGCAAATTTGAAATGATGATTCAGAAAAAAAGAATAGATACAGTCGTTTTGAATATTTTCTTCTTTGTATGAAGCATATTCATCCCACTCTTATAGTTCATTATCCTGTCATACATGTCCATGTACATGTATATTGTAGACAGCTCTGCTCAAACACAATTGATAAAAGATGGTAAAGCAAACACGGAAGTTTTTATATCCAAAGAAAAGAACTTAATTTTGGCAAAATTCCACATAGCAAATTAAGCATTAATTAAGGAATTGCATCGGTAAAATGACATACTTCATACATTAAAGGGACCGAAAAGTCGCCAGTCGTGGTGTTTTGGAGCTTGGCCCGGCTCGGGTAATATTCAGGAATCTCCGTACATCTTCGGTAACGAGCACGCAATTGCAGTGATACGGGCGACCTTGCTCAGTGAAAAAAATTCGACCGAAGAAAGACGAACTGAACAACCCAACTGACAAACTACCCCATCCTCAACGGCAATTTTGTTCGCTGCTCCAAGATTGTTGTTATGCACGGCCTTGCAATAGGGGCAAGCGAATGAAATTGAACGTACATGGATATCGAGCGGTGGCTCCCTTTAATTAATCAATTCATAAAACATTGTTAATAAAAGGTATGCATTTTGTAAGAAATTAAGCAGTTTATGTGGTTGTCTTCTACTGTACACCTTTCGTGTACCCCCCCTCTAAAAAAAAAAAGGAAATTTAATCTATTTTATGATCCCTTACACTTTCAGTATCACTGTCTATTACCTTTTTACAAACATTTTTAAGAACAATCTTCGAATATAGTGAAAAAAATTCCAATAACATCTGTCGTCATAATAAATCTATTTCCATTTCTTCTCTTGAATGGATGCAATTTCGAGGCTTTCTACAAACATCTCTTTATTCATCTCTCTACTAAATTCTCAAATTCTCTCTATCTCCCATTCCTCAATTTTTATTTGCTCACTACATTCTGCTTCACAATTTTTGAAACGATGTTGAATGCATAAATAATCTTCAGACAGAAAATGCCATCAATTATACATGAATGAATATTATCATTCTTTCAACAAGTACAAGTACAGAATAATACTGCACACCGTATGACAGCAAATAAATACTTTCCACCCACCAACCAAATTAATTTTCCTCCCTCACATCAACATAGTGAGGAGATGACCACAGGTCCCATAAATGTATTATAGAAAAATAAAGGTAATTAGCAAACATAAATACACTGCAGCATGCAAAAACAACATAGTTGCATAGTCTCCAAGACAGAAACACTCTGATATGAGTTAGTGAAATGAATTCTTGCAAATCATTAATGCAAAATAAGATCAGATGACCAATTCTTTCCACCAACTGATTATTCTGACCTTACCTAAGTAAGTGTAAAATTTATCAAGAGTGAAAAAAAGTGAAGTCAAACAAATTCATATGTCCAAAGTATAAAGATTTAAAGTGAAAAAGAAGAAAAAGGACATCTGTGAGTAAATTATTAGTGTGAATGCACTGCAAGCTGAATACAAGACTCTACCTAGCTCATAGCTGGGAGGATCCTTCTCACTAGCATCATGCACTGCTGGGGTTTGTAAAATTAAATACAGCATTGTCATCAGGTATGAAATACACCACACAGGATACACTCCATCATTTACATGCTTACAGTTACACACCTAACAAATTCTTTAAAAATTCTTTAAAAATCCATGTTAAACCGTTCATGGAAACAAAATGATTTCTACATAATGCCTACATAAGAAATGTAAGACATTAAATGAAATATTTGGATATTAAAGCTGCATTATTTTACAAAAATTAGAATTTGGGTAATTGTTTCACATATTCATCTAATTTCTTAAATTAGAACTGGTTAACTAATTATCAATCAGAAAGCAACATAAAGAAATAATGAAAAAACAAAACAAAACAACCATACTCTATCAGCAGAAAGTTGATATAGTATGACAATTCTGTTCGCGTGATTGAATCAAAATCATTACGAAATGGAACTTCTGAAACAAAAGAAGTCCAAAGTCATTGTAGTGCCAGGATGCTACTCTGTGACTTACAAAAGCTACATTTGCCAATGACATACTGTATGCTATTGCTCTCTTACTATTGACTACAAAAGCAACAAGATAGTGTTTACCAGGGTGGTTCAAAACCAAAAATCCAAACATGTAAAATGTAAACTGGGAAGAAGTATAAACTGATGTATGTGAAGCCCCCTGCGGCCGGAGTCCAGAAGCCTGCTTGTGGGCCCTGGAAGTTCTGTGCTTCTCTGAGGCTTTCTGGTGCAATATCATCAGGCATATTTTGAAATTTAGGCATTTTGAAACAAATTCTATTACTAATATGTAAATACTAATTTGGTTTGATTTGAAAGTGATTATTTAAGAAATCTTAACCTATCGCTGATTTTCAAACCTGTAGTTTCAAAATTCAAACCTGTCGCTGTTACATGTTAAAACCCCTTGTGGACCACCCCAGTTTACACAAGTTCGTATTTTGTAACACATTTTACAGACACACACACAAAGACACAAGCACAGAGTTGTGATTGAAGGATTCTACTTCTACAAATTTACATGACAAGCAATGTGTTAACTAATGACCAAGTCTGAAAAAGCTTAGAGTGAGTATGTGCTAGATATAAATGTTTAACAATGTATATGTCTACTAAAAAACCCTGCAACTTCTCAAACATTATATTAAAAACACACATATACACACATATAGCATCAGGGGCAGATCCAGGGGGGGGGCCTTCCCTGGGACCAAAAAGGGGCCTAAAAAATGCTGAGCCCCCTCCCTCAAGAAATCCTGGATCCACCACTGTATACCATACAGTCTTGCCTACCTCAATATAATGCATAACTCAAATATGAACAAAGAAAGAACATTCATTGCTTACCTCTTGCCTTGGTCACCGAGGGCAACAATGTTGCTTTGGTTTGGTCTCTTTGACGTTCCTAAAGAAGGAATAGATTAAACAGGAGCTTGATTAGTTACATAAGTTCCACTTCAAATTATTTATTCAGCATGTGTGTGTTGTAGTCCCCCCCCCCCCCCATTTTGTACTACTCTTCAATTTTATTTGTGATTGAATAAACTTTCATCTGACTGAACTTCAACCTGCAAAATGGGTCCACATCACATCTACTATATTGTTGCTTATAAAATTCAGCCTGATCTATAAACAAGGAGGTACCCTTCTACACATACAATATTCCCATTATCAGGGCTCCAAACTAACTTTTGTCTGGAGGTCAGGAACAATATATCAGAAGTCTGTGTGGACCATGCCTTTATTTATAATTTTCCATTTAATTTTTACTCTGCCTTTGTTTATAGTTTTCACATTCATAGCTTTTACTATTTACTTTTAGTGTTTTACTCTGGAGGTCCACAGTGAAATCTGGAATGTCTGTGAGTACCAGAGCTCTGTAAGTATCAAGATCTGTCAACATTTATAATAATAATACTAATACTAATACTAATACTACTAATAATTAATGATAATAATAATAATAATAATAATAATAATAATAATAATAATAATAATAATAATAATAATAATAATAATAATAATAATAATAATAATAATAATAATAATAATAATAATAATAATAATAATAATAATAATAATAATAATAATAATAATAATAATAATAATAATAATAATAATAAATAATAATAATAATAATAATAATAACAATAATAATAATAATAATGTCCATTTATATAGCACAGCTACTATGCAAATATACTCTACTGCACTTAATACAAAGTACCATAATATTACCCCATCTATAGCCAGCATTCAAGGAATTTCTTCCTACTGGTTACCCATTTACTTCACCTGGGTGGAGAGTGGCAAATGTAGATTAATGTCTTGCCAAAAGACATTAGTGCCATGGTGGGATTTGAACATACGACATATCCACTAGACCACGACACCTCTACATGGGAAACAAAAAATATCTCACCTCTAAAAACAACTTGAGCAAGGAGCAGCTCATCTCTTGCTGTAAGATCTTTTTGTTCTCTCCATTGTCATAGCAACATGAGATGAGGGTGGGGTAGAGGACGTTGACGAGGCGTGGGTCACTGAAGTATTGGAAAGGGAGACTGCACAGCTGCTGAAGGAGGGTTGGTGTGTTGCCAGTTTGAACTAGGATCTAGAAGGCAAGGAGAATCATTGGTCAAGAATTTACAATTCACATCAGTCTCACAAATCAAAGTAAGATACAAGCTGGTTTTCAAAAAAAAAAAAAATTAATCAAATTTAAACGGTAATCTTAATTTGTTTTGTGCTCTTTTTTTTTTTTTAATAAACTCTTTCATTCTCTAAAACTTTTCTGCACACTACCATTTATGAAGATCTTCTTCAATCCACGCAGCATTTTAAGCATTTGACGAAGTAATGATAGTGAAATTTTCTTAGAAATGCACTTCAAAAATACTAGAAGTGTATAACTACTAGAAGAACTTCCTTCATCTAAAACTAAAATATTTCAGAAAGTGACATCAAATATTCAAATTCCCGCAGGATGTAAAGCAATTTTCAAAAAGAATTGTTTAATTCCAAGCTAAATTAAAATGTATAAACTTTTGTTTGGTGAACATGCCAACATCACTTGAAGGAAGCAGCACGGAATTTCAATCCTTTTTTTTTTCCTTCATAAGACAAAACTACAGAATTACCAGTATCAAAGTTGTCATACATGTATAGAAGAAACCGCTGAGAGAAACCATGCCCCCCCCCCCAAAAAAAGCTACAAAGATAGAAGCGCAGGGTTTTACTTCAAATTGATAGGAGCCTACATGTATCTAATCCGAGTTATCATTCCCATGAATAGAGCTGAAATATAATAACTGGCTACTCTTAATACAGATAATACATAGGATAAAAGAGTAATCCCAGGAGTTACAGAGGCAACCTTCACTAAATTTCAAAGCTTTTCACTAATAAATCAGCCAATTCATGAATACATGAATACAAAATGATAACACAATCCTTCATAATCATTTTTTTTTTTTTTTTTTTTAATCCTTTTATTTCAAAAGTTATAACAAAACGGTAACAATCAATCCCAGGATACAAGTTCTTCATCATTGTACAGGGTATATATACAATCATATAACAAAAACAAGACAATAGGCATATAACAAGTCGAGTACACAATATTATGTATATCAAAATATGAACGAAATAATTATAATATTATTAGTAGTAGTAGTCGTAGTATTATCATTATTACATTTCTTCTTCTTCTTCTTCTTCTTCTTCTTCTTCTTCTTCTTCTTCTTCTTCTTCTTCTTCTTCTTCTTCTTCTTCTTCTTCTTCTTCTTCTTCTTCTTCTTCTTCTTCTTCTTCTTCTTCTTCTTCTTCTTCTTCTTCTTCTTCTTCTTCTTCTTCTTCTTCTTCTTCTTCTTCTTCTTCTTCTTCTTCTTCTTCTTCTTCTTCTTCTTCTTCTTCTTCTTCTTCTTCTTCTTCTTCTTCTTCTTCTTCTTCTTCTTCTTCTTCTTCTTCTTATATTATTAGTATTATTATATTATTATTATTAGTAGTAGTAGTATTGTTATCATCATCATTAGTACTTTTATTATCATTATATTATTATATTATCATTACTATTTTTATTATTATTTTTATTATAATAAAAATAAATAATCCATGAAGAAGAGGTAGTGAACGATTCTACATCAGGCATTCATTCGTTCCCACAGCAAATATTCACCGATTTCAATTTCATATAATCCTGTAAAATGAATCTGTATATGAAATTTTGTATGATCAGTTGCAATACCTGGAATTAATATCTACATCCCAATTTTATTCATAGGATAACCTTCAAATTCAATCAAGATACCTTCAGATTATAATCTTTTATCTTTGTAAAGGATCAAGGAAAGAAAGAGGCTTTATAATACTAATCAAGGGATCTTACCATGTAGCACTCTACATGATACTTACACACACACTCTTATACATCTTCTTTTTCAATTATAATAAGTTTTATCTTACTCATCTCCCTATTTAAAAAAAAGCAACAGACTTTTTCTGTTCTGAAATGACTAATAGAAGGGTGTAAACTGGCAGGTTTCATATTAGAATTTCAAAAGGGCAAGGATTCTTTAAAGTTAGGCAGTTTCACAAAAAGGAAAAGGGTTTTGACCCACTTGGAGCACCCGAGGCCATTCTAAAAGAACACTGAGAGTGGATATAATTTCTCCAAAGAACATCTTCATATTCTGCAGGATCTAGGGTGGCACCCGTCTGATATTAGATGGAGGGGGCTGTGGGGTGGAGCTTCCTTCCCACAAAAAATGCCACAATTTGAAATAAATCAATAGTAGCAATGGGCACTATCCAACGGCTAACATTTATGAAATCATGGGGACCTTCCTGGCACAAGCATTAAGAAACAGGCACCATAAGCAAAAGAAAAAATAACAGCACTTGATTTTTGGCCTTTAGCATGTAACACTTTGGAGGGGCATCAAGGCCATTTCTACAGCCACTAAAGGCCATCGTCTCTTGTGGCCTCAAGTTATTTCAAGGCCAGAACTTTTCAAGTACTACGCTCATTCAGACTTGACTTGCAATACAACGAAAATTCAAAATTTTGACGAATGCATATGTACCTGGTTATCTAGGTTGAGCACAGTGATGTATCCTACGATGAGAATGACTTCATGCAGGAGATCCTCATTGGTCGTGAAATGACTACAGTACCACATCAGATAGGTAGCAATGTGACGGAACTCTAGAGATGTACCCTCAGCTCCTAGGGCAGTCTGGAGGGTAAGGAAGCCATGATTCATGATTTCATGTGATTTGTATGTCAGTATCAGTCTAGTATAATATCAGCAAAATTATATAATAAAATATATCTCTTTGCTAATTAGACTTCATTGCTATAAACAAAATATATAATACAGAAACGGTTCAGGGACTATTTAAAACAAAAAGATTGATATTGACAGAAAATGTTTAATATATGTTATTTCAATATTCAATAACATGGGACACATCTACTCTAGCACTTCATGAAGATTGAAGTGCATATAATATTCCAAAACACTAAGATATTAACCTTTCAGAGCTCAAATTAAACTGCCAATTCACTCTGCCAATTCATGAATCCTCCAATATATTACTTTAAAATCTCAATGAAAATAACTAATCACATGTTTGCAATACATCATATATACCACACATAACATCTCACACCATAAGAAAATAATTTGTTTTGTTGTTCCTATGTATGTTCAAAATAGTTCATACCTGAAGGACATTAAGATCCAGAGTGGCAATGCTACTCAGCATCTTGATACCAGCGTTGACGACACTGACGGTGTGTTCCGGTATCTCGGGCGGGGTCATGGTGCTGTCCCTGGAGGGAGCACCCCCATGGAGTAAGATACCATAGAGGAGGGACACAATACCACCCAGGCCAGTCACCTGGAAGGTGGCTACCAGCTGGGTGGGGTCGTCCTTCTTGGGACCAAAGATACCAGCAGCTGACCTAAAAGGGAAGCAAGGTGAAAGAAGAAGGTAGAATTGATACAATACTTTGAATTACTTATTATCTTTCATTTAAACCTTTCGAGACAATTGACCACATACCAGATGCATGAGTAGAAAGAGCAAAAATTTGTTTCACGACCATATTGCATTTGATGCCAGGAATTTCAAAAACAAGAATAAGCTTTAAAACCTTTCAATTGGCAACACATTGAGAGGTTCAAAAATAGCTATTTTTTTTAAAATCAAAATTGGCAATTTTTTTCAACTTTTTGACAAAATTCCCAACCACGTATATTGTTTTCAAAGACATTACATCTTATTAGAACCATATAGCACTAAAAGAAAAATATTATTGTTGCCAATTTGAAGAACAAAATGTGATCAATTTAGCACTTAAATAATTCCTGTCATGAAAGGGTTAAATGATAGTTTACAGAGAATGCTAACAAATCTAGAATAAGCTTGGCAATATTGACAATCAAAAGAACATAAGAGAGTGATAACATAGAATCCTAAAAAAATAATTTTGAATTCACATTCCATCCCCACACACATCCCAACACCTTATCATTGCAGTAGAGGTACATTAGTTAGATTAATCCTCAAAAAAGTTTTCTGAATTAAGAAGCAAACAAAAGATTTTGCACTTTCTGTTAGCTCAGTACTTGCTCTTTTTAAGATGACATACTATATCTTGTAAAATAACATATCTGCAATCTAATACACCATGAAATGGCTCAAATATACAGTGCAACGTTCCATATTCAGTAGAGCTTAAGTAGAGGTGTCTTGGACATTTAGAAATCCTGCCAGTATCTCCAATACTTACCTGTTTGAGGTAGTCGAGATGAAGCGTGTCATAGCTCCCAGTAAACCCATGGCATGTTGTAGGAATTCAGCTGTCTGTGGTTCTTCATCAATGGGATTGCGCACATTGTTGAAGTACACTGTAAGCTTGTCCAGCACACCACAGCTCACCAAGTAACTGGACAAAAGTTAAGGAGACATGGAAATTGATGTAAGAATATTTTTGTCCTAAAGCTGGCATGGAACTGACCTATGAGAACAGTGCCACAACACAGCCTGCTTGCCTGGGGCAACGGAATAGTGTTAATGGGGAAACAATCCCTTCCAAAATATCAACTTGGTCTGCATTACTACATATGTTTGAACAAATAAGAGCATGATTTTTTTCAAAGAATCACAAGGGATAAATGAAATGAGCTATAAAGAATAGCTTTCTAAAAAAATTTAAATCAATGTCAAGTGAAACTTATCACTGAAACAATCTGGAAGGCAAATTGCAGTGGAATAGTCAGAAATTATACTGAATTGAATTCAATTGCTTCTCCAAATAAATGTTTTTTGTGGTACAAAAAAAATCATGCAGCAGCTTGAAAATATGAAGTTTCAAAATAGCAGCATGCAGAAATATGCTTACCTGACTACATCCATGCCCCACTGATCAAATGTGTCCTTTTGTTTCTTCTTGGCTGACGAGGGCAGTTTACCATCGGGTGAGGATGGAGACTGCGGCCGATGCTTCACCAGGACGTTAAGTATACTGGTCAGTAGGAGCATGAGACTGCCTGCTACGCTGTCATGGGGTGGCTTGAGGGAGTCTGGACCCCAAGGATGACCATGAAGACCATCCTCTGTATCTGGTATAAGAATCTGAGATGAAAATGATGGTATAAATTTAATTGCACACTTTAAATGTGTGCAAGAATAGAATGGATGTTTTTTAAGGTAAATGCACTTTGTATATCTAAAAAACCATCAAACTGATCCACTGCAGAATTTCTGGCAAAATCTGACAGCTCTAGTGAGAACTGGCATGGAAGATAATATCTCCTTTCAACAACTTTTAAATGTGATATACATTACTCCCATGCATGGTGTATAAAGGCAAATAATAATAATAATGATAATATACCGTTCTTGTATAGCGCATATCACATGAAATAACGTCTCTATGCGCTTCCAAAGGGTTTGGATACTATTACCCTGGCTTTAGCTCTGGCAGCAATCAGCGCACAGTGCATTTCAAGGAATAAATCCTGCCAGGTACCCATTTAACGCCTGGGTGGAGAGTGGCAAACGTGGATTAATGTCTTGCCAAAAGACGCTCGTGCCGGGCTGGGATTTGAACCCTCAACCCTTGGATTAAGAGTCAAGTGAATGAACCACGATACCACGACACCTCAATGGTTTAAAATGGATCATTGCTTACGATGAATCATTTCTTTCCTCCCCTCTATGATATCCATTTATTTGGAATATTAATTTTGTTTACAGTTAACGGTCTAGAAAATTTTCCAAGCCTATCGATACGTCGATTATTATCATATTGACTGCAACTCAAATATTATTTTAAAGCAATGAACATCCAAAATATTTCACTTACAGAAAGTTGATGCATGAGTAGATCAATAAGGGGTGCCATCTTCCCACTATACATTGTATACTGGCAGTTGTCAAAGTTGTTTCTACATGCAAGACGGAACACCTCAGCAGAAGAACAAAGTGTCCTGTAGGTAAAGAGTGGAGCAGATTGGATTGTGACTTGCAAAATCAGATCATTTTAAAATAGAGTCATTTCAATACTGTGCAATTTCAAGCAAAATGACTGTTTATTCAAGTTGTTCCTATGCAAGGCTCCTCTAAATTGTAGGACAAGAATTCATAACACTGTGTCAAGCAAAATGACCAACATTTATTCATTTAATAGATTCATTTCGTTTTGGATTATGTTGTTTTCAAAATCTGCTTGGAAAATTTACATAGATAATGCGGTGCGAAACGTGAAGTGATCAACAACCAATATAATTTGGGAAGAAATATAAGTGTTTGCTTACTCAACATATCGCTTTCATGTCATGTCATTCTCATTGAGAAACAATCAAGTACCTCTAAGAAAAACATGTATTATATCACTCTTGTTTGTATTCTACAATACATATGTATTTGTCTACCAAATGTTGAAACTAGGGCATGAAACTTGCCATAATCATCTTACAGTTATATTTTCTGTAAAAATACTTCACTCTATGTGTAACCAGTATGCTCATATTTCCTGGTATTTGAGGGTGTGGTCTCTCCCCTCATTTTAAAACACACTTACTTCTTTGGTACAACTGCTGGTTTGTCACTGGAGGCACTGTCTATTAGCATTAGAACCCTTGTGAGGACAGATAGACCACCATGAGCTCTGAACATGATTTGATCAGTCTGCTCCTGTAATATTAGGAAAGAAAATAAAAAAACAATATAAAGGCATAATCTCATGGATATAGAGTCATTCACACGAACATGAACTACAATCATCTTCCTATATTATAAACACACTTACAAGGACTTTTCCCTTTTTAAATCTGAAAATACAGCTTCCATTCCCATGGTATCAATAACAAACAAAGATAATATTGATATTGTGCTGACATCACATGTTCACATCAAGATCAAAGCATACATTCCTCAAATGAATATGCATTTTATTGTTCATCACTTTTCAGTTTATCATTCACCATCCTACTTCTTATATGTATGTATTTGAAAACTGATGCAATCAATTCCAAACTATAAACATGATTAAAGAGAATACAACTGTACCTTTTTATCAAGAATGCGATTGACCTCTCCTAGGGCCCTATCCATTGCTGACACCTTGCTTTGTTCCCATGGACCTGATGAATCCTGGGCTTGAAGATACTTGTTCAGATCCTTCAGAAGCTTCTGCAACCTAAGGCAAAGAGAGGAAAGAGAGGAAAAGAGGGAATAATTTCACCTACTGTAACTTGTACAAAATCATAGACAAATTAATCTAACCCTGGCAAATATATGAGACCTCACATATCTTGTGCCATACTATGATAGGGGTTATATTCAATAAGACAACAAAAGTAGATTTGACTAACTGATCTCCCTTTAATTTACAAACAAGAAGTTCTATCCAGCATAAGTACACTATTAACAAATTAATACCCAGAGTAGTGTGAAAGCAGAACAGTTTCTTCAAAAACTACATAACATGCACTTGCAAACATAAAATGCAGTTACAGCTCACTTTGCTTTGTGATGTGAGTCCTGTCCCTGTGTCTTTGATGGTAGGTTGTTCTCATACTCCTTGCCTTTACTAGCCATTCTCTGTCTAAGTTTCCTGGCCCTCTTCCGACTAGCTTTCTGTCTCTCCCTCTCAGCAACGATCTCAGGGTGGGACTGGTCCCCAGGAGCTTCAACCACCAGCTTAATAGAATAGTTTTCCTGCAGAGGTATCATAACAATACATAATCTCAGAGTCAGTATTTGTTAACATTACATATCTTCATTTCTTCCTGCTCTACATATTTTCATTATCCTATCTTCACCAGCACATTAAACTGGTGCATTTATACACAATCCCATCATAAGTTTTTCATGTACTAATTCAATTTTGCTGTGTTGATTTCTTCATCCATTTCATAATCAGCTAATGCAACATTAGCCTCCTGTTGCAGGGATTTCTACATCAGATTAATGTGTACAAAACTAATTAGAATCCATGCCATTTTCTAGGCTTCTTTAATATCTAAACGCATGGCATGTTTCCTTTGTGTACCATTTGCTTTATTAATTTTTTTTATTACACAGCAAATTTCAAGCTCAAATTCAAGTTCAAAATGTAATATAATCACGATTAGTACAAGCTCACCAATTCTTCTTCACTGATGCTAGCTGCTGTATGTTTCTCTGCTACTTTCTCTCTGTGTTTCTTTCCTCTCAGATGACTCATTAGATAGACCTCTGATGGGATCTGGAAAATGAAAAAAAAAAAAAAAAAACAATGAAAAAAAACAATGAATAAAACAACAAAGTTACTACTGTTTTTAATTTTCATTAGATAAATATTGGTTTGTGAGCTTTATATATTCAATATGATTAAAAGTTAATTTTGATTTGTTACCTTCTTCTTTTCACTTGAAAACAATTCTGTGATAATAACAAAGTCAATGCAATATTAAGACAAATTTACAACCGTTACAGATATTGCTCAGAAAGAAGAACTTTCTAATAAGCTAAAGTTGAAAGACTAATAGTCCTTAAAATGAAAAACAAATTCAGATCCAATCCAATCCAGAAATTTGTAGAGTGCTAATATCTAGGTGCCTAATCAAATTAAAACTCATTAATCAGTTGTTGTGATTAAAGGGAAAAATTATTCGAAATTGCATTGCTCATTTCTCCTTGGCAGAAAAATTACACATGTATAAAAAAATACAAGTGATTTCAAAGTGAAGAGATGATATGTAACAAAACATAAAAATTTCCTAAAGGTATACTACCGATAAATGCAATCAACATACCAATACATTGCACAAGTTACACATCTTCTTTTTCTCATAGGGTTTCTGTTTCGGGGCAGAGTCGCTGGTACGATAGTGTCTTAGGGTACTCAGTTCAATGGCCCTCTCTCTTTTCTGCTCTATCTGCTGACTGTGACGCTTCTGACTTTCGTCATGCTGCAGGGACAGATAAAAAGGGAAGACAAACAGAAAAAATCTGAATATTTCCAAAAGTATGACCTGATTACAGTTTAAAATTAAAAACAACAAAGAATACATAGCATTAGAAATAATGGTACATGTTTCATAGTGGTATACTCCATCCTCAGTCTGAAATGATACAACAGAATCCACATTATATATACTCTCTGGTTACAAAGAAAGGAAAATCTTAATGTTTAACATAAACAGACTGGAATATGAAAGTTTGAAGTTTGAAAATATGAAAGTCTGAAGACTGAAAATAGCCCACATACATACAAATACTTCTTGCTTATGCATCCGCATTACAGAACTGTAAGAGAACTGTAAGTGTATGGCTTCAAAAAGAGATTAAAAACAAGCAATGTCTGTGGGAAAATATCAAAATTACATATTTCATTTTTCTCACTCTCTATATGCAGAAAATTGGTGACATTAACATCCATTGAGGGTTAGAAGATAAAAAAAATACTAGTTGATCCTCAGCTTACCTTTTGTTGTATTTTCTTCTGAATCTCCTCTTCTTTGGCACTTTGAGCAGCTGTTAATGCTGATAGACGTTGCTCACGTTCCCTGCAGGACATAAAGAATATCAATCGGCTTATTGTATTCCTATCAAAAAATTCAACTACTGTAAAACCAGAAATTTTCGAGAATTGCAATAAGTTCATATTGTTTCAATTGTGATTTGATTATTTTGCAGCATGAAACTTTGGGGAATCTCGACCATTCGCGAAATTCAGGAAAGATTCATGCACGCAAAAATATCTGGTTTTACAGTAATTATATCCCTTTCAATCTCTCTCTCTATGTTAACATGAATCCTTTCCTCCTTTTATTGATGTCTCATATCACTATCCTTCTTAACAAGTGAATGAGTAAATTACGCAATGCGTAATAAATGTCCCCGCCGGAAGTGCAGATCTGTGGAAATTAACTAGCCTGAACCTTAAAACTTCAGTGAAAAACTTTAGTGAATAAAATAATAATGTTACTGCATGCAAAAGAAGAGAATACCAACAATGCATGTATACAACTGAAATATAAAACATGAAAACATTATGAACCTTCAGCCATTTTGAATAAATTTGCATAAATTTGCATGAATAATGAATTTCAAAATTCTGTGTAGAAGTTTGGAAGCCCCCACCCAGCCCTATCAGATAAAACAATCGGAATCAAAATCCGATGTGAAATAGAGGAGAAGTAGCATTTTTCGTCAATTTTGAATAAATTTGCATAAATTTGCATAATTAATGAATTTCAAAATTCTGTGTAGAAGTTTGGAAGCCCCCACCCAGCCCTATCAGATAAAACAATCGGAATCAAAATCCGATGGGAAATAGAGGAGAAGTAGCATTTTTCGTCAATTTTGAATAAATTTGCATAAATTTGCATAATTAATGAATTTCAAAATTCTGTGTAGAAGTTTGGAAGCCCCCACCCAGCCCTATCAGATAAAACAATCGGAATCAAAATCCGATGTGAAATAGAGGAAAAGTAGCATTTTTCGTCGATTTTGAATAAATTTGCATAAATTTGCATAATTAATGAATTTCAAAATTCTGTGTAGAAGTTTGGTAGCCCCCACCCAGCCCTATCAGATAAAACAATCGGAATCAAAATCGGCCAAGAAATGACGGAGAAGTAGCATTTTCTAACATTTGAGCACACACGGACAGACGGACGGACGGACGGACGGACGGACGGACACACACACGCACACACGTACGGAGCCCGTTTCATAGTCCCCTCGCGAACTTCGTTCGGCGGGGACAAAAATCATATCTGCTTGAAATTTGCTGGGTAGTGTTTTACCACGCTGACAAAAACAAAGAAATGAAACGGTTTACTGGGGAAATAGTAAATGATGACTTACTTTGCTTTTTCTTTGAGAGCATTCTCCCTAGCCAGCTCTCTCTGCTCCTTCAATGCATTCATCTTTTCCTCCTGCTCACGTCTGAATTTCTTCATGGCCTCCAGCCGAGCTATCCTCTCCCCTTCAAGAGCTTTTCTCCTTTCCTAAAACAGCAAAAAAGCAAAGTTTCCACCATCAAATTAATGATACAAGTACCTCTCATGAATATGAGCAACTATGTGTACATGCACATGAACACAAATTTCAATACCAATTTTAATATTTGTTCACTCAGCATGCACTTCCAATCTTCTACACTTAGAGCAAAATGAATGCATTTCCTCGAAATATTCAAGAGATGTTTCACTAATTTGAAAAGCTCTCTTCATAATTCTAGAGGACAAAAACATGCACTGGAGCTGGAAGTGAACGATCATATAAACGTGTACCTATGAATCTTCTCCTCGATTCTTACGTCAACATAATTATACATATATCTGCAGCTTTTGCATCAGTTAACTTTTAAGGGTAATTTCATAATAATAAAACTATGGAGTTTTTGTATAGAGTGTATCACAAATGTACCAGAGACAAGAAGTAATTTTTGTATCTTACCTGTACAGCCTCCTCCTTAGCAGCCTTCTCCTCATTCTTCCTCTGTCTCTCTTCCAGGATGTCATGGTAACGAGCCTCATGGCCCTGATGCCTTGCCATGATGTCATGCTTCTTGTTCTGTGCCTCCAGAGAGTTGATGAAGGCTATCTCATTGGCCTGGGACAAATAGTACACAAGGAAAACATCTTCAAAACAAATTCATGTCAAGATGTATGTAAGATTAGTAGTTAGGGCACAGGCTTTAGATATTTCAGGATATTTCAGGTACGTAATAAAGTTGCAATATATTAACTGGTCACTATCTAAAAGCTTGTAATTCTTTATTATGCAATTCATGTACAATAAATAATAAACTGGTGCTATTGCCTGATAGAACTGTACATAATGGCAGATCACAGACCTTGTCAAAACTGCATCTTTCATATAACACAATTCATATTAGACTTGCAAGGAAGCATGGTGTCCTTTTTATTGAAGAAACTTCAATTGCAAATAACAGAAAAATTATTCTTTCCACTTGTATTGTGGGATATCAAAACGAAAAACAGCAACTAAATGCACTTGTAATCCATTTTAAGAAAAATCAAAGACATTACTTTTCAATAATTTGGAGAAATAGTCATAAACTATTAAACAACAATATTTTGTTAGTTTTTAGTCCAGCCTACCTTCGCTTCCTCATCTTGTGCCTTTCTGATGACAGCTTGTAGCTGCATTAGTCTCTTCTCCTCAGCTCTCTTCTGCTTCTCTTCAAGCAGTTTCTTCTTCTGTTTGATCAGTTCCTCCTTCCATTCAACTACCTCTTCCACCTGGACAGGATATATGGCAAAGACATCTCTATTACACATCGACAAGTAGGAAACATACATGTAGTCTTCATTTCCAAAATTTGGTGTCTTTACTACAACATCACCAACAGGTTCTTACATAACTTTCCAGGGGAACCGTAGATAATCACCAAAACTTCTAATTTTTAATCTCTAGAATTACTTTTAACCTGTAAATCCCTTAATGTTGGTTATTCTAGTGAAATTTGCTTCACAAGCTTCTTACTGAACCTCTCTCAATATTCTATTTTGAAAGCCTAAAATATCTCGAAAATATAACTCTGGTTTATGATCATTTAATCGAACAACTATTCCAAACAAATTAAGAAAGGAAATCAATAAATAAAATCGGAAATTCAAAGAGTTCTTGTGTCTGTTTGCTCTAAAATACAATTCTGAATGCTGCACCCATAAAATGCCAGGCAACAATACAGTCACAGGCACTAGCTGCCATCAATAATGCAAACACTTCCATGCATGTATTCATTCCTAGAGCTAGGGTTTCACCTTTTCATGAAGTGATGTGAGTCTAGTAGCCTTAGCCTCCGCCAATTGAACCCTCTTGTTCTGAGCCCGGCTCTGTCTCTCCTCATGACGCTTCTGAGATTCTTCTCTTGTCCTGGTCATAGAAAAGGGGAATGGAATATCCTTACTAAGGCCACATTTTCTGTGAAAATCTACGGCAATATGTGTTTAATTTACTAGTGACATCTGGACACCATCACACTTTCAAAATGTTAGACCTCATTTCTTCTTTTACTCACAGTGCTTAGACGAAATTGGTAGTTAAACTACAAACTCTATCATTTCTTCAAGCATGAAATAGAATTTTACAAACATAACATGAAGTAAACCATCAGTAAGGATTTCCCCTTGCACACTCCCCATCTATCATGTCTCCCACTGCTTTCAGTTCATTTACCTTTTCCTTGAGGGGGAGGAGAGCTTCTCGTGCATGTGAAGTGCATATCCTGGGGTCCTCGCTGCTTCCACATTATCCGCTAAACTCACCAACTCACTCCAAGAGGCACCCTCGCTCTCTCGTTTCTCAAAGTCTAACGCCATCTCCGCCCAGTCTGAGGCTTGCTGGGAACATTCCAACGAACTCATGGTATTCTAATCACACACACAAAAAAATAAAAATAAAATCACAAATTTATGTAATTATTAATGTAATAATTGTCCAAATATCTTCAAAATCAAGTACAAAATGACATCTCCAAATGCAAGAAAAAATTCTGAAAACATTTCAAAAAGATTTTCTGCTCATGTATTGCAGTCTACATTTTGCCATTATCATGTAAAAGTAAATTGTTTGTGATTCATGACTTTTTTTTTGGGGGGGGAGGGCTCTTTTCTTTTGTGAGCTGAGCTAGGCAATATATTTATTTTCAGATATCATCCATCTTTGCCTACTTTGTCAACAAAACATTCACATGACTGTAGCATTATTTTCTGAAAATATAAGTGCGAAAATCAGTATATAACATGGCTCTCTAAATTCTTGTACTTCACACATTTTTTTTCAATTGAACCCTGAATTTTGTTTTGAACATACATGAAATATGACACAGATGGGATTTAAGTCTATAAGAAACTGCTCACCCCTAGGTCACTCTCTGCATCATCCGTTTCCACAACTATCTCGGTCTGCTCCTCCTCCTGAATCTCTTTGTTGAGGCTCTCCTCCTCAGCGATGGCCCGAGCGAGGGCCTCCTCCTGACATTTGGCCAGCTCGTTGGTCAGTGTTTCTTCCTCATCCAAATCAGTGCTTACATTCTAAGATATTCATAGGGATTGGATACATAACATTACATAAGATGTTACAAAAAACAGCCAGGTGTTTTCAAGTTAGTCATGGATCTCTTCTGGAAAAAATTACTGATTTTACTTTGTCTTGTTTATTATGGAAGCAAGAAATTCATCTTTTGTACTTGTACTAAAAAGAATTCACTTGGTTTCATCAAAAAATTTCACAATTCCAAGTTTAGTCTTAAGGAAAATAACTAATCTGTGTCCTAACATTGCAAAATGCAAGACAAAATAAAACCTTCCTTTGGGAAGGTTTATTACACTTTCATGTTAAGAAAGAATGAAAGAAAGACAATGGATGGAAAAGACAAAAGAGGAGAAGAAAGGGAAAACACAAATACATATCATGTAAACATACAAATTAGAAGTAAATTTGTCACTAAAACATTTACTTCAAATAAGATTTTCATGAAAGCTCACTCCACAAACTTCTTAGAAATTACAAGGGAATAGAAATAGTGAAGAAATGGGACTTCTTTGATTCAAAATTGCATAAAATTTAGACATGTCAGGAATGCAACACTGATTTTGTATCTAACATGTTGAATATAACTTGATTTTTAAACATAACACATCTCTTCCTTAAACCCCAACCCAAGTTATCTTTGGCATATTATTCCACAGGTTAGCATGTATTTAGAAGAGGTTTTATCCTGAGTTAGCTCACTGTGAATATGGTATTCAACGCATGCAACAACAACAACAAATTTCTAAAAATGAGAGTAAAAGCACAGTAGATTGCACAAATATTTAGAAAAGTGATTTGAAAAAAAAAGTTAGCTCATAATGAAATACTATTTCTCTATAAGTTAGTTCTAAAAAATTTTTTTGATTGACAATACACATCCACCACTGAATCCTACATAGAACTTTTCAAGATAAACTGGTTAATGTTCTGCTTAAAACAGCATTAATTTGAAAATATTTTTTTTGATGAACAACAGCTATTCAAGAGAAAACAAGTCAAACAAATTAAATGTTAGCAAAAACACAGCACACAACATCAAAGAAAATCCAAAATCAAAATCAAAATCAAAATCAAAACCAAATGAGAATGTCAGTAAAAACATTGAAATTTTATATTTGAAGCAATAGTATTCCCTAGCATGACCAGTTATCATGAAAGTATGCTTGATCACAAAGTGTTTTCTTGCTCAAGCAACTGATCTATACTTAATTGCTGTTTTATTTTACTCATATTTTTCAATGATACCACATCAGGATTTGTTTGATATTTGTAATCTATATACATATGCATGCAGCAGCTTCTCCAACACGTTATATATTTTTAAAAATTTGAATCCTCTGGCAAATACAGCTGTATATCAATATTACTCTCATAATCAATAATGCCATTTATGTTCTGACATGCCTAATTTTGATCATTATGTTCATTTTCTTTTCTTTTTTAAAAATTGTATTATAATAGCATTAAAGAAGTCCTCACAAGAATAGGGGAGCACTACTATTGCTTCAAACATTGTTTAGGGTCAACTAATTTCATTACCATACCAACACTTGTACATGTTGATCTTTAACATATCCTGGGAATAAAATCTTTCAAATATTATTTTTCATTTTTGTCCATGTATTATAGTTCAATACAATAAAAGAAAACATTGACATTACATGGAGGTTAAGAAAGTAGAAAAGATTGCAAATTAGAAAGGTACTTTAAAAATATCTGTATTTTATAAATAAATCTTGTCTAATTTCCTCAGAAAAAAAAGACAAAGAGGAAAATTACACCTATATAGCTGATAAGCCTCTGCATTTTCAAGAAGTCAAAACATCCTGCTCCTTATCCCACTTCCCCAAAGCAGAAGACACTCACTTCATCTATTCCCATTCTCCACTTATTGAATAACCTGTTCCTACCCCCTAAAAGGCAGATTATCCATTTCTACTACTCCCTTTCTCAGAAAAGAGAAGATTTTGTACTTTCTATTCTGTTTCTCTATCACTACTCTGAGAAGAAAATTTCCCTGTTGCTCCCGAACCCTTCTCATCCCTCTTACTATAGGAGAGGATAATATAATCTGCTAATCCACTAGAAGGAATAATTCACAATCTACATCTACATGTACATGGATATCACTGATCTTGGGTAGATAGATACACATTTCCCTATGCTTCTCAAACAATATAAGCCTCTAATGTTGCCAACCTAAGGGTATATAGATTATTAGTAGTTAGTCAAAATAATGTTAGCAACACAGCATACCTCAACATCATCAAGTTTTGTAGCTAGTACCTCTTCGTTATCATCATCTCCATGTTCTTCATCAGAAGATGAATCTATGCCTTTACCTGAAAGAAATTAAACATTTTGCAAAAAAATGATACTGGCTATTCCTTTTAATATTGGTAAAGTTTAACATTTGGAGGCTATGACAAAACTCAAGTCTGAATTGTTATTAACAGCAAAGATGACCAGGAGTGGATGTTTCTCCAAAGAATTTCAATTATCGCAATTCATGGAATTGTATGTATTTCTTTTAACAATTACAACAAAAAATAAAAATAAAAATTTCTATAGAGATTGAAAAACAGTAGAATCTGTCAATCTGAGGAAAAAAATTCATACCCTTTTTTTAAACAACTTCTACTGTGCCAAATGCTGACCTTAATTGCAGAAGATAGAATACCTTGTCTGTTAAGGGCCAGAAAGGCAATACTCTATACACTTATAATACTTATACTTATTAATCAACACCCTTCTTGCTCTCAACATAAGATATCAAGGTTTTCTTTTTGTAGGTGTTTTCAGGTCATTCCTTTAGTTTTTTATATAAAAAGTATAACTAAAATATTGGTTTTGGTTGAACTTGTAATCCTGAAGGATACTTACGACTTGATGCTCTAATGATGGAGGGATCTTCCTCCTTGATGTCCAAGCTCCTTACAGGTGGAGCAACATTCTGTCTCTCCTGCATCAGCTGTCTGCTGACTCCTCCATCGCTAGCAAGATTCCTCTGGTCAACCTGCCAAAGAGAATACATAGAGTTCTTAAACCATGGGAAATCTGTTGATTCCGGATAGAGATGGGAATGAAATATATTTTCTAGAGGCCTTGAGGACTGGTCACATATCACGGAAAACGATAATGATAGATCAATCAGTCTATGTAGAAAATGTATTGGATATGTGAAAATCAGTGCTTAAGACTCAGAAACATATCGGTGAGCATCAAACACTATCAACAAACATGTAGACCAACTTTATCATTATCTTTATCACTGATACATGACAAGCCCTTTGAAAGGATGCATTGTATATACCAAATTTAAATATAACGTATGGTTTAGAACAGAAGGTATCTCTCAATCACATAGAATTCTGTCTCGTTTTTGTTGTTGTTGATGTTTTTGTTTTTTTATGCTTAAAACAGATAACGCTTATCAATATTCTAAGAAGCAGAAGCAACATCTACAACATAATAACTTCACTGAAAGTAAACAAGATTACCGGTTGATGAAGGTGAATGATCACAAAATAACTACTCACAATGTCAGGTCTGTTTTCTTTCTCACTATCAGCCCTCTCCCGAGGTTTGGGCTGAGCGGTGGGAGGGGCTTTGCTGGATGCTGGAGCAACATGAGTGGTACTGGTCTGCACTGAGTTGGTGCTAGCGGGGGCTGGGGCTCTGCTGGTACTGGACTGTGCAGAGTTGGTCCCAGTGGAGTGGTTACGGCCATTGTTGGAGGAATGTTTGGCCGAGGAAGGGCGAGAACGGTTCTGCTTGCTGCGCTGTACTGTCTCCCAGCCCTCATCATCAGCATCTGTCAAAGGAGAAGAGGTGAACATAGTTTAACTTTGATTGCCTAGCAATAATTATAAAATAAAAATGGTCAATCCAAGTAAATAAAGAAGGTCAATAACCGAGTAAAGAATAACAAGAGTATCACAAATTAAACAAAACCTTCATATCTACTTCCATCACTGCTAAATGTTGAACCTCACCAACAAAACTGCAACATATTGGCTTCAAATAACAAATTGACCTTTCAGCTCAAATAGAGAATTGCACAGAATTTTATTGTAGAGCAAGCATAAATTGTAATGGAATTTTCTACAAGAACATTTAACATAATCAGACCATCACTTGAGAAAAAAAATTGAGTTCGTTTTCAAAGATATATTTAACGTACTTGCCCAAACATACATATGATAACATTACAACATAACAGTATGAAGTGAGCGGGTGCCTGTACCTTCACTGTGTGTCCCATCTAGACTGGGTACTCTGGTCTCATTCCGAGTGTCTTGAGGTGGAGGAGGAGTGGGTGCTTGCTTGGCTGGTTCCTCTTTGATAGGGGATTGAGGAATGGGTCTGATGGGTTTCTTTCCCTTCACTCTGTCAGCCCAGCTGGTGCCCACCACAGCCACAGGAACAGGGCTATTGGATGATGAATACAAATTGATTCAGTAAAATGTAAAGACATAATACATTAAGATCACAAGGTGTCAACGTATTCAAAAATAACTTTCTCTACATATACCTGTAAACATAAAAAACAATTTTGATATGAAGGAATGAAGAATAACAAATTAAAAATTCAAACATACAGTGAATCTGAATAACATTTACATGTAGTCCATACTAGTTTTACTTGTACATCTTTTTTCTATCAACATCAACAAAAAAACACAATATAAATAAACCCTCAAATCTACAAATATCTCAGAATCTGCCAGATTTTAAAGTGTTTGATTGTGTTTTTTACAATCTGAAAATATTAAATTAGATCTGGACCAAAGTACATGGTAACAAATACAGGTTGTAAGGATTATGAACATTTAGACCACAAAATCTGACCTTGATTTTCCAGTTCCTTGGGTTGAAGTCGGTCCAAAGTTCAGTGACCTGTTAACTGGACTAGGCGTACTCCTGTAGCCATCTGGGGTGGGGCTACCAAGGGTGTGTCCAGGGGACGTCTTACGCACCTCCCAAGCTAAAGATGTAGGCCTATGAGATAACATGCAGCAAAATCAAGCTTACATGTAATGCTTTTAGGATTTCAAAGCTGGGAATACCATATTCTACATAAGCACATCAAGGACTTAAATATGTGCTATTGTGGGGGACTGTGTGTTATAATGCTTTAAGTTTCAACAACTGAAATGCAACAGAAACAAATTGCAATTTTGAAAAATGCAACAGAATCAGAAAAGAAAAAGGCATGCAATTCTAAAAATTGGAGCATAAAAAAAGGCATATTACATGCAGCTCTTAGCAGGTGTCCTTTCTATGAGTTAGAAGCAAATATCCATAGAGAATTTAGTCAAAATAAAGGAAAAGGCGTGCAAAAAAATGGTGCAGTATCAAAAACAATTAGGGAATAATTAGACACTCAGAAATTGTAAACTGACAAAAAAATTGAAAATTGTTGAAAATAAACTAATATTATCATTCAAACAGTATTGATAAGCATTCAAGTATTTATAAATCAGGAAAACTTCATCCTTTCATGCTCCAATACATCACTAAATTATAGAAAACACCTATTGTTCTTCTAATGAAAGTTTGCAGTTGATCCTGCATTCGGGATCAGATATTTGATGTGCAAGACATCAGACAAATATTACATCAGGTAAGGTTTCACCCAACCACGGCTGGGCATTTGAACATGTACAGTAGCTCAAGTCAGACTGGCTCAAGTACATTTGTGTGTGATCACAAATGGAAGTAAAGGAGAATTTCTCTACAAATCGGTAACTTTTCTTCAAACATTCCTTTCTTTCATGCTTTTGCTTTCATTTAATCAAAATAAAGTAACTCATTTCATTATTATTCACAATAAAATCAGGCAACATAATAATTAGTTGTCTCTCTCTTTTGTTTAGTAAATACAATCAAATGAATAAAGCTTTAATGATTTGAACATCATTTCTGGTGAGGGAGACCATTATCATCCTACACAACCATCCCACCTTCCCTAGAAACCGTTCATATCAAGCTACCAACCGTCTTGGTGTATGGAGCCTAGCCTCAGCAGGCCAGCTGGGTGATCTGTGCTTGGATGGGGATGAAGATGACTTCCTTACCTCCCAAACGATGGAAGTCGGTCTGAATATTAGAGATGGATTAGTGGTCAAATTGGTGAAGGGGGGTGAAGGGACCACAGCAAAAGATTAATGAACAAAGGAATAAAAACACAGCAAAGAAATAAAAAAACAAAAGAGAGAAACAGAGCAATAAGGGGTTTAGTAGTCTCAAACCAAAACAGGAGAAGCTAAGAATGCAGTTTTGTTTAAAATTGTAAAAATTGCAGAAAGTCAGCACTTATTTGTCTTAATGAAGAAAAAAAAATTCATTTTGCGTTAACAAACTGCTTTGCAAAATGAAAATGTTTAACAGCTGCATTAATTGTGCATTTAATAGCAACTTTTTTTTTTTTTACATAAAACGATTCAGATCACTTCAACTAGAATCCTGTCACCAACATTTTGATGTAAAAGCATTATTCATAATGTGAACATTCTCATTTTCTGACAAAATGGGCTTTAAGAAACTTATTTTCAGCAAAAAAAAATATTTCAAGAGAGCAAATAACTCAATTCAACTGCTTACAGAATAATGCCTCTGTACAAACATGTTCATGTACATATTTAAGATAACAGCAATTTTTTGTTTTAATTGTAAGTGCACGGGATGCAGGGGTAAAAAGACCTGAAAAATAGGCATATGCACAAAAAACAGCATCCCTTAAAGAGATTGATTAACTTTGTGAAAAACATCAAAAATTAGCTCAAATGTCAGTGAATTGTGTGCAGTCATCTAACTACATATATAATTAAGGATATGTGAAATTATGAGAGAAAATGGAACCCGTTTACTATCCTAAAAAAAGGGAAAATAGCGATCGATCGCTATAGCGCAAGTCGCTCGGCTTCTTCACTGCTCTGCAGCGCGCTGCAGTCACAAAAACCAAGCACCAGCGCTTGGCGATTTCAGAGCGGGTGTCCAGCCCGTGAAGAAATAGGGATTCGTTCATTGTATGGTATACTGTGATAGAACCGTAAGAGTTCTTTAGGGTTCGGTGGTACTAGTATCCCGACATCAATGTTCAATCGTAAATATCCTGATATATAAACGACCGATCAGCTTATAAAACTCAGGCGATTCCTGTCTGACCTAAAGGTTTGCAATTATGATTACAGCATTAGCTGGAACAGTGATTTTTTTTTTTTCAATCCTGGGCAAAGTTAATCAATCCCTTTAAAATGTAAATATGCAGGTATTAACGAAAATAGAATTAGTATTATATACTTATGTAAAATTCATTTTAAAAAAGAGAGGGAATGAAACAAAATACCAAAGAAACCACCAAACTGAACTGCAAACTGATAAAAGACAACAGAGGAACACAATGCAATACCTGTTTTCAGCATCAGCATTCTCAAAATCCTTCTGAACGGTAATCCTCTTGATAAGCGACTCAAAATCCTGAGTAGCACTCTTCAGGATCATGATCACTTCCTGCAGGAAAGGTCACATGATACCGTGAAAGAAAGGTCACATGATACCATGAAAGAAAGGTTAGAAAAGGGAAAATGGGATTTCAGGGGAACACTGGAAATATTTGATGTACTAGTTCCGATACATGCCAATATGGTTCAAAACCACCACATTTCATCCCACAAACTCTTTCAAATTGTCAAAATTTTACAATTTCAACTTGTTAAATTTTCAAATTAAACAAATATTTTTTAAAAAGCCATGTCATGGCCTTTTTTTTTCTGTGGGCCAGTTAAGGAATGAGGCTTGCCTGGTAAAGCAATAACTAGCGTAAACAATCAGTAATGATTCCAAAACAAATAAGTACCATCTATACTTCTGAGGATACTTGTGAACTATTTTTACTGTCAGGTACATGTATTTGCACTTGCTGAGAAAGTCAAGGCTCTAATACTATTAAAGTCACATTATCATATTCAAGTAATTTACTGTATAAAACATGCACTTCAAAACTAATCTTTAGAAAAATGTCACAAAAATGCTTTCTGCAAGGTCTTACTTTACACTCCACAATGCTCTCGTCCACCTCACACGTCTGGTAGATTTCATCTACTGCCCTCTGTAGGTTGTCAAAGAGGAATGCCCAGTATCGAGCTCTCAGGTCTACTTTCTTTGCAACAGCCTTCTTGCGCCCAGGAGTAAGGCTACCTTTTTCCTGTACAATGAACCAACATCATGTGTGCATCACATAAAATAGAAAAATAGAATCATAAACAGATGCTTATGAAATTGTGTGTGGGCAAAGAAAGCCTTTTCAAGAATATTTTGTACACCAAACCTGTAAAATTTTACTCAGAACCCTAGAAATGTTAAATCGTAAATGTTAAAATACAAAAAGGATATGATCAGGAAGGAACTCCTTTAATTTTGCAAGCATTTGGGGACTGTTATGACAAAGCTTTGTCCATAGTTCTCCGGTATACGAATGCAAGTAGCATGAACTTCACATTGCACGCGAAGGCAATACACATGCAGTACATACATGTACATGTATACAACAGTACGTTGTTTTCCATATTTGGTCGCAAGAGAGCAAGACTCTGCTCACGCTCGCAGCCGTTTAGCTAGACTACGTTTCCAGCCGTTTAAAATCATCGACATAATGGTTGCCTATAAAATAGCGGGAATAGCACACAGGAAAAAAGCAGGAATTTAAATCGGCAAGAATAATAAAAAATGCGGATTTCTGCTAAAAAGCGGAGGTCTCACAGGCCTGCTTGACCTCATGTGCAACATTAAACTTCATTTTTCAATCCTGGATGACCAATATTCTTTTTCTTACACAATACACATATTTCCATAATTCAGAATGTCCTATTTTTTTACAATCTAAAAAATGTAAACTTTATTTTGGCCAAAGAAGGTTGGTGGAGAGTTCGAAATCAAATGTTGTTAGACATACCTGTGTATCTCCACCGCTAGACTTCTGTTCTCTTGGTGAGTCAAGGGACGGCATTGACTGAGACTTCTTCCGAGCCTTCCCAATCACAAGAGGGTGCTGTTTACGATTACTCCTCTGCTTTGATTCTTCATCTAATATAAAATAAGGACTAACAAGATGAATGCGACTGCATCTCCTAAATGCCTCCGCCTAAATACAGTTGATAGCTCAAACTGTTTTTGAAATACTGTGATAACCAGAATAAAAAGCCTATCATCATATATATATATATCAGTTGACCACTTTAACAGTGGACCCCACCTTATAACCCAACAGTCTGATCACTTTATCTCCTACTAGTCATAATTACAAAATAGTTGAGATATGGTGATAACAAAGCTAAATACCCATTAATTTCACATATAATGACTGTATGACATCTATAACCTGTTGACTTTGACCTCCGTGAACAAAAATGTAATCAGTTTTCTCACTATAATTATGGTCACTTGGTGATACATGTACGTACTAGCTCCAAGTTTGAAGTTAATGGCTCAAATTGTTCAAGAGAGTGTTAACAAGGCAAAAACCTGAAATTTCATGGTAAATGACCTCCATGACCTTTGACCTACATTTGCCAAAATCTAATCAGATCGTCTTCCTATGGTGATACATACTAGTACCAAGTTTGAAGTTCACACCTCAAATGGTTCTTGAGTTATCGCAAGAATGAAACTAAGACCTGAAATTTCTGAAATTGACCTCTGAGACCTTTGTACCCCAAAATCTAATCTGATCATCTTTCTATGGTATACTAGCACCAAGTTTGAAGTTCATACCTCAAATGGTTCTTGAGTAATCGCGAGAACGAAGGCTAACACCTGAAATTTCAGATATTATCCTCTCTGACCTTGCCCTTTGACCTACGTACCCCAAAATCTAATCAGATTGTCTTCCTATGGAGATACATACTAGCACCAAGTTTGAAGTTCATACCTCAAATGGTTCTTGAGTAATCAAGAGAACGTGAAAACCCGAAAACATAATGCCTCCTGCACCACCTTCGATGGGCGGAGTCATAAAAATCACCTTTCATATTCACAATAATAGTCTGTTCCGATATCATATAACAAATATGGGCCCATAATACATTGCCTCATAAGCACTGGATATGATCTTGCAGTCACATTTCACTTGTATGCCGAGTATGTACTAGTAATACAATTCCTGATTCTGGTATAAACATGTAACTTGTTTTGGCAGGATGGTGTATGAAACAAGCCAGAAAATATCAATCACAAATGTTCGTGTGACCCAAACAAGATGTTTTAAATTCTGAAAAAAATTGCAAACAAAAACAAATGAAACTTCATCTTCATTTTTTGGTTGAATTCAGATTAACAGTGCCATCTTTGAACTTAATGAAAAAGTCAACAGACATTGAATATCAAAATTCCCCGATTTGTGCTGTACAGTTAAAACAAGAATGTAGTTAGAATCTTACCATCACTTTCATCACTATCGACTGGCACATTCCATGTGACTAGGTTCCGTGCCATCCTGCCTTCCTCCTTCACCAAGCGCCTCACCTTGTCATAACTACCAGACCTCTGGTACAAACTCTGGAAGTAAAAGATCACAACATTACTTAATCAACTACTCTGAGAAGTACAATTTTACAGTATGCCATTGAAAGAAGAATCATCAAAGGTTGTTTGAAAATGAAGACAAAAAAAATGAGAGATCTGATGAGGCATTTCTAGATTATGCCATCACTACTAAATGTATCAATGTATACTTGCAAAAGGTGGAAAAGATGAGAGGTCTGACAACCTGTCTCAAATCAGTCACTGGCAGAAACACTTCTGCACATTTCTAAACTATGTCCTGGAGGTGTAGTAAACGTATGTTACACACAGGATCCAATTCTGAAGGCACACAATCAGTTCCTTGATTTGTAAATCAAACAACTTTGCCTGCTGTCTGTTGCCTCTGATAACAAGTCAGATTGGTACAAGTACATAACAAGTGCTACTGCTCACACTACATGTACATGTACCAATCATCACAATAGAACAGATGTGAAAGAGAAACAAATCAAATATGCACAAACATACTATAGAACAAATGATTCTCAGAAAAAGAATACACTTCTACCCAAAGCAAAGAACTTACACGGCATAAGGAAATATCACACAGCACTTATTAAAATTGTTCTACACACAAAATATGATGGATAAATAAGCTGGGGTGCCATAAACATGTAGTTCCTGGGTTTCTGGCACTTCCTTTGTACAGATCAACAGCTTCCGATCAAAATCTTTAATTTAGGTATTGTCAGTGAATGTATTTCTGGGGGGAAGGGTAGATGTACAAGGTCTAATCCCCGAAACTGGGGTAAGCGTACTAAAAATGAAATTGCCTAATTCAGTAAACTCCTAATTTTAAAAGGAAATTGGGTTCAGTTTTCAAATTGTAGAGCTTTGAATTACTATTTTATTCGGAAAAACTATCACAAGTCCAAAACTTAACATTTTTTTTCATGTGATTAGCTGATTACACAGCAGCTAAAATCTTAAAGTAGAATTTCATTGATTTTGAATATTGATTTAATTTTTATTATTGCATAGGTGAAGCTTAGATTGAACAAGGTTATCAAAATTCAACGCTTGGAAACATTTGAAGTAATGATTATTATCAATTATAAAATGATATAACACAGCCCCGCTATAGCACCTATAGAGCTCTTTGAACGCTGCTGAGATATGTGACGTCATACCGGGGAGCAATCCTTCCTAAGCAGACGATGCCCCATAACATCTTATACATTTTCAGTGCCTGTTTTGTCATCTCATCTTCACTTATTTCTCTTACTTCACTAGCGTCAGTATAAATGCTTATTTGTTGCCTCACTCTAAATTTCCTGCATGGTATTATTTTGATGAAAAATGCAGCGTTAAAAAAATAAAGGAATCAATCGCTTGTAAACAAAAAAAGATGCCATTGTATTTTCAGCTGCATGCACCGCGGCATGTCGGCGTTTCAAGAGGGAACGAATACCATCCATGCTATAATTCAGCGGGCTTTACAATTCGAAAGTGTGATTTCTTTGATTGATCATTGACCCTTATCATGACTTTTTACAAAAAAAAGATTTTAGTTACTAGAAACGGTTTCACTTCCCTTTTAGAATGTGAAATACGGTCATGGTGAAACAAACCAAACTCTTTATAATTTAAAAATAATTGCATTGCAGTTACGTTCACTTGATATAGGACGTCGTCTGCTTAGGCAGGATTGGCACCTGATGTGACGTCACGAAAACATCGGTATATTTCTGGCGAATCGCTCGGATATCCCAGATGCTGAGAAGTGTTTTTATTTGTGTTATTTTTTAATCATCAAACACGCAGTTAACGTAAAACTTATACGATTACCATCTGCAAGCTTTCTAGTTTCTAGAGATACATTATTGAGCATATTTGTGATTTGCTTTGAATATCTACTTTAAATGTATTTTGTGTATTTTTGCAGAGCAATCTAGTGATGCTGCTTGAGTGACCCCAAGTTTTTATTGGCTCAGAGACTGCAAAATGTTCCTGATGTGTAATTTTCTTAAATGTTATGTCATGAAACTGTTAGCTGGAAAGTGCAATAACATGTTAATTACTTGAAATTACATGTATGCAAAAAATGATCAAGTTCACAGTCATTAAATTATGATCTATCAAAAGTGCAATAACTAGTTGACTAAATGTACAAAAAAGTTTGTAATTCAAAAAATGGTAAAAGATGCATGCACTGTAACCCTGTCTATTCACGAGCATTCGGACTAGGAGGCTAACTGTCATTGTCTGTTATACGTATTTTACTAGTTCTCAGGACTATGAAATGTATGACAGATGAGTCATCCATGAAACTTCAATTCTCTCATAGCAATACACTATACAGTACATGTATTATTTTAATGAAATATTGCAGATCTGTTGTTTACATACAATCTACATGATGTACCACATCTCAATTTTTGTCATGGAGGGCATTGCAAACAAACATTGAGTGCTGAAGATTCAGTATGAAGTTTTTGTTGTTGTACAACTCTGACTTCTAATTCATATAATTTTACAATAAGTGAGGCTAAAACAATTGTTGAAAAGAAAGGTTAAAGCCTACTTCCAAGCCAAACTCTACTTGACTCTTTTGTCAAGTGATTTTAAGCATTAATCAAAATCTTTTATAAAGAAAAGGAGCATTTCAAAAGTCAGATTCAGCAATGAATAAGCCCAATTTCATTTACAAAGAAAAAATTAATTTCATAAGGAGTATCAAAACATGTCATGTACCACAAACTTGAATATTCTTCCACTCATACTTCCCTGAAATCAGACTATGAATTTTTTGAAATACATGTAGACATAAATGTCTTTTAGAAGAACATACAGTACAACTCTATTTGCCAGGAAACAACTTTCATAGAAATATCATTGTTACTAGTTAGTTACATCACAATTACCTAACAACAACAACAAGAATTCATGATAACACAGAGTATCTTGAAGAAAATAAATTTTCATCTAGCTACATGCACATACATATATGTACTTGGAGTCTTGGACTTGCTTTTATTATTGATAGAAGTGGAGGGATAAGATTTAAACTGACTGTAATTATTTATTTATTTTTTTAAATTCTAATGCATTGCATAGTTTTATTACTGAAGTAGATAAAAATACACAGAATCGTATGCTGAATAAAATAGCAACTGAGTATACATGTATATGATGAAATAGAAGAAGCATGTCTATAAATAAACAAATCATTGCATTAAAATACTATACTAGTTTGAGTACATACGCCTACAGTACATGTACATTATTACTTACTTCATCACATGGAACTTTTGCTTCCTCCATAATTTGTTCTACTTGTATATTCCAATACAATCCCCACAAGAAAGATTAATTCACAACAAACTCCAACCAAAAACTTCTGACAATGTCTACATAGATCCCAATGCATACAACACTCCACGATTTGCTCTGCATCAATTACACCGCAACCAATCATGCAGAGTATCAGTGTAGAAGTCTCTGAAGCTCTTTAGCACTCTAAATATTTCTGACATTCCACTGCTGGTCCTTGATGATAGGGAACAAGTACATTGAACACCCTGCCTATAGGTCAGAGTCAATTAAATCGGTTGCATGAAGATATATGTAGTACACAATGTACGTGTATTTATAGATCCATCCATCCATCAGCTTAGCATCCACCAGACAGGCAGAGCTCAGTGCAAAGCAGAAGTAAACAAGTATAAAAACAAACACTTGGTGGGAGAGATAGCATGGTCAAAGTTCACAGCCAACAGCAAACATGTCACATAGCCATAGGAGTGAGACAGACTATGACCTCAGTCAAAAATGACAGAGAGAATTTGTTTCAGCCAATACAATAAAAGGTATTTTTTCAGTTTTCTGCCCCACCCACACAATACCCTCAGGAGGAAACTCCCAAGGTACATTTGAATCTGAATGGATTGGAGGTGGATTAGTATGAATGAGTATCAGTTACATGTAGGTGAAAATAGACATTCCTTGGGATGTTCATTCATGTATGCGGAATGATCCTCCTGTGGAGGAGGAAGTTTATTGGTGTAGCACTGACCTGGATCCTGTTTGTTTACTGATTGCCTGTCAGCATGGTAACTGGAAAGTCTGGTCCCATTGGTCAAAACTTGTAAACAGAGGCAGATTTAAAATTATTTATCATGCCTACAATACAACAGAGATTTGTTTTGGGGTATATATAAGTAGGCCTATTAGTTTATCACATCTTTAGACCTATTAGTTTTAATTTGGCATTCAAACAGGACACAGAAATCTCTTGAACAAATTGTCTCAGAAAAAAATTCTTTGCTTTGGGCAATGAAATGTGAAAATCTTTTACTTCCTCAATTTCTCTCATCTTCTGCTTTTATTGGAGACACCATTATGCCTGCATGGAATTCCCCTGTCAGTAGTCAAAATTTCTGAGCACATGTATGTAAAATCACTTTTATTTGACATGTTAGGACAAAGTTAAGTTGCTTATGTATAGGCCTACATACATGTACATGTACTACTGAGTACCAAATGTTTCAAAGAATCTGATTTCCTTGTGTCTTTACCCAAGCCATATGATAACATGTTTTTGTATATAGATGTATGCACTAAGCCACTAACATGTATGTAGCCTTCTTCTTTCAGAAACACACAAAAGAGAGAACATTTTATCAATTATGTACAAACAATTAATATTCGTTAATTGAAACTGACAACTTATTCTCAATTCTTTAATTTTATGTCAGAAAGTATATCAATATGTAACTTGGGCAAAGGTGTGAGGAGAACTTGGGGATAAAATGGAAAACTTAAGATACTGTAAGGCAATTAAAGGGAATGACATCACAAACACATGAACGAGTTGCAAATTGTCTCCATTACATGTAAATGTAGGCAGTGATACATGTATCATCTTCTTATAAAGTCATTACAAAATTTACAACTTTTTCATTATTTGTCTGATTTCCCTTCCCTTAAACTTTTTTCATCTACTTTAATATACAGTGTATTTTGCTGATTATTCAGTTTTTATTCAAAACAGCTTATTCTGGGGCCAGATTTCTTTTTCAACTTCCTGGGCACTAAGGGTTTTTTTTTTTCCTTCTCTCAAACTTCATACATGTAAATCTGCCAGGCCAGTTTGCTCTTAGAATGTACATTGCATGAGAAATCATGTTCAGACATGCCACACATTACATGTACATGTACGTACTTTGCTCCTGTGTCCATGTTACATACATGTACATGTATGTAGGAACTAAGGATACCAGGTTGATTGATTGCAACTTAATTTGATATTGATATCAATCGCAAATCTGTACATAAAGGATAGGAGACTGTGAATTTGCAATTGATATGGATCAATCACAACTTTTATAAAGACGTCCCAGGACTCCATTTTCTACACTTTATAGCAGAAATACCATCTGTAATCAGAATGCCTATCACAATCACATGTATTCAAATAAATTGAAATATTTGGGGCAATTCCACTGAAAGTGACTGACTCAACATCACCATTATAATTTGATTCACTGGAAAATCAAACAACTGAACACAGTATTTCAATAGACACTAGTTGAAAGTGTACATGCAAATGCAAGATTTCATTTTCAATACTCATGGTTTTGATACATGAAAGTGAATTATTGCATGTTGTCTTTTACATTTATAAGCCAGTTTATATTTGCGCATATGTGCAGATAAAGGTGATTTGTACCTTTATACGCTTTCATACTGTACGCACCACGATACACGCTCCAGTATGATTTTACTTGTTAAACAAGTTGCGCATATCTACCAAAACAGCTACATTGTACGCGTACAAATTGGGGTCACTTCAGGGTCATTGGGGGGGGGGGGGGGGGGGATGCGGAATATAGTACCGGTAACTATGCCTGCATCTATCCCCGCGTTCAGACTATCCCCCCCTTTAGCGGGGGAAGGGGGAGAGATCTTATTTTTTTTTACGACCGAGCGTTCATACTATGTTAGAATCCCCCGCTAGCCGGGCGACAAATCACGACAGTCTGTGCGTTAGGTTCTTTGTCTCCACTTTTCGCGCATGCGCACTTACATGTATGATATAAACAGGTGCGAGATATCAAATTACGAGCCAAGGTCGCTCTCCCATCCAAAAACCCAACATGTTTGGGGGGAGAGGGGGAGACGGGGAGACAGGGAGAAGGCGAGCATACACACTATGCGTTTGCCGGGGGATAGTCTGAACACGGGGTATGTTTATTAGAGTGTGTTTACAACAAATATGTATTACTGTTTTGATGTTTGATACTAAAACGAAAAGTGTACAAATTATGAAAAATATCAGTAGATCAACCTGTCTAAACTGAAATCCTGGGGTGTTCACTCAACATCAATAAAAGGGCAAGTCCAAGCTACATTATTTCATAACTTACATGTACAGGTACATCTATGATTTCAGTATACCGATAAGGCTGATTTGTAAGCCCTGACTATAGCGTGAATCAGACCAAATATTGTGTACAATTTTTACTTTTGGTGTCAATTCATGTTCATAGTACCATAATACTTGTTAATGTATGGGACACCAAATGAACAAATACCTTAAACTTTATTACCTCAAACTGGTTTGAAATTCATAGAAAAGGAGTGCGTTTTCAGAATTTCAGGCCAGCAATAGAATTAGTTAGAATTAGTTCTTGCAACAAGATCCAAAACGTTCCAAAATTAGTGGTGTTTTGGAATATACATGTAATGCACAAATCTGTGATATCAAAATGTTTCCGGGTATTGGGGAAAAATAATTTGCACTTCTTTAATAGTATGATTCCCTTTGAAACTCTACAACAGGGTTCCTCTACAATAAGTGGCCTCCCTGAAAATTCTATTTTTTGTGTGTTTGTTTTTGCTTTTGATATCATGAGTAATGATGAGTTATGCCTTCTATTTCTACAGAGACATCTGCAATGTAGCTTTCTGGCTCCATTTATTATGGCATGTAAGTGCATGGCACAGTGCTTACCGGTAGCCATGTTACTTGTTAGTACAATGCATCTTACAACAATATCATCATTTGTGTTCTAATCATGTAAACTGATTGTGAAATTAATTTTTTTTCCTCTAAATTACTTTCGAGATCTTCTGATAACGTTACTCGTTAGACTCTAGTAGACTAGTATAGAGCCTCATTTTGAACACTACGGGTCAAAGAACTTTGTCATGTTTACATGTATGCTCAGGTTTATTTCATGCTTGTCCATTACATTTTGCACCTACCAGTCATCCTCCATACCATCTCCATCCAAACCCCCTGTCCATTGTACATTTCATTGAATTGTCATGTTCCACTCAATGCTCGGTCACTGTTCTATGTGCAGTGTATACACTCACATAGAACACTTCTTTATCACAACTTTGGGGCGGACACAAGAATCGAAACATCATATCTTGGCCGAAGTATCTGACAAACTGCCACACTATTGTATTTTAACAGGTTTATCTGTCATGTCTGTTGGTTTTTCCTACCCATGCAATTACTGGTATACCCACATGTTGTTTATCCAACTATCCAGACAGGTTGGTTATCTGGACAGAAAATCAGAAAATGAAACTTTTACTTTGAATTTCAAGAATATTTCAAGAGGTATGTTAAGAATATTCTAGGGTCTGATTTAGCTTTTCTTGATGTATGATCTTTGTAAAATTCCAAGGCAAATGCATGAGCTAATTTTTGTTAAAGTGTACCAATCGCCAAAATATATTTTGCTAGGGGTTCCATGTCGCCATATATTCAAAATATGAGCTTTTATTTGAATGTTAATTCTAAAAAGAGATATTGCAAGTTGAAATAAAATCTCCATAAACATTACAGCGACTTGCGAGGAGACTAGTCGATGCACCTGTACATGCTCGTATAGAATAAGGGCCCGCACAGAACCAAACTCGGAGTTGGGTTTCGTGCAAGAGAGTTTAATGTTTTCCTTTGTCTGTAATACTCCATAACAGTTAACCCATAGAAGGCCAGGTAAATTTTTTTGAGGTTGATTTTATACATTCTAGCTATACACAAATTATTGTTCTAGGTACATGTTATTGTACATTTCAAGTGTCCGAACACACAAACCCCATCCTACATGTACATGTTCGTCCCTTATAATAATTATCTCGTGCATTGGATGAGTGCCTACATCATGTACACCTACTGTACTGTTAATTTACTGCATGATGATGATTTGTACATCAATTGCCACTTCTAGGTGTTTTGTCTAGCCATGCGCATATAGAATGCCATCTACGTGTGCGATGGTGCAAGATATTAGAACAATTAAATTCAGCATACCTCGTCGGAACCGCTCAGCACTGCACTGCCCTGTACAGTTGTACTCCGTTAATCTGCAGTGCACATTCCGTGCCGATCTCGCGGTCTTTGTAATGCCAATAGTAATCGCACAGCAAAAGCTACACACATGACATACATCGATGTCGCCATAAATTGTAATTTTTTTCATGTTTCTTACGATCTGATCGTTGAAGTGGTAGGATGGGCAGGAAGAGGAAGAATTTAGCAAACTCTGAAGGTGGTTTGCAAGGTCCAATCTAGTAACTGTCTGACAATTTTTGTCTTCGTTTCATCAATCAATTCATGTCTTGACTCTTGTCTTTCTCTCTTCATATTTCAAGTTCAATGCTCTTTTCAAAAATTCAAATCAATCTCTCGAATCTCTCAAATCACTCGATCAGTCTCACCATGCTCATGATGCTCACTCTCTAACTTAACACTGTAACACTAAAAAGTAACAGAACATGCAGAAAGTCTCACTTGCTTACATGACTTAGAATTAGAGTTACACTCTTAAGTTAGTCCCAGATCATTGACGACAGCAAATACATACGGTATAGCCACTCATGGGCCCTTGCCTATGTGGGACTGTGTCCAACATTCACTGTTGCAGCAGTCAAAAACAGACAATAAAATTGCTCTAAGCAAGATTTAATTTTCTTAAATTTGCTAGATTACATGTACCTGATTCATGGAATCTACCACTCTTACTGTGCCACAAATTAGGGGATTCAGAATTGAAAGGGAAATTTTAAATAATTATTTTCCTCTCCTGTATGAATGATCTAGCCTGGAAAAGGGCCTGCTGATACACACAATAGCTATTTTAGTATTGTTGTTGTTGATTAGTGTTTTATGGCAATCAGTCAATTTTGACTATTATCACCAACTATATATATTTTTTTTTTTTTTTAAACAAAAATTTAATCATTTAAATAATATAATTGACTTCTCTCTTCTTTTTTTTGGTATTTTTTTCTAAAAGTTATTATATTATACATATATATATTTTCTTTAAAGATAAAATAGTATCATGCCAGGTTAATACCGAGTCCTGTCGGTTCTAAATTGGCACCGTCCTGACAAACCTGCTCGTGTTTTGTACGAAGGTTTCTCGGAAACAAGTTTCCTATGTCTCTCGGGTGCAGACAGGGGGCTCCCTTTGGGATACCTCAATATCTTGAAACTCGAAAGGAAAAGAATAAACAAAATCAGGGAAATCAAAGAAGGTTCTTTTCCGAGGAAATTGGTTTCGCGCAATCTCGCATTTCTATCAAAAGGAATTTAATAACAAACATTTATAGCAAGTGCACTGATCTTTACTTTTACATAATTTACTGAAAAAAACATAAGCAAACAAAATATGGGCTTTTAATGAACTTGGTGCTGTTAATCTTAATAAGATACTGATAGAAATAAAAACTACTCAACAAACCAAAATGTTTTCAAGACAAGCCTGAAACATGGAAAAGACTTATTTTCCATAATTATGATATGCCTGTCATAGGTAACAGACTTATAATACACATACCCTGTACGCGTAAAATACTCCTGATCCTTTTAAAAGAAAAGGGTCTATTAATATTGAAGCCTATTCACCCACAAAAGAGCTAGTCTGAGTACAAGGTTATCTTCAGATAAGCTTGTATGGTGGTTGATCCAGTGTCCGAACACTTTTCAGAAAATCAACGATAGCAAATAAAATATGAAACGAATATCTGTCAAACTATACATATTGAATGCTCAAAGTCCTACAAAAAAAGAAGTTGATGGAATTTTAAAAAGACAACGTAGATTTAATACGATATTCCCTTCCGAGTGAACCCCTTCCCAACGACGCGGCGTTTTGGTCCCTTGAAAAAGGTACCGTAATTCCGAACGTGTGAAACCTATGGGAAAAAGACACAACCTTGGTATCAATAGTGTGGTTTTCATACGCGTAATCCCACGCGTATGAAAACCCATTTTAGGCGCTTAACTTTACACGTTCGGTAATACAATCTGTTCGGAGTTACAATACTTGACTATACATGTATAAGTGCGGTATAGCAACGTTAAGTGTGTATTTCTTATTCCCATGTTTACTATAAAAACAACTTCGAACAATAACTTAACCAACTCTTTCTCTTAGTCTTACCTTAAAATTTTTCGATCGCACTCCCGAATCCCGGCCAGTCGATGACCCGTTGGTGTTGGAAACGTCGTGCCCGCCGTTTGTGGACGAAACGGACCGCTGGTTTTGCCTGCTGTTACCCGACGACCGCCGCCTGCGAGAATCGCTCATTTTCAGATCAAATTTGGCGATTAAATAATCTCACCACTGAGTTTAAGGGGTGTCACAGCAGTGCTATATTTCTGAAGAATTAATCAGAGGTGATTTATTTCTTCTAGAAACATTGCACATGATTTGTTATCAACTGAGAAAATATTTCTTCAGAATCACTCTCTCCGTTTTAGTGTTTACGATCAATCCGATGATATGAAAGTGAGGAGACGACGTGGAGGGCGTTTTTCTAATTGAGCATTTCTTCATGAAAAGTCGCCTCTCGATATATCTCACTTTACTCCAGCTCATTCTCACAATGGCGGGATTGCCTTCAGTTTTTTTTTAAGTAGGCCTGCATGTAGATAGAAAATGATAAAAAACAAAATCTTCCTGAACTTCCTAATTATTTCCACAATCGCTGTTATCTTTTCTTCTTCTTTATCGAGCTCCTCTCTACTCATTTCACATTCTTTGTAGTTAGGAAACAGTCGAGTTCTGAAGTATTCACTGTCCTCTCTCTCTGCTCTCCCCCATTTATTTCCTCTGTGTCTCTCTCCCTCCATCTCTTCTCTCTGTGTCTCTCTCCCCTTTCTATCTCTAGCGGGGGGGGGGGGGGGGGGGCTTGCCCGTTTAAAAATTTTTATATGGGTTTGCTTGATGCACTACTTAGCCTCTTGCCTTCTCAAAGAACGGGTTTAAAATTAAAACAAAAACAAAAACAAAGATATAAGAACAAAGTGAGGTCTGGAATTTATTTTACTACCACCCCAACAAGTGGGCAGGCACAGACTCGATTTGACACTTTTAAAACTACCCCCTCCCCCTCTGGGTGTCTCTAAGGGCTGGGATAGAAGAAAAAAATCTATTGAAAATACTTCTGCAAAGTTTCCAAAGGAATCTACATTTTAGTACCCTAGCTACCCTGCCTTGACCACACCCTTCCCCTCCCGCTGTAAAATTATCCCTGATCCATTATCGTAAGTAGGCCTAAGGAGTCAACTATTGATAAAATTAATTCAAATTGTAATTTGAAGTTTTTAATGAAATATCATTAGTGTGCATATACAGTAGAAAACAAATTCTTAGCGATTAGACACCTGATGAAAGGAGAAACAAGATTTATATGGTTTCAAAATAATATGAAAATAGAGTCCCTAGAATTTCTGTAATTATTACCAAGTTCATTAGTTTCTTGCATATTAAAAACAAAGCCATTACTTGATACAGCATTTGTAACAGATTCGTAGAAGATATCTGACATTTGAAAACAATAGCTCTTACATATTCTGAACTTCTAGATGTACTTTCTTTCTTACCAGTCAAATATTCCATGCAAACATCTGAATTGCATTTGATAATCGATATCACAAAAAAATAATACAAAAGTATAGCATATTAAGTTTTTCCCTTCTTTGAGTAATACTAATAAAAATATATACACATCTGAAAAAAAAAATCCATGAACAGTAATAGAATATCATGAAGAGCAAACCTGTCATTAAATATAGTAACAAAAATATATACAATGTTTTAATGGGGTAACCTCACTAGTCATAAGGACCGCTATTCATAAGGACCGCTATCCATAACGCATGACTAAATGAATAGCGGTTTTGCACGAATAGCGGTCCTTCTGAATAGCGAGCAAACCATAGACAAATTTCCTCGCTATTCATAAGGACATCCATTCATAAGGAACACTATTCATAACTACTCATAAGGACCGCTATTCATAGCGCGTATTAAATGAATAGCGGTTTTCTATGAATAGCGGTTCTTATGAATAGCTAGCGGACCCGGTTTTAATTACCTATGAAAATAAGCCATCTTATCATTTGATTGGAATTGGTTACATATAAAGATGTCATTATTCCATTTCCAATAATTTTTTTTTTTTAATCTAAACTTTTTTGCTCATTGCTTAAACAAAGTAATAACCCAATTGTGTGGAATAAGCATATTTGAAAGTTGGGCAAGTACAAGTGGTTGGCAAATCTAAATCCATTAAACAAAAGATTTATCAATATTGGTTTGAGACGAGCTGGTCAGCTTCTTTAAATCTGGATTTGCTCAAAACAATGATTCAAGTATTTAAACGAAACCAAGAGGCATGTAGTTTAAAGGGAATACATGTAGCAAGAGGGCATACATGTATATATGCCCCTCTTAAGACCTCTATAGAAAGATTAATCAAAAATTATTTCTATACACTTCCTATTATTAACAACGGGTCTTCAGTGTGCCAAAGATAGAAGAAAAAAATCACAGAAATATTTCAAAATGTTTAGTGGGAAGAACAGAACAGTACCCCAAGACCACTAGTGATACAACCTACTTGCATCTTAGGCAGGCGGGCTGACATCAACAGCCCAGGTTCATTCCACATCAGTCTATCAATTTCTGGATACGTCTTCACTGAAAAGTTAAGTATTTCCACTCCATACACATTTCCACAAATGTTATTCTACATTTGAAATATATTCAGTAAACTTAAGCAAATTAAATGATTATACAGATAATACAATTTGCCACTGCCTCATATGGAAAGGTACTGTACTTGTTCAACTTGTGCAGTGTTTCCCAGTAAAAATATTGTTCAGCTTTGGAATAAAGGCTAATTAAATTATTACCTTAAATGCCAGCACGCAAATGGATATTGCAATTGTATAAAAACAAGATTCATTTAAAACATAAAATACAATACTTACAATATCAGTTTGGAATGTTTGAGTGTTTTTACAAAATTAAATTGTTTGCAGAGTCCTCACTATCAAATCAATCAAATTGATAAAACATTTTTTTTAAAGAACTTCTTTTCTCAAAATAGCAAAAAATTACACAAAGTGTGGTTTAGTATAATCAAAGGATGCCTGAAATTAAACACTGTACAAAGTACATAGTAACTAGGTGTAATAGTAACTACAAAAAGATGTCAAGTAATTATCATTTTGCAGTTACCCTGTCATTATATTACCCAACATCAATCTTTACTTTTCAAGATCAGGAAAATTGATATCCTTTTCTTGCCAACATGGAAAACTACCAGTGCACATATACAGTATATGATTTTGTCACAATGGCTCTTTTTTGATTTCTTATTTCCTTGAATATAAGTATATATAAATTTATGCCCCCACCCCCTTCTGCAAGCTCTTTTGGTGCTTCCCAGAGCCAACTTGCTCAATGCTCTCAATTACTCCGAACTGGTATGATGTGCACCACTGTATGAGGAATATGTACATGTAAATCGAGCAGCAAAGTTAAAATTAATTTGCCTCAGAATCATTTTTTTTAGTAAATAATGAAAGGTTTTGAAATGAGAGACTCCTCAGGTCTTCATTTTGAATATCATTTACGGTAATACACAACAGTTAAGAAGTGTTTTAAGCATAAGGCACACTAAAGTTCATTTTGAAGCTTCACAAAACATATTCAGGCTATCACTCTTGACCAGACACATGTACATCTCCAGTAACAATGTCCAAGTACTGCACAACAGGGATCTGTGAGAGGACAATAGTCTTAGCTGCTTCATCCTGTTCAGTCATGGTGACCTGTACACTTTGGAGATTGGTATCAGGGTCATGGATCTGAATCTCCTGGGTATGCATCTGAAGCTGCGGCTGGTACTGGACAATGGTCTCTTCCACTAATTGGGGTTCACTGTTCTGGAGCTGGATAAGCTGCCAGGCAACATCTGGTTGGACATGTGTCTGTTTATGTGCCTCCAGGTCTATCTCTGCTTTGAACATCTTTCCGCAATTTTCACACATGTAAGGGCAATCCTTCCAGTGGCCAAATTTGTGCTTTTCTATGTATCGTTTGTTGGGCGTGGTAAAGGGGCAATGACTGCAAGAGTAAAGAGGACGAGAGTCTTTTTTGTGTACCTCTAAGATATGCCTCTTGATATTGGTCTTCCAGTGGGTCTTGAAGGTACATTCTGGGCACTGGAAGACGTCCCTGGACATGGCATGGATTCCTTCATGACGACGCAAGATCTTTTTTGTTTTGTATGACTTGCCACAAATACTACATGCATAAGGCCTGTCTTCAGAGTGAACAACCATGTGCTCTATGATTGCTCGGCGGTCATTGCAAGTTTTCCCACACTCTTCACACTTATAGACATGCGGTTGTGAGGGAGGACATCCTTTTCTGGTGTGCTTCATAAGAGCCTTATAGGTATCAAACACAGTCTGGCAAACTTCACACACACGACTGCTCGGATCCTCATAGTGCCTTTCAAGGTGGGATTTGAATTCTTCGGAAGACTTTGTAGCGAACCCACACATCTTACACAACTTTTTGTTTTTCCTCTTTGGTTTTTTGCCACTACCGTCTCCCTTCTTAGATTTCTTTCGCTTTTTATTTTTCTTGGATTGTTTGTTTTCCTTGTTTTCTCCTTGCAACAATTTTGTTTCCACACCAACTGTCTGGAAGCCCACATCACTATTTGTCTGTAGCATCTGTAGAATCTCCTTCTCAATCTGTTCACTTTCAGCCACCTGCCTAGCAAACGCCAGCTCTGTGCTTTCCTCTACCGTTTCCACTTTCATCCCATTATCCTCCTCTTCAGCTGCCTGCACCTCTGTATCTGCCACAGTGCTTTGTTCATCAGGGTCAAGTTTCACCAAATCCACCATGTCTCCTGGATGTACGTTGTGCATGTGCGATGCAACCAGAGTCTTGTGGGTGGATGAAAAGTCATTGCACAGCTTGCAGCAGTACACTTCCACCATGTACACAGCTAGGTGCTTTTTCAGGCTCAGCCACTGGGCCTCGTCCATTTTTGAGTCTGGTCATTAATACCAATGCAAACAAAAGCTGTAAAAGAAACCAAACAAGAAGCTGATTAAGAAAGAGCGTATGTAAAGATAACAAAAAAGAAAATAATGACAACAGTAAAAATGAAATAATTAAGACCCTTTCAAGACAATTGACCACATTTTGTGGTTTGGCTCAATAACTTTTGATTCAGAGCTCTAAAAAATATACCAGAAGCATGAGTAGAAAGAGCAAAAATTTCTACACACATTGTTTCCATTTTTGTTGCATGACCATATTGTGTTTGATGCCAGGAATTTTAAAAAGGAGAATAAGCTTCAAAATCCTTAAATTGGCAACACATTGAGAGGTTCAAAATCACTGTTTTTTTACAAAATTGGCATTTTTTTTCAACTTTCGACTAAATTTCTAATGATGAATATTGTTTTCAAAGACATTACATTTTGTTAGAACCATGTAGCACTAAAAGGAAAATATTATTGTTGCCAATTTGAAGAACAAAATGTGATCAATTTAACCCTTAAATAATTCCTGTCCTGAAAGGGTTAAGGCACACTCAAATGATAATTCATTTCAATCCAACAGAAATACACATTATTACATTAGATTACTAATCCCATCACTCAAGGAAGTCATACATAAATTGGCTGGATCCGTGTTTGACATCTTTGGTGGTGTAGACACACGTACAATGTAAACTGGAGGATTGATGACCCCCCCCCCCCCCTTACAATAATCACGCACGTATCTTAAGTCATCTATACCCCTGGAGGATTGATCACCCCCCCCCCCCCCCTTACAATAAATAATCATGCACGTATCTTAAGTCATTTATGCCCCTGGACATCCTTATTCAAAAGAAGAAAAAAGTAAGTATACGTAGACTATAAAACATATGTGAATTTGTGCAAGTGCCCTGCCCGAAATAAAATAGCCTAAAAATATGGGGAAAATAGGAGGAAAAAAAGACAGGGAAAATATATTTTTTGACTATTTTTCATTTCAAAAATAGAGAAAAAATAGTGTTTAAATAGTGTAAAAATATAGTGATAAAATAGTTTTAAAAAATTAATTTTTTCGTATAGTATTGGAACCGAAATCTTTTTAAAAAGATTTATTAAAGGAAGAACATGAATACTTTACTTGATGAAAGATCTAACAATTAATGTTCATTCTATAGATATTTTTATGACAAAAACAGAAAACTTATATACACAGCTCTGTCACACATTCAGAATCTTCAAAACTGCTTAGTGCTGCTTGCAGAAAATATAAGAACTATAATATCATTGAACAGATCCACATTATTATGCTAAAAACAGATTGTAATACCACAAAGCTGCTCCATTTCAATAATTTTCACTAGTACTGGTCTAATTAATGCCATTAGAGTCATGATTAGACTCCTAACAAAGATTTTTTAAACCTAATCATTGTTTAAAGATTTGAAACATAATTTTTCTGTCTCATCAATGTAGCTGCTAGTGTTGGAATTTGGCTGCAAGACTTGTCTTGAGAGAAAAAATTAAACAGTCAAGCTAGTAAGATACATCAATGTCAGATTATCGGAAATGTCAGACTGTAAAATCTATAAAGGAAGACCTGGCAAGCAAGTCAGATGACATGACATGACATGAATGGAACAACCACTGCCATTTTTTTTTTTTTTTTTTTTTACTCGGGTTACATTTGTAGAGAAAATACATGTTCCTAATATTCAAATCGGACCATTCAGCATGATTCATGCCAGGCCAGGACAGCATGACAAGGCTAGGGAGTGTAGGGACACAAGCACAGTGTCATTATTACATTTTACATTCTGCACCTAAGATGGCTTCAACCCCTTCATGAAAATGCCGAGATAATCGTGGAATAGGTCCACCATCATGCAGTGTGTACATATACGCACACACTTGCATGTCATCTTGATAATTGAGGTGGAATGAAGTCCCCATCAACATTGCATGCAATAAACTGGTCCTATGTGGAGTGAATGGGGGGGGGGGGGGAACTATTTCACGATTACAGGAAATGCTGCACAGCAGCCATGGCCACGGGCACAGCCACTCATCCAATGTAGCAAACCAATATGGTCATGGTAAAAACACATAATTGCTGCCCCAACTGCTGTAGTACTGGGCAGCGTTTCATCAAACGGTCATATCCCATTGAAACGCGTGTATCAAACTTAACATGCGTTTCAATGGGATGTCGGCGAACTTGTACTTATGACGGTTTGATGAAACGATGCCCAGAAGTAGTCTACTGCCAACAAAAATAAGCAAATGCAGATTTCCAATTTCCACATAGAGAGGGCAGCAGTACAAAGACTCATTTGGTATACTGTGTTTGTTAGAGTTATGAGAGTAGACCAGGGAGGTTCACCTCAGGACTTGAGTAGACTTAACAGAAAATATAATGAAGATAAAATGTAATGCTTGAAATTCCATATTTCCTGAATCAGTGGTTTAGCTGGTCACCAAACAAGAAGGAATTTCCCAGAGGCCAGACAACTTGCTCAATGTCAATGACAATGCTAGTAGACAAAAATCTATATTCTACTTCTAATTTTCAGTCTTTTTATCTCATAGTCATACAGTTTTGATCATTGATGTCCTATTAATTATTTCCTTTGGAAGTTTGGCATTGCCACAGGCACAGGCACTAGACATGACCATGATGACATAATTGTGTAGCAGCACCAGTACTCATGCCAGTGTAGCTGTAGAATGTGTAATCACCAGCTGTGGTCCTTTCTGACTTACGAATGGGCACAGCTCAGCTAGCCTAGCATTACATATGGTCATGATGTTTGCAGCTATCGTACACGTACCGCTAACTTGTGGGAAAACGGACGGCAACTAACGGGCGGGGTGGCCCGGCCGATCCCGATATGCCGATTGACATACACACGCTCAGCACGGAGACAATTGACATCACTCACGCACCAGTCACTGTGCGAATACACGTTCAGTTGAATAATATTCATATGATAAAAATGTGATCATAAATGTTTTAAATACACCATTTCATGTATCATTATGACAAAATTGTCGACTTACATATTATGTGTACCATAGCAGACGCTTTCTTGTATTTATGAACAAATTACTCACCAGAAAATCGCTGCTACTCCCACAAAATTTTAGTACGTTATTTCACCGTCCATAAAATTGCAGGAAAGGAAGCTACTCAAAAGAGCGCATGCGTAGTATCAAACGTGTGCCACACTTCTATTCGCTGATGCGTTATTTCGTCACTTCCGTTGAATTGTCAGCATACGTCAGTGCCGAAGGAAGGGATCAGCGAAGATTTATGAACAAGTCAATAATAATTCTGCAAAGCCACTTTAGAATGCATGCATATCTATCTCACAAAACTGTAATTTATACCACATGTCCTACTGACATCGCTTACTTAACTGTAAAAATCAGTCATAAATCTCCATATTCAGAGAAATTTAGTAGTAGGGAGTAGTAGTAGCTAGTTAGAGGATATTGAACTTAGCTCATTCATGTCTTTATACATTTATAAATCATATGATTAATATATTGAATGGCCTTGAGTAGGATACAAGGATACAAGGGTAATATATCGCACGAGCTATCGGCAGCATATTTCACGAGTCGGCACGGCGAGTGAAATATTTCCAAAGCGAAAGAAAAGCCATTCAATAATAATATTATTACAAGATACAATATACAAGATACAAGATATTTTATTTCGTCTTCGCAACATAATTACAAGGAAATTTGGTTTCCACTGGTATAAATCAAGAAAATACATAAATATAAGAAACAATTAAAGGTAACACATATACAGCAATAAAGGAAAACATGGAGAATACGTGCGAATAAACAAAGATTGTCAAGGTACTTCAATTCGTTGTCTTTTAGATTGCTATTGCGAATCATAAAATAGTTCATTATTATCAAAGTTTGGCAAAATTGTTTTAATAGCCCCCCTCATTTCAGCACAAAGGTAAATATTGTTATCATTATTATAGTTATTATTGTTATTGTTATTATTATTACTATTATTATTATTACTACTACTACTATACTACTACTATTGTCATTGTATTATTTCCATTAAAACTATCATCATCATTGTGTCATCGTTATCCAACGATTATTGTATGAAACCTAGTCATGGGCCGCGGAGCCGGGGGGGGGGGGGGTAAAGGGCTCGAAAATAGTCATTAATGAGTGAGATCAGATCAGCCTCCCCCCCCCTACTCTCAAAAACGCTTCGCGGCCCCTGCTAGTTCCTCAATTTTCGCCATTACATGTCCTTATGTTTTTGTAAATTCAACATAAAACACAGGTAAAAAAAACATCATTTTGTCCTTATCCAAGCATCCCGCAAGGGCTGCGAACATACATCCATTGTCTTAACCTTTGTGTAATTAAACGCATGTTCTCCTTTTTACGCGTCACCAAACCGTGAGACACAGTTGATAATTTGATTGTCACAAATTATATAAACGATTCACAATGCATGTGATCATATGTAATATTATGGCAAGAAGTCAATTGTAATAAAAGCCGGCTTGGAGTTTCTGATATAAAATTGAATTTGTTTTATACATGAGATAGACGAGTGAGAAGGAAATATGATATAACGAATGAAGGAAGAGAATATACGCAAAACTTTTTTCTCTTTGGGTAAGCCATCTGTGCACCCTTTGCCCCTGCCCATCTGGTGACCCCTTTAAGGGTTGAAGAAGAATGACAAAATAAGGCCTATTCTTATTGTCAACTTGAAACAAAATTTCGAGGGAAGGGGAGAGGCTTGGGCCCCCGCGCCCCCTCTTAATTAAAACCGCGCCTGCAGTAAACAATAAAGTTACTTGATAAGCATGATAAGCGTGATGCTGGTAATAATGTCGAAGATTTATATGATATAGCTGGAATCATGTATACGACGCAGCTATAAGTTATACTCAAATTTTATTCATATATAGGCCTGTGGATTCCCTCCAGAAGACAATGGGTTATTAGGTTTGAAAATTCATGATATTCAACTGAAATAAGTGTGAAGAGGGAACAAATAAAACAGCTGTGGTACTACTACGAGACCATCTTGAAGAATAAAATAAGTATTATTAATTACATCATATGCCTCTTGCATGAAAGTTGCGATTGTTCTCTAAATATGCACGGTAGGCCCTACTGATTGCTTGAAAGTCAAGTCTCGTTAGCTCATCCGGCCCGAATGGGCAGATGAGCTTATGCCATGGCGAGGCGTCCGTCGTCCGTCCGTCCGTCCTTCGTCCCGTCCGTCCACAATTTCAAAATGCTTCTTCTTCGCCATTTCTTACCCGATTTTAATTCCGTTTGCTTTATATGATAGCACTAGGTGGGGGATTCGAAACTTCTACACAGAATTTTAAAACTCATTAAATATGCTAATTTATGCGCATTTTTCGAAAATCGCAAAAATCGCTTCTTCTTCTTCATTTATTGACCGATTTTGATTTTTTTTGTTCCATCTGAAAGACTTTCACGAGGTTCATTGAACTTCTACACAGAATTTTGAAATTTTGTCTAGAAAATTATTTATGCTAATTTATGCGAAATTAATTAAAAATCACGAAAATTGTTTCTTCTTCCTCATTTATTGACCGATTATGATTTTTTTTGTTCCATCTGAAAGACTTTCATGAGGTTCATTGAATTTCTTCACAGAATTTTGAATTTTTGTGTAGAAAATTATTTATGCTAATTTATGTGAAATTTATTTTTAAAAATAAAAAAAAAACTGTTTGTTTTAACTCTTTGCCCTGTGCATTATGAAACCCATGGCTGCTGGATTATTTCAAAGGCTATAGCTTTATAAATTTGTACATGCTTTCTGTCAACGATCGTCAACAGAAGCGAGAACCCAGAAGTGACAGTGGTCGACAATAGCGGGTTATGAGTTTATAAAGACTTGAAACAGTGAGCGACAATGCACTGAAGCCACCCTTCAAATGCCCCAACCTTAAAATTCTTTTAATGTGTACACCAATGCATAAGTTATGTCATTCACTGCTTTTCTCTTTTATTACAAATCTTAACCTTCAAATCTCTCTCAATAAAGATTTCACAGTTGGTAGAGATACATGTACCTCACCTTGACTGACTTTATGCTTTATTTCAAGTTTCTCTTTCACACAGTAAAACTATTAAAATTTACATTCCACAAAATCTTTTAACTCCAGTCGTCCAACTTGAGTTGTGAATTTCCAGACTTTCATTCATATCTACACGTCACTGTCTCCTTCCAACACCACATTTAGCCAGATTTGCAATAGGCACTTCATCATCTGTACATGCATATACATTTCGTGTATTCATTACAGTCTCAACTCAGTTCAAAGTACAAATTGCGTGAATTTCTTTGCTGGATGCCGGATGAGCGCCACATCATTGATGTGCTAGTTTTACTTTTGTCTTGTGCTCAATCGTAACATTTCACGGCGCAAGAGGCCCCAGTTGACGGAGGCTTGAATATGGTATGTCAATTATTTTATCGCATAAAATTAAAATAGATTATTAATTATTTAATTTCAGTGTCAGTGCACGGCTTATCCAGTATGGATCCGTTACGCCCTTCTATAAATCAGTAAAGTTGCATGAAGAGAACTGTGCCCCCTCCATCGAATGGCGAACAAAATAAAAGAAGAGAAGATTAAAAAAGAGAGCGCGCCGCCTCTGATCACCATAGCATTGATAAACATATCGATATCATGATCAGAAATAATGGAATTAAAGATCACACGGAAAACGACAAAATGATGAGAAAATATATCTTACATAACAGCAAATTGAGGAGAGAAGATATAACACAAAAAATAGAAGAAAATAAAAACAAATAAAAGATGAAAATTCTATCTTTGCATTGAATTATGTATGTTCATATCGTTTTTTTTAATGTCGTCATTTCAAATGAAGGTATATATATATATATATATATATATAAATATATATATTATATATATATATATATATATATATATATATATATATATTTATATATATATATATATATATATATATATATATATATATATATATATAAATATATATATATATATAGTACCCTTCATGATTTTTTTAAACGCTTCTTAAAACCAGCTTCTCTTTGCGCGCGGCGAAATTGAAGTCTGATCGTGTAATACCTTTTGTATTTCATTGTTTGGAAGGTTTCATTTCCCGAGTTTGGCATCAGTTTTTCTGGATTTATTAGGGGGGGGGGGCAGAACGATACGTTCCCCCACTATTTTCGGGGGGGGGGGGCAACTGCCCCCTGCCCCCAGGATTGCCGACCCTGCTCCTTTTCCAAATTAGGTATTTGATCCGTCCCCGACTGACAGAACAACAAAATAAATTCAAATCCGATAACTTTCTGCATGCATGAGTGCATGAGTGGTATATGCCCCACTGATCTCTTAGTCTTAGTCAGATTTGACCTTTTTAAAGTCATTGACGAAAAGGTTGTCAGCCTGACCGGGTTTAGCCCAAAGAGCCCCCCCCCCCCCCCCAGCCCCAAGAGACACCAAAGTCGGGTCGATTTCACCCCTATCTCCCCCATGCACTGAACTTTGTAAGTAGGAAGTACTCGGGGGGGGGGGGGCACTCGACCCCAAAAGTGGTAGGTAAAAAGGGGGCTTCGGAACGAGCGTATCATGAAAAGGATGGTCTTCGGAACTACTAAAATTTTGGGAAAAGGGGGTCTTTGGAACTGAATTACAACATAAATATGATGCTACGGAACTGGTTCCCACAAGCTCCTATTAGCTAAAATGTAATTACGCTGTGTGTTATGGCAAGTCTATGGTGTATGGTGTGGGTTAATTCGCATGCATGCATGCGCTCCGCATGAATGAAAACTGAATTCCTGGGGTGGAAATTGGAACCGGATTGGAAGCATGAAAACCCTGAGGAATTAAGCACTTGGAATGAAACTCGTTTTCAACTTTTCACAAAAAATGATATTCTTCGAAACGGGCCGATGCGGGCCAGAACGGCTGGAACGACGGAATGAAAAAAGCGGTGCTTAATTTTGAACGGTTTTCTCTCTTCTTTTTCTCAACAAGAAAAAACTGGTATGCTTTGGAACGGAAATTTGAATGTAAATGGGGGGGGGGGGGGGGGGTCTTCTCTGCGTCACATACCTACCACACATTATACTGAGTGCCCCCCCCCCCATCCCGGGGGAAGTACTGTGAATGGACATTGCAAAGCACACACACACACACACACACACACACACACACACACACACACACACACACAAAAATGACAAAAAATTCCGTCGGGATGGGATGTCAGACGGGCCTAAAAAATTGGGTAAATTTTCCCCCTTGAATCCAAGGGACTAAATTTTGTTAGATGGACAAGCTATGGATGTACATTCCAAAAATGTAAAAAGTGACAAAATTGCCTATTCGGAAGGGGGTGTCAGACCCCCTGAAACAAAAAACCCAAAGTCCCCTTTTACAATGATTTGAGTGTTTTACTCCATTAAATTCCAATTTACATAACGTAATTTTGAGCATAGGCCTATTAATTTTTGTTGAGGTGCAATTTGTTATCAATTGGTCATTTCATTAATAAGTAATTAAATTGTGAAATATATATTGCCTTCTCAAAAGCAGCCAACAAATATTGTCAGGATTACTGTAAACGCACCCATTGGCCATCTGACAAGGCATAATAGAGGATCTTGCTTGGTATAGTAATTGATTGATTGATTGATTGATTGATTTTATTTTTTTTGCCAAGCCTCTAACATACAACAATAAAAGAATATCAGATCAAAATTATGTAAGCTTGAACAGGATAACCCACGAAAGCTCGAGAGCTTATTTCCAGTGGGGTCCCCAACATACAAAATTAATTAGTTCAATTTGTATTATAATTAACACAGTCATGAATAGTACATTTCAGCCTGACATGACAAGCTCCTCTATCATTGAAACATAGCAACATATATATAACAGGATATCATTCAAAGGACTTTGTTATGGTTTAGCGGTAAGTGGTATAATGTAAACACTGTAATTGTAAAGGAAAACATAAGTGGAGGAGTCTATTAAGTAAGCGTGACTTGTATTTCATAGACCCCTGTTTGAAAAAAAGTAAAAATATTTACAGTCCTTAAATTAAAAGAAAAAAGAAAGAAACGTGCTATTGAATTTGAGCACAATAACAAGTTTTTAAAAAGGGAGAACAAAAGTTATGTATTGTCAGACATGTGCAGATTGACAATGGATGTGTTTACATAATCCTGACAATATTTTTTGGCTACTTTTTAGAAAGCAATATATTTTCCACAGTTCAATATTTTATTATTCAAAAGACCAATTAACACCAAATTGCACCTCTAAAAGGTTATTATACGCAAAATAATGTTTTAAAAAATTGAATTAAATTGAATAACACACTTTTGAGTTATCATAGTCGGAAGGTAAGAAAATTGCTTTTCTTTGGGAGGGGGGGGGGGGGGACAAAGCATTGTCAAAGGGCACATTGGTGTTTTTTTTTCCAGGGGGTCTCACAATCCATTTCCGAAGGCCAATTTTGTCTTTAAAAAAAAAAAAATTGGAATATACATCCATAGCTCTTCCTCTTGACAAAATCTTGTCCCTGGGCTTCAAGGGGAATAACTTTTACCCTAATTTTTAGGGACTGTCTGACACTGACCCACCACCCCGATGAAAATTTTAGTCAGTTTTTTTTTTGTTTTTTGGTGTGTTTTGTAATGTCCAGTCATACTACTTCCTATATTACTGACAAAGTCTGGTGCATGGGGAAATGGGGATAAAATCGACCTACTTTGGGGTCTCTTTGGGGGGCTCTGGGGGCTAAACCCGACGGCTAAGGTCAAGCTGATAACCTTTCCATCAATGACTTACATTAGATACTCTAAGTACTGTAAGGGGTCAAATCTTATCAAATGTGGTGACTATTTCGTTAGGCCTATCTATTATATAAATATAGTCATGGATTGTATTACCGAACAGCTTTGTATTACCAAACGCGTACAGTTAAGCGCCTATTAAAAATGGCTTTTACGCGTGGGACTACGCGTATGTTCTCCACACTACTGAAAGAAAGAACATGGTAGAAGATCATAAAATGAGGCAAACAAACATAAAAAATATCTTAGGAACTGCCCTCTGGTCATCCCCAGTCGTCACCTCGTTGGCCCCAAATCGGGGTAGGTCGTGTGTCTTTTTCGGTAATACAATGACAATACGCTTTTCAAGGGGCCAAAACGACGCGTCATTGGGGAAGGGGTTTGCTCGGAAGGGAATATCGTATTAGATCTATGTTGTCTTTTGCAAATTCCACCAATTTCTTTTTCTGTAGGACTTTAAGCATTCATTATGTAAGTTTGACAGATATTCATTTGATATTTTATTTGCTATGGTTGATTGATGGATTGTTGATCTGAAAAGTGTTCGGTAGTAGGATCCACTCTATATGTAGTGGTACGGTGGCGAAAAACAGTGCAGACAGAAATATAAGGTTGAAGTCCAGTCTTTAATAATAATGACTTTCGCCAAATATATGTAGAGTTTAAATTTGGCTGTTGTACAAATAAGAAAATATCTTAGAGGCTGGGCGGCCTGCATATTAAATTGTATTTAGAAGAAGCACATCCCTCTGGCCAGGGGCGGATCCAGGATTTCGTATAAGAGGGGGCACACAAATGCAGGATTGTCAACTTTGGGAAACTGCTTGGAGGGAGACCCATATTTTTTTTGTCTCGCCAGCCCTCCAAAAGTCGCTCAGTGGGGGGGGGGGGGGGGTTATGGGGTCCAGTTCCCCTCCATAATTCTCTGACAAGCAAAAAAAAAAAAAAAAGGTTTTCTGGTCAAAAGGGGGGGGGCACAATCGCAAATTGGAGGGGCACAATGCATTGTTTTCCCTCAAAGGGGGGGGGGGGGGCACGGGCCGGGATTCGCCACTGCCTCTGGCGTAGCTGACAAAACAAAAATGACAGAAACTACCGTGGGCAAACCCACACCCATACCCACCCGGACCTCGCCTTTCCTTGCGACTTCCCAATCACCAATTAAAACCCCGAACACACCCCCTGTTAAATAGAAATAACCAATCGGAGAGTAGCTAACTAAAAATACCCCAAAAAGCACGTGCCGAGAGAGAAGAAAGTAGGCGGAGCCTACGCCCCCGAAAGAATGTGACTCTCCGGAAAGAGCATCTTTTGTCCCAAAATAGTACGCGTGTGCCAGCAGAGGGATGAACATCTACAACACCTGTGATTAACTGTAATTGACTATCTGAAACATTTATAACATTTGAAAAAGCTCAAGCGAGATAAATTTGCGTCCCACTACATACATATACCCCACACTACTCCTAAAGACGGAGTTCTGTGATATCCCCGTAGCATATACCACGAAAAGCTAATTTTCCTGTTTTATTTGCTTTGGTAAAGCTACCTTTAACATAAAACGTGTGGTTTCTCGATTTTCGGACAACCTGACTGAGCTGAGTTGTGAAAGAAACTCATTTCACTGGTCATAACTGAAAGGAAACAGGGTAACGGATTCTTTAATTTGATCTTCCACTATGTCAGATAGACTGGTTTAAATTATGAACATAATTATAGCATTTCTCGTAGCTTTTTAGTTTTTTTTTTACGGGGGTTTTCTGGTGGGTTGTAGTGAAGAAAAAGCTTGATCCTGGTCCCAGACGTTTAAAACTGCGTAGGAACATACCACATTAGTCTACCGACTCTAAAAGTGGACTGCTTCATACACATATTACGCATATTATAACCTTGTTCATTGGATAAGTGCACATACGCGCTTACAGTTCCTTCCCAAATTTTGGAGGCCCCCACGCGTTTATGGCATTTGAGCCCCCCAGAAAACAACATTTTCAAATTGCAAGAAAGATGCTTGTATTACCGAATTCCACTCATGGGCCCTTGCCTATGTGGGGGTCGGGCTAACTCGGCACTGCGCAGTGAGTGTTTCAAGAGTTGAAGTCCACGCTACGCACCGTACCCTTTTTTAGCCTTAAATTTCATGTTTTGCATAATTTTACTTCTTGAAATTGTCAACATTACTTCTTTGCTAATCATTTTACTCATTGATATCAAATAATTTGAATTTAAGTGTTTTGAAATGTGTAATTAAATGCGAAATTCAACACAAAGTGTTTGCGATCACTTTAACTCTCTGGGCTCACTCCGTGGCGATTTTCCGCCAAGGCCGAGTTCGCCCTAGTGCCGAGTTAGCCCGCATCCGCCTATGTGGGACTGTGTCCAACATTCACTGTTGCAGCAGTCAAAAACAGACAACAAAATTGCTCTAAGCAAGATTTAATTTTCTTAAATTTGCTAGATTACCTGATTCATGGACTCTTTCACCCTTACTGTGCCACAAATTAGGGGATTCAGAATTGAAAGTGAAATTTTAAATAATTATTTTCCTCTCCTGTATGAATGATCTAGCCTGGAAAAGGGCCTGCTGATACACACAATAGCTATTGAAGCCTATTCACCCATTAAAGAGCTAGTCTGAGTACAAGGTTATCTTCAGATAAGCTTGTACATGTATAAGTGACCGAATTCCTATGTATCTTGCATCTTTGGAAAGCTCTAGCCTCTAGCTCTGAATCTCAGCTGTTCAGAAATGTATTTTTCAAAGCAACTAGTCATAGAGGTAGAGATCTTCGCTAAAATATTCATGAATTAACTACTTGGCTCCGCCCAAATCATTCCCGTAACCTTGTGATCCCTTCAAGCGGACCCCAAATTCTGCCGAAGCAAACGCGAAGGGCAGCTGGGGTATCTTCGGAAGCGTTTCCGCGGCCGAATTCAACTGACGTAATGTCTTGAATCACTGACACGTCACAATGCTAATTTACATAATACAATTTGTCTCATCGTCGCTGCTCTGGATCAAAAGTTACGAGCTTTGGAAAATTATTTTGCATTTTTTCGTCGGAACTTGGACAATCTGAAGGTCCACAGGATTTCAGGATCAATTATATACATCTTATCTATCAATGCATATTAGTTTTGAACTTTTGATTCACAACCATCCATCATTATGCCCGGAAAGAGATTTTAATGTAACTATTCACGGCCATTTTTGGTCAAACTGATCGCAGCACCTCGCAGGTCGTGCAACGGTGCGAGGCCTTGATCATATGGAGCCAATATGACATGAGTGATGGAAAGATTCGCTAACGTGTGTGCATATTTTCCTTGTGTGGTGTGCTTTTCTTGTTTGAGTGAGATTACAACTTACAAGCCAGGTTTTTGCATGGCTTGGATGAATTTAATTTGATTTAAATATGATAAACTTATATAAATATGATGAACTTATAAATTTATTTTAAATATGATAAACTTATAAATTACTTACGCTCGCAGTAAACTTGTTATTATACTATAAGTCACACTCTGTCTCTGGCTTAGGAGTCGAAGTTTCAGGTCAAAGCTATGTCACAGGCAAAGCTACCATCCATTGGCTCCAAAATGTTGAGATCAGACTTGCAAGGTATTTTCTGTTGCGATTGCCGAGGTTTACTTGGTCGCTCACCAATAAACTTCGTTGTGGTCGTCTCTCATGCAGTAGTGCTCCGGTGTATGTGTATGTGTTGCCTCTTCAATCGTCTGGTTCTGTGTCCCTCTCTTGCCGATGGTGTGCGTATGCGTATGGTGCGTACGTGACAGTACGCGCACGTAACATGCACACTGTTGGTTGTCGGGAGTGATGCTCGGTGGCGCGGGGTGCTTAATACTGATTAGCGCCCACTAGCGCCCTGAGCTACATTGTGGGGGGCATTTTCACTACATTTCTTTGCCAGCTCAGCATGACTCCCGGGTGACGTACGCGCCGTACGTCACCATTAAACCCTCATAGGGGCGCGCGCGGACGCTCACGCGATTGTTTCCCGTGGTCTACATATTCAGACCACACATCATGAATTGAACATTTTATTTCATATCTTCTCTTGGTTAAATAACACTGCCATGATGCCACAGAAGTCATAAACATTTTTAAGCATGATTCTACTGATATACTAGAATGATATTTTATATTTGATTTTCTTTAAAATATTTTAGATAACATTCTTCCTGTTTTTTTTGTTTTTTTTACTGTTCTGGGATAAATGTCTCTAAATATTGTACTTGTGAGACAAACGGTTTCAAAAGTTTCCTAATAACGACAACTGGTATGCCGTATTTCTTTTGAATTGAATACAACGAGACAAGATAATACTGCTTTGTTTAGCACAGTTTTACTGCTATAATGTATATTCCAGTGTGGGTGGTGGATACTTCAGATGATTTTGACATGGAAATGAAAATTCAATTTTCATAAATAATATACATATATAATATACAAGTTTCAGTTTCCTCCAGGCTCCATGTTAATACAAAGATAACAATTCTCAAGTAAAGTATGTCAGTAGATGTACTTTACAATATCACCCTCCCTATTCACATTGCATGCAACTTTTTGGTGACACATAAGCGATTTTCTTTTACAAAGAGATACGTAAACTAGTGTTACATTTGAGGGAAGCAAACACCTGTTAACTTGGTAATATTATTATCTTTGAAGTGTATGTATAAAAACGGACACGGGTACCGGTACAATTACTATCTTAGACACTACGCTACCTGTTACAGGTTTTATTGAACAATATTATAACATACTACAAAATGGTAATCCTGGTCAATGGGCTACATATAAAATTATGTTTAGGTTTCCTTGTACTGTAAAATGCGGATAAATTTGTCTTCACATACATCATGAACATAACAAAGGTGATGCCAAATTTTCAAAAACAACAGCAATAATAATGATAATGATAGTAGTGACAATACTGATAATGACATTAACAAATTCATAAAAATTAATAAGAAGAATAAGAATATTACTACTAATAATAATCATCAGCAAAATGGTAACAATGATAACAATCACAATAATAATAATAACAACAACAACAACAATAATAATAATAATGATAATAATAGTAATAATTATAATAGTAATAATAATAATAGTAATAATAATAATAATAGTAATGATATTAATAGTAATAATAGTAGTAGTAGTAGTAATAGTAATAATAATAGTAGTAGTAATAATTACATTGTATAGTTATATGTTTGAGATGGCCTTCCTATCATACCCGAAAGCAATCGGTGTCTGACAGCCACGTACATGTTATGACCTCTTGAATACAACTCTGGCATGGAGATAAACTAGTATCCCATAAGGGCTGTCCCATCGCATTCTCTCTCGGCATCTCTAATGCATTCATTGATTAGGCTCCTCCAAGTGCTCCTCTTGAGATGATCAAGAAGCTCATCTGTTTCATAAGGGCTGTCCCATCGCATTCTCTCTCGGCATCTCTAATGCATTCATTGATTAGGCTCCTCCAAGTGCTCCTCTTGAGATAATCAAGAAGCTCATCTGTTTCATAAGGGCTGTCCCATTGCATTCTCTCTCGGCATCTCTAATGCATTCATTGATTAGGCTCCTCCAAGTGCTCCTCTTGAGACAATCAAGGAGCTCATCTGTTTCATAAGGGCTGTCCCATCACATTCTCTCTCGGCATCTCTAATGCATTCATTGATTAGGCTCCTCCAAGTGCTCCTCTTGAGATAATCAAGAAGCTCATCTGTTTCATAAGGGCTGTCCCATCGCATTCTCTCTCGGCATCTCTAATGCATTCATTGATTAGGCTCCTCCAAGTGCTCCTCTTGAGATGATCAAGAAGCTCATCTGTTTCATCCCCTCCTCCTCCTCCTTGTGCACACTCGGCAGAGCAATACCAGTCGTCATCTAGATTTAAACAAGACAGTGCGGTACAGAGCGTCTAAAGCGTTGTTATGACATAAAACATTATTATGATTATTATGCGATGGAGTGTAGCTTTATTGCACTTAAACCCACCTCCCTGCTAAATATCCAAACTATCTTCTTCACAACATGCATCCTCTAATTATCTATAGACAATCTGAGAGTATCTTGCGACAGTGTGTTGTGTGGGTGTAGGAAAATAAAGTGGTTTTGAACATTCACTTTCACTTGCGATCCTAGGCACATGTAATGATTGAAGATTGGCATGAGCAAGGTCTATGTATATTAGACAGAATTTTCTAGACTTCTAAGATTCACTGTATTTTTCCCCAATGGCATGGAAGGAAAAGTAGTGACCGGGTAAGAACATTCAACATTTTGATATGGAATGTTGCTACATTTCAGTTTAGAGCAAAAAAAAGGTGGTCGTAAGTCTTTGCATATATTTTATGTCTTGCGGTTTTGCACCCCCCACCCAGACTTTGTCTACACCTGCATCCCCCCTCCCCCGATGTTCCTCGAACCCGAATATTTCCCTTGTGAGGCTGGTAATGAGGATGTCACGCACTGATGATAGAATTTTCCCCCTCTTTCACAGGACTTGTTGGCACAGGTCAAAGATAACTCTAATCCTTCTCCCTTTTGTCTGCAGATGCAATGTTGCACCGTCTTGGATGCTTTCCATGCAGGGCTGTAGAACCACTCGACCCCCTCCGTCTCCGGTTCTATCACACAACTGTGATGAAACCACCGTCGGTTTTGAGGTTGGCGCATCCAACCATTTCTGAATCTTTTATCTCTGTTGTGAAAAATGAAGACAAAAGTAATATCCCCTGTAAGGTTATATACAGTCATGATCAAGATGATAATTATAGGAATGAACTGAATACAGAGGCGTATAATGCCTGCGTTCAGTATAGGTATTAGATGATACACTTTGAAATTATTGAAAACAAATCTGTAACCAAAAACTAAAACGTGAAAACCAAATTCCGACTCTGTGATAATCTCATATTGGACACCATTCTTAATTTTTTTTTTTCAATTTTGATGAATTGAATACACAATATAATTCAACATGGTAATAAACACAATACAAATAATATAATTCCAAAACATGCCATCCATAAATAAACAGACATACATGTAGTACAATATAAGGCAATTGTAACAATGAATATAATTCTTTAAATTTGTTTGTATTATCGTGTACGTACTCCTTCCGTCCAATACATGAATAAATATGCATCGGGCAATATCGGGGACTAGACTACATTAAGTCGCTTATATCAAATTACCAGAAACTTTACCGAATATTTACACTGTGATGCAGGTAATGAGGATGTCACGCACTGGTGATGGAATTTTCCCCCTCTTTCACATGACTTGTTGGCACAGGTCAACGATAACTCTAGTCCTTCTCCCTTTTGTCTGCAGATGCAATGTCGCTCTGTCTTAGCTGCTTCGCATGGAGGGCTGCAGAACCACTAGACACCTCCGTCTCTGGTTCCGTCACACAACTGTGGTGAAACAACCGTCCGTTTGCACAATTGAGTTTTGCGCATTCAACCATTTCTGAATCTTCAATCTCTGTTGTGAAAAATAAAGACAAAGTAACATTTCCTGTAAAGTTATATATAGTCATGATCAAGATGATAATTATAGGAGTGAACTGAATACAGAAGCATATAGTGCCTGCGTTCAGTATCTTCCATAGGTATAAGATGATTCACTTTAAAAATTACTGAAAACAAATAAAAATTACTGAAAACAAATCTGTAACCAAAAACTTAAACGTGAAAACAAAATTCTGACTCTGTGATAATCTCAAATTGGACACCATTGTTAATTTCTTTTTTTTCAATTTTGATGCACTGATTACACAATATAATTCAACATGGTAATAAACACAATACAAATAATATAATTCTTTAACATGCCGTTCATAAATATACAGACATAGTACAATATAAGGCAATTGTAACAATGAATATAATTCTTTAAATTTGTTTGTATTATCGTGTACGTACTCCTTCCGTCCAATACATGAATGAGTATGCATCGGGCAATATCGGGGACTAGACTACATTAAGTAGCTTATATCAAATTACCAGAAACTCTACCGAATATTTACACTGTGACGCAGGTAATGAGGATGTCACGCACTGGTGATGGAATTTTCCCCCTCTTTCACATGACTAGTTGGCACAGGTCAACGATAACTAGTCCTTCTCCCTTTTGTCTGCAGATGCAATGATGCTCCGTCTTGGATGCTTCGCATGGAGGGCTGCATAACCACTCGACCCCCTCCGTCTCCGGTTCCATCACACAACTGTCATGAAACCACCGTCTGTTTGCACAATTGAGGTTGGCGCATTCAACCATTTCTGAATCTTCGATCTCTGTTATGAAAAATAAAGACAAAAGTAATATTCCCTGTAAAGTTATATACAGTCATGATCAAGATGATAATTATTGGAGTTAACTGAATACAGAGGCATATAGTGCCTGTGTTCAGTATTTTCCATAGGTATAAGATGATGCACTTTAAAAATTACTGAAAACAAATCTGTAACCAAAAACTAAAACGTGAAAACCAAATTCTGAGTCTGTGATAATCTCAAATTGGACACCATTCTTAATATTTTTTTTCAATTTTGATACATACACACACAACCTAAACACAACACACACTTTTTTTTTCATAATTTTTATTTCTTGATTCAGATTTTCATAATGAATATTACAAATTAAGCATTGATTACACAATATAATTCAACATGGCAAGAAACACAATTCAAATAATATAATTTCATAACATGCCATCCATAAATAAACATAGTACAGTATAAGGCAATTGTAACAATGAATATAATTCTTTAAAGTTGTTTTAATATTATCGTGTACGTCCTCCTTCCGCCCAATACATGAATGAATATGCATCGGGCAATACCGGGGACTAGACTACATTCAGTCGGTCATATCAAATTACCAGAAACTTTAACGAATATTTACCCTGTGACGCAGGTAATGAGGATGTCACGTACTGATGATGGAATTTTTCCCCTCTTTCACATGACTTGTTGGCACAGGTCAACGATAACTCTAATCCTTCTCCCTTTTGTCTGCAGACGCAATGTTGCTCCGTCTTTGATGCTTCGCATGCAGGGCTTCAGAAACTCGACCCCCTCCGTCTCTGGTTCCGTCACACAACTGTGATGAAACCACCGTCTGTTTGCACAATTGAGGTTGGCGCATTCAACCATTTCTGAATCTGCGATCTCTGTTATGGAAAATAAAGACAAAAGTAATATTCCCTGTAAGGTTGTATACAGACATGATCAAGATGATAATTGTAAGAAACACAATACAAATAATATAATTCCATAACATGCCATTCATAAATAAACAAACATAGTACAATATAAGGCAATTGTAACAATGAATATAATTGTTTAAAGCTGTTTGTAATATTATCGTGTACATCCTCCTTCCGTCCAATACATGAATGAATATGCATTGGGCAATATCAGGGACTAGACTACATTCAGTCGCTTATATCAAATAACCAGAAGCTACAACAGAATAATTCTCAATTTTTCAAATTTGCTACCAGAGTCAGAGGTTTCAATTTTTACAACACTCCCCCTCCCCCCACAAAAAAAAAAAAAAAAATGCTGCCAAGCCAGGCCAGTCTTAAATTCAAAGTAGACAGAACACTTCGAGGGGGGGGGGGGGGGGGGGGGGTGTCGCAAGTTTCCACACTCCTCCCCCTCTAACAACTTACCTAATGCCTTCTGAAAGACCTCTATTGCTATGTACATGCATGACAACGAAGATCATTTATATGCTGAAAATTATTATTAACTGTTTTCATTTTCAGGCCTTCATTTTGTGTAGACTCTGTATTTCATAACATACAACAGTGCTGGCCATCTCTTTAATAGCCACATTCAAATTGTTATAATGCACCTTGTTAGCCAAAGATGTTTAACAATGTCAGATGGCTGCACAATGTCTACTGATATATTCTGACTGAATTACAGAAAATGATAGACCTAACACTCACATTTTCCATGCAGGCTAATATAACATTATTTTCGTCTAAATGCTCTTTAATCATTAACCCTAAATCTCTCTTAACTGGTATATCCTTTAGGGTATGATTCTTTGTCTTCTAATGATATACAAGCTATTTTTTTGTGTGATTGGTCCCCTAAGATAACAAAAAATAATAATTCCCCATTCTTTTCTTATTTACAGATGTTATGATGTAAAAGCAGACTTGGTACTGACTGAATATCTACAAATCTTATGTGTAGTGACAGTGCACTTTGCTGCATAATCTCCTAAAATTAGGGGGAAAAAAGTACCTGTAGCAGAATGGCACATCAAATTGGGCTGTCATGGATGAGAAAACAGAAGAATCTATGGAAACGATTTTGGCATGTACCAGCAAATCCATCTCTCAAGAATTGTTATAGTGGACAAGCTTTGAACTTAGAAAATCATGGGGGAGTTTTATCGATTCTTCACAACCGCTTCCCTGTAAGACACTCTCACAACAGCACAAGACCCATTACTCAGCTGCCTGCACAGCAAGGCTTGTTCCATGTGAAAATACCAGATCTAGAAGAGAGCAAGATACCATCCAAATTCTCTGGAAGGAACGTGTACAGCAGTAAACCAAAAGTAACTGAGAGTGAAGTGCAATATTCATACAACAAAGATATGGTCAGTCCTAGCCAGTATATGCAAAGAGAGAGGGACAAGTTAATGTCAGAACCAAGGTCTCAGATGGAATCCTACCATGCCAAGTACACCCCACGATTGTTCTACCTCGAGAGGGAGCAATATGCCTCAACAGCTGCCTGTTTACCGAGGAAAGAGCCCACTTCCATAGATTTTTCACACAAAGAATTTCTTGACAAAATCATGGTAGATAAGAATGCTCGCTTTCCTATCTCATCCATCATGGACTGCTTACAGTCTCTTGGTAGAAATTCTGATGAGTGGTTGATAGATTTGAATAATGATGTACGATTCCTCAGGCTTAGTATCATTATCAAAGCAGTATGTCCCTACATGTCTACGCAAGAGCTAGCAGAGGTTTTGACTCTTCTAGCTCGAGTTCAGATAAGGACAAGAAACTTTGTTCTTCCAGCCTTGTACGAAGAGTGTTGCAGCAGAGTAGAGAGTATGGATCTCAGAACACGTCTTCTCTTTTTGGATTCATGGAGAATGATTGGATATCCTGTGCCACGTTTTTATGATGAAGCATTCACAGCTTGTCATGATGATGTCCCAAACATGAGTACTGCAGAACTTCTTCAGCTTATTTACCTGATTGGAGAGAATCGTGGGGCACCTGAAGGACTTGAAAAGAACCTTGTGAACCTACTACCAGACCACCTGACCTCTCTATCTCTCACTGAACTTGGGACAGTTTGTACGGGTCTCTTCAAGTCTAGTACCTCGCCTCAAACAACAGACCTCATGATGGAGATATCTGACCATGTCTGCAGCAGTGATATCCAGAGTGTTCATAGTTTCTTCATTGTTGGTATCCTCAAGCACTTCAGGCGGCAATATGCAGGCTACCAACATTTCTTCCAGTATGTGGCAAATGCTGTAACCCCTTTCCTACATTTGTACCCACTCATGTCCTGTATGCAAATCCTACTGACTTACGCAACCATGCACATCTGCCACCCACAACTCTGTGACAACCTAGCTCATGAGATCACGCATCGGGCCGATCAATGGCGGTCGAAGGATGCAACCAAAATTATCTGGTCCTATGGAACGCTTCAGTATCTGCCAGACAAGCCATACTTCTTGCCAACAGTCTTGGAGCAGCTGGTCGACCTACAGGGAGAGATGGAAGAGTATCCACTCAACTTGGTCTCAAGTCTCCTATCACTGGCATATCTGCAGCGCTACCCTTGGGAACTCATCAACAGATTGTTCAGCAAAGACTTCCTGCACACTGTCATAGGTAACCTGACCATTAGCGTTTAATTAATTCCACAGATTTTCCTGCTTTTGTTTTCGAAATATTTATTAATGGATTTTTGAAAAGTCAATGAAATTTATTTGATTAATAGTTTGTGACATTCGATTAACATAATTGTGAAGACAGATATAAAAATTTAATGTAAGATTATTTGAAATATTCATTCTGTTCATACTTTTTTGTGGAATAAATAATTTGAATTAAAAAAAATAAATTTGCAAAGATAATTCTCTTTTTCTAATTTTGATCACTTAGATGAAAAATATAGTACTGTATCATTTTGTTCACTATAAAGGCTTCATGATATTACATAACTAAAATATGAGATGTTGGGAACCAGGCTGCTTGTATTGTACACAATGTTTTTAAACGATGATTTATTTAGAATGCAACAATGAGTTTGTCTTTGTTTCTTTAATTTTCATTAGCATTTATGGACCAAACAGGAACTGACTTAAGAAGGGACATGCTATTGCTGGACAGGGCCCTGGAGATTGAATGCCCAGAGTATAATGGGAATAGGCTTGATGAGGTTAGTATGATGGAGAATATTGAATTAAAAATTAACCTCAATCACGGCAGGATAAACTAAGCCATTTGCCTCTTTTTCCTTTTGAAGTGTGTTGGCAGGTAAGCCAGTAGAGGGATAGTTTATGTTGTTGTAATGAAGCTTTTTAGTCTGTATATGTTTAGGTAGCTTAGCGAAATGAAGTGGCACAAAAAGACGCGTCTGGAACGCAAAATGCACATTGTTGAAAATCATAATTCTATTGCATTAATGTAGAAACATATCATTGATTCATAGGGTGGATAAAATACCTCTACTACATTGATTGGGCTTAGCATTGCCCCCCCCCCCCCCCCCCCGGGAGACATTACTGGGGGGGGGGGAACATTACGGGTATATGCCGCCCAGAAGACCCCCATTTATATTTTTACACTCAAATTTCTGTTCCAAAGCATACCATCTTTTTATTGTTGAGAAAAAGAAGAAAGAAAACCGTTCCAAATCACCACTTTTTTTTCATTCCGTAGATCCGGCCGTCATGGCCCGCCCCGGCCCGTTTTGATGAAAAGTTGAAAACGAGTTTCATTCCAAGTGCTTAATTCCTCCGGGCTTTACCCATTGCTTCCAATCTGGTTCTAATCCACCCCAGGAAATCCATTTTTCATTCATGCTGAGCGCATGCATGCGAATTAACCCCGCTTATATGAATACACACACCATAGACTTGCCATGACACACAGTGTATTTAGCTAATGGGAGCTTGTGGGAACTAGTTCCATAGTATCATATTTATATTGTAATCCAGTTCCAAAGACCCCCTTTTTCCAAAATATTAGTAGTTTTGAAAACCAAAAACTGTCATTACAAATGTTTAATTACAACTTCTAATTCACCACTATAACCAACAATGTTGCCCTTTTCATGCCACTCCATTTTTCTAAGCTACCTTTTTTAGTAGTTTGGTGCAGTTCTTAATGTATCAGTCTAAACGGGTATATTACTGATATTTTGAATATTGGGACTAGATCAATTCCTTGCAGCCTTCTACAAATCAATTTGAAATATGGATTTGAATCGGTGATAATTTGGGTGTCATTTAAGAATGTACTAATAACAAACTGGTCTGTAGTATTGTCAATCAGTTTAATGCAAGTTAGTTTCAAATAATGCTAATTATAATGGAAGAAATATTATTTTTAATTGGAGCCTTTTACATGAGGTTTACTGGAAATATATTGGTGGAATAGTGGATTCTGGACTCTTGGCATGGCTCCAATCCAAGTTTGTTTCTTGTGCTATATGAAAAGAAATAACCTGCCTGCATTGACTCATTTTATATATTCCTCTGTATTCCTCTCATTAGTCCATCATGTTGAGATCAGAGATCCACTCCAGTATTGTGCCGACAGTTGGTCAGCAGATGGCCACCAGGCCAGATGTACGCTTCATCGCTGGACTGGTCAGAGCTGCTGTAGGCCGGAAAGAACATTACAAGATCCACTCCATACTACCTCATTTCAACACCTTGGGTAAGATTCATCAGCCTAGGACACATTAACTTTTGACCATTAAAGATGGTGTCATATCTTTGCCTATTAAAGTTTTTATGGCCTAAAGTTTCATAAGTATTTTAAGCTCCTGAATCTTTATTTGTAGCTCCTCAACTTCTTGAGTTTGGAAAGGGAATGGAAATAGATGGTGTAGATGGGTCAGTGTTTAGAGAAGTATATTGGACATTAGTAGGTCCGTGGTACATGTTTCAAGGGAAAATCACTGTCCAAGTGCTTTTGGATAAGGTGTTAATTCTGAATTAACATTGCCTACTGTGTTATCTTGAAAAGGACTTTGCCCTCTAAAGGCTTTGTCTTTTTTCTTCTGTCATTCAAGTAAAATGTAAATCCACTAAATATCAGTCCAGCAGTAACAACGTTCCATTGACTTATGAACATTCACAATGAAATTGTTTTAATTGATTTTCCTTGAAATGGTGTGTGATTGTAAGAGATAGATTTATTTGAACCTGCTGTAACTCAGGGTTAGAGATGTATAAAAAGAAAAGACTAATGAAATTGTTGTGAACTTGTGACCATGTAAATTTTACCAACACATTGGCTTCCCATTTCTTTTGCTGCCTGTCACAATGCAGACATCGAAGTACACCTAAATGAGGACAACCAGCCGATCCCATTTGACCTGGGAGAGCCGTCACCAGACGCCTTCAGCCAGGGGGCTGACGATGACTCAACCAGCTCCCCAAACACCAGGAAACGATCAGCAAACCAGAAGTGCAAGAGTGCTGTGGCTCTCTCATCCAACCTGATTGCCAACATGACTGGAGGTAGTGATGCACATGAGGAGTCCGTTGTGACAAGAGCAGAGCCCCCACCTGAGTTCAGTGACATTAGAGAGTATCCGAAGAGGATAAAGGATAAGCGAAGGAATGTCAAGCGAATTCTGCAGAAGCCTGTTCCAGCCCCACATCAGTCAAAAGAAAAATGGTATGATACAACTTTAAGCAATACTGATTCTGTATATATCAGAGTTCATTGCAAGAGGTTAATATTGTGAATTTTGGGTTAAGATCGGTTAAAAGTTGAATTTTATCAACTTCTAGAAGTGTTTTTCATTGCTCACTGAATCATCATCAAGGTTTTCTGGCCACAGTTACAATGTACACAAATCTATCTCTGTGCAACATTATTGTCACAACTGGATATGTTCAGAAGACTTTGACATGTTATTCTAGATATAGGTTGCTTGACCAACTCTCACATATCAAGAAAATGAATACTAGAAACAGTTATTTAAAGTTAATATTCTATTTAACAAGAGAAAATCCCGATCTGGGAATATAAATCTTCAAATAAACCAGAATATAATACAATCAGTTCAATAATCAAGGTAACGGTAAACAGTATAATATGAATTTGAATATTATGAATATTAATAGCACATGTGCATGATTATTATTCCCATTTAAATACTAATAAGTGGTTAAACGTTATAGGCCTGTTCACAAAATGAATGTTCCCAAGGCTTATCGCTTCCTGGTTGTAGTTTCTATGTCGATCCTGAAGACTGGAGGGTAATAATGAAGAGTTCTACATTGGGCGTGATGATCGGAAGAAACAATGAAGTGGAGGTTGCGATATCCTTCCCTGAAGGATCCCCGTCGTTGTCCTGAAGCTGTACTAAGCTTGGGCGAACGACTAGTCTCATCGCACCTTGAAAACCGACGAACTGGGTGTCCGGTCATTTCACAAAACCGTGAAATCACGAATCCTTATCCCTAGGATCCAGAAAATTCCGCCATCTACAATGCAATATTTATTAAAACAAGATGACGTCATATCTATGAAGACTATCGCTTCAATTATATCAAACATGTATAATTCAAAATTCAATATATAATAATTCATTACTAGTTATGATTTCAAATATCACCCTAGACAAAAATGGAAATCTATAGAATGCATTAACAAATACAAAAGTCTATGATTACGACTATCAGAACACTCTTCATTTCACAGTCAAAATTACATCATCTTGCTAAATTACTGACAAGTAAACTCTCCAACTGTGATTTACAAAATACACTTAAAGTTTACTCTGTTGATATGACAGGGAATAAGCACAATAATTCAGTGTTCTGTCATATGAAAAATATAACAAAACTGTTTATATTAAGAATCAATCTGTAGTCCTCTTGTAGTGTTTTACAAGGTCATAAAAAGAATCATTCCTGGCTCAAAAATCAGACATGCATTTTGATACAAAAGTAGCTTAGAAATAAGGAAAATATCACTTACAGTCTGTTTGGAATGTTCTGCTTACTGGAACCACAGGCTGCCTACCCTAGCATCTTGGGCGTGGCTCTCTGGCAATACTGCTGCTGCCAAATCTTGCAGCAACCTTAGCAGCTCAACACCTGCAAGCAAAATGGCTGCGCTAGCATGCACACATTGCCCTAGCTTGCCTTAGCTTTCCAACCTAGCAGGAAACCGCTCTACCATGAAATAACAAAAGAGTGCATGGTACTGAAAACCCTAGCTGCTATACAAAACTGACATGCTTAGGAATTACAAACACCTGCAAAATGTACAAAATGCTATGTACCTTTGACAATTATGAATAAAAATTTGTAATGGAAATTCAAATTTTGGTAGAGGAAATTGGTTGTGTATTGAGTTATCTGTTTGGAGGATTGACTGTTTTTGTATTAATAATAGGTCTCCAGCCCCCTGCCCCATCCCCCCCCCAAAAAAAAAACAGATAAAATTTTTAAAAAATTGAGCTTTGTATATTGGAGGATCGACTTTATGACTTTATGAGATGTGTTTTGAAAAAAATAACTTTTGTGTAAGTGTGCCATAGTTTTATGGACCAATTGTCATTCTCTGTCCTGCATTGGACAAAAAATATTCAAATGTATACTCTCCTTCCCTTTGTAGGCTTGCCATAGTTGTGTGGGCCAGAAACCACAGTCATTATGGAGGACACAAGCTACTGGGTCAGCATGCTATGAAGAGAAGACAATTGGAACTACTCGGGTACCATGTCATTGATGTAAGTTTCTTTCAAATATTATTGTGTCAGATATACCAATTATTCCACTTTCTTTCTCAGGAAGAAATGTGTCTCAGAATGGATCTGATGTTTTCCCTTTTACTGTAACATATAGTGTTGGGCAAGAACATATATGCCATGGGTTGTCACAGCAAAACAAATTTGGCAGAATCCAAATTGGTCTTCAAATTATCTTCAAGCCCTCAAGAATGCATGAAGAAGAAGAAAAAAAGAGATAACCCCCCCCCCCCAAAAAAAAAAAACCCTGAAAATTCAATTATCCATGTTTGGGTTTAGACTCATCATAGATAGAACATTACATGTCCCTGTTGATAAAAAGTTTTAAAAATTCACATGCCTGAAGAATGGTCAAGCATATTACTGGTCATTTGAAAATATGTCACAAAACTGCTATTTTTTTCCCCCCCAGTAATAGGATCTATGTGATTCATGTTTTATACCCCATCACCCAAACAAAGGAGTGTATCTCTAATGTTGAGAAGAAGAAGTATTTGAGATGTTTCTTATTGTTCCTTTGACCTTTGACCTTGACAGGTGCCATTCCAGGAGTGGTCTCAAATGATGAAGAACAGAGATCAACAGGAGAATATCAAACACATGAAGAGGAAAATATTCAACAATTCTCACTCATCAGTATAAAAGTTTCTACATGGAGTTCATGTTTTCATGCAGCAGAAGATAGTAATTACCGCAATTATTCTACAGATCTAATTGATTTACAGTGGAAACTCAGTATAACAAGGTCCTTGGGACCATGAAAATTACCTTGTTATAGCAGGAATCTCGTTATATCAGGTAAAAAAAACAATAGCATATAAAGAGCTGGGACCAGAATATTACCTTGTTATATCAGGAATATTGTTATATCAGACCTCTTTATACTGAGTTTCCACTGTATTCTAGTGTCTATGTCTCTTTTGATGTTACCAAACAAAGAAAGAAAAAAAAGTCGTAAATATTTTTCCTTTTTATTTTAGCAATCTGATGTCCATATTGCTTCAGATAATTTGGGGTAAAAGCCCAATACTATTTTAGATCCTTGCATAGAATAACTGAAGTCTTGCACTTATTCTTTAAAACAGATTGCTATTTCATTTGTGAAGTCTTAGATTATTGTTTAATTCATTTTTCAAGATGGATGTCTTTGGCAATTGGCCAAATGCAGAATTTTAAAGTTAGAAAATGGAATATGAAAGCTAAGTGATGTTCAGGGGATATGTGATATACCTGAGTATTATTGTGCCAAATGTTGAATTAATTATTAATACCACTTTTATGTGAAAAATCAGTTGAGCCTGAATATCTATTTTCTTTGTCAAAAAACGTTATTTTTAATGACAAATTTTTGAGGTGGGAAATTGGAGATGATTTTAAATCTATGCAAGTACAATTTATTTGTTAATCTCCTTTGCACATATTCTCTCTCTCCCTCCTCTCTCTGTAAGAGGCATTCAGCTTTGAGCCATTTTTAGTATACATCATATAAATGCCACTTTTGATTAGGGAATATCCAGAATAATGAGTTGTCAATAAAAGAAAATTGGATGAATAACTTTAATTTTAAATCAGTAATAAGATTTGTACATCACACATAGTTTAGAAATTTACAGACAAAAGACTTTATATCTGAAACTGGAAAGGATATTAAGAGTTGATTTTACTGTGAAATGTTTGTTATTTATTAATTATTACAACTACTTTACGCGGTATTGTTTGAAGTAATTTTTAGTAAATGTTGAACACTAATGATACAGAACTCCTTGGATTGTTGAAAATATATTTTCAATTTATCTTAAATTCTGTCCTCAAATACAAAAACAAACAAACAAACAAACAAAACAAAACAATATCATACATCCTACATGTACATGTAGTTAGTAGGTTTGAAATTAATGCATTGAATGAAAGTGTAACTTATATTTGTGTATCATGTCTGGAACTGAAATATCAAAACAATTACATTGTTTTTGTCTTTTTTATTATTCTTTAAAAAAAAAAGAGATTATAATCAATTTTTCTTCTAAATTCTTTAATTTTATAATACATGACACAGTAATTTTGGTACATGTACTTATAATAATACTGCTATCTAGGACTTTGTTTCAAAGGCATTTTGAAATTAAATTTGGGTTAAATGTTTTAGGATGCGGTAGATTCAGGTTGATTGCATTACCAAAGTTACTTATGAGATGAGTATCAAATACATGTGTATTATCTCATCCCATTTTTTAAAAGACTATTGTTTTATTGAGGACATTTCTTACATTAAAACCTATTTTGTGTGGTCTTATAGACTTGGTACTGTGGGATGTACTCATGAAAGGGTTTTGTTTTATTGTATGAAATGGGTATTTTCAGCACCTTGTGTGGCAAATGTGTCATTGTTGATTTGAATGCTGCAGTATTGATTGATGATATAATATCATAGAATAAACTAACCATTAAAATGGAAATACCAGTCAATTGCAGTTTATGTCATTGTAATTATTTACTCTTGCACAATTTTTATAGTTTTACTGATGTTGGTGCTGTGAATATAACTGTATTATACCTGTAATGGAATCATAAAATCATAAAGTCATTCCTATTTTGAGTGGATGGGTAAACATTTAAGTCATTTGTTGATCAACTGCTATGCTGTGTTGATAGGTGATGGAGTAAAAATACAGTTTGAAAATGTTTGCTTGGACAAACGATCAGTCCAACATGTTGTTAAACAGCAAAACCAACTTAATACAAAAGTCTCCAAAAAGTTTATGTATAAAAAAATGGAAGAAGTTCATAATTATAGTTTTATGTCTAGGTGCATTTCTAAGCCCTCTCCCCCGTCTTATTTCTGTTTTAACATACTGTGTACTTAAAAGTCCCTTTGACACTTGCCAGTTTTTCCAAAGCAATATATAACTTATTAAAACAAGGTTCAGGAAAAATTAAATTAAGATATGTTAAAGTGTACTCGTAACTCCTGAAACCTCTGCCATTAGTTCATATCACTGTAAAAATATATCTGTATATCTCTTTTTCACTTTCTTCTCCCACAGTTGCTGAAAATTCATCTCTATTCTGTTATTCCTCTCTCTTTTCTTCTGTTGTTTTTCTAAGATGAACCCTCAAAACTCACTTGATAGTTAATAGTTCCTGTCAATTTCCTCTTTTACCCAACCCTCTTTTTTTCACTTTCCTCTAACCAATCAGTTGAAAATAAACAGCCAAAAGCACTTGGATTAGAAATACATGTACACATACATTTAATCTTGATTCTTTCAGTTTTTGAATCCCTAGAGTGCACATTTAACCAACATTTGAGATGATCATGCATATAAAGTGTATAAATGACATAAAACCTGAAAGTTCAATATTTCTTCAATATTATTAAGAAATATATCATCCCAGTAAAAGCATACATTTCCTTGAATCACATCACTGTGTCTTCCAACTGATCTCCATTAACCCTTTCAAGACAATTGACCACATTTTGTGGTTTGGCTCAATAACTTTTGATCCAGAGCTCTAAAAAATATACCAGATGCACGAGTAGAAAGAGCAAAATTTTCTGCACACACTATGTCCATTTCTATTGCATGACCATATTGCGTTTGATGCCAGGAATTTTAAAAACAAGAATAAGCTTTGAGATCCTTAAATTGGCAACACATTGAGAGGTTTAAAATCATTGTTTTTCATCAAAATTGGCAATTTCTTTCAACTATTCAACAAATTTCTAACCATGTATATTGTTTTCAAAGACATTACACCTTATCTGAACCATGTAGCACTAAAAGAAAAATATTATTGTTGCCAATTTGAAGAACAAAATGTGATCAATTTAGCCCTAAAATATTTCTGTCCTGAAAGGGTTAATGAATGTAAGTTTTGCGTTATCAGGCCCAGTAATGACAACCAGATTCATTCATTAAAAAAAAGTCTCTTACAGTAAATCATCATTATGCTTTCTTCCTCGTAGCTTCATAATTGGGATAACTTCCTAACAATTTTTGAAAGATATTTAAAGATCCGTTCCAGTTCAACATCATTCAACATTGATTACTTTACGTCAAGTCCTCAAATAACATGATCTGACAATATAATCCTATCAAAATATGCAAATTGTGTTGGGCTCAAACCAGGCTCAAACATAAGTGAATACCAAATAGGTGAGAATTCACGATAACAATATGCAAATAAAAGGGAAGCTTGAGTTCTGGGAAAGGTAAAAAATAATTTGTGAGTTTCTCATTCTTATTATGTTAGTTTGGAAGATTATCATAGCAGATAGTCTCCTGAAAAGGTTTGCTCTTCAAATGCTCTCACATTCAAAATTTGACAAACCGCTAAAATGTTCGGGCCGAACATTTGGGTGTAGTCCCATTTACACATTTCTGTGTGCAGTGCATGTGACTCTCGGCAGGATTGAGTCAATTTCTTATCATTTTGGTGATTCTAAAACCTTACAGCATACACCAATTCTTATGTGCTATATAATCAACCTTTCCCAATTGCTGTGAGACAGTTTCTTTCACAAGTCAATATCATGACCAGGGCCCGTATTCAATTCAATACTTAAGAGTGAAATATGAGTAGTTTACTTAGTTTTCGGCTGAGATAAAATACTTAAGCAATTTTGGTATTCAGTTGAATCTTTTGGCTAAGTATTTTACCCTAGGTCTAAGACAGCTCCCTAGCAGACTTAAACCAATTACTTGATTGGCAGGTATGTGGCTTTCATACATACGCGCAGTAGTATAAGCTGCGCACAAGCAAACCATGTAAGCGCGCATCTACTGTGACGCATTTATTGCGCATGATTTTGGACAGGACATGTGACGTCACAATGGATATCAGTAAGTATTTTGCCTGAAAGTCGGGTTACTAAAGAAAAATACCTTAAAGTGATCTGAATACGAGTTAAGCCATTTTACTTAGCCGAGTTAAATACTTAGTAATTTACTTACTTAATGCGCGTTTTTAATTGAATACCGGCCCAGAACTCAACTTTATCTTTAACAGGGTATAAATTGGTTAGAAACGAGTACATTTTTCGTTCCTAAAGGTTGTCTTTTTAGGTATTGCTTGAATCGTATGTCAATGAAATAATTTTATAAAAAAAACCAAAACTAACAAAACAACAAAACTAAAAAAAAGAAAAAAAGAAGGTGAGCACTTTATATTTGAGATCAAACTACCAGTATGTTATGCAGACAGGAAAGGAAAAATAATAATAAAAAAAAATTGGATTCCCCCTCGTGCTGTTCAATTAGAGAAAGGTGAAAAATAATTTGCGAGCTTTCTCTTTCCTTTCATGTCAGTTTGAAAGAACATCATAGTAGAAATGTCCCCTGAAAAGGATTGCTCTTCAAATGCCCTTGATTCATATTCGAAATATGACGAGAAATATTGTAAGTTCAGGCTGAACATTCATGCTGCATGTGTGTGCAGTGCCATATGCCCACTCCTGTGTGCAGAATGAGATTGGGTGAATTTCTTATCATTTTGATGATTCCCACACCTCACAGTACGCACCAATTCTTATTTAGACATGATCAACCTTTCCCATTTGCTCTGAGGCAGTTTCTTTCACAGTGTAATCGCATGACCAGAACTCCACTTTATCTGTAACAGGTAGATGGGAGTGTTAACAAATAATTTATTTACTGATGATATAAACTATATTGGTAATATGCTCCTAGCTGAGAGATAAGATTTGTATAGATTTTTAACACAGAGACATAAATTAAACAAAACACATCAATAAAATGTACAAGTACGTACAGAGAAATTACTTGTTATGACAGAGTATAGGACTAGGTCTACATTCTTACTTTATCACTGCATGTGTTAAGATTAACTGCAAAAGCCAATAAAATTGTATTTATTATTGGATCAATTACTCAGTCAGTGCAGACTCACAAAGTAGGAACCAAAGTAGGTGCAATTAGTTTCACTACATGATTCACGTTCATAACATATGGACCTCTCTTATACCTTTAAGAATTCAATTACATTGAAAGTTCTATCCACTTTTCAAAAGTTGGATCTTTAATGTGCTTCGACACCAACAAATAGAAAACATAAACAAGACCCTGCTGAAATCAGAATCACTCCCTCTTTTACAATGTATACTTTACTGCAAGATGGACTAATCTCTGTTTACCATCTCATTTTATGAGACCTATCATGCAGGGGGGGGGGGGAAATTCTGTTCATTCCAAATTACATTTTGTATTGAACCTAATAGCAATTTACAGGGGCTCTTTTCAACTTACGAGGGCTATTTTTGACATTCTGGGGGCGAATCGCCCTTATTTTTTTCCCTGTTATCATCACATGTATTACACTAAAGAAGTTGTGGGGGAAAGAATATTCAAAAAATTTGTCATTCCATATCTACTTCACATTGCAGTGTAAAAATTAAAATTTCTTTCGCGAGGCTATTTGTGTTCAGAGATTTTAATGCACTATGACCCATGGGAAGAAATATTATTTCACGGTGGCTTTTCAAGAGTTTCGGGGGCTAATCGCCCTTAGCCCGCGCTTATTTTTTTCACTGCTTCACATAATTATAAACCCTCTACCGTGACATGCACAGGTTAAAGCAGTACATAACATGACCTATCTGGAAAATCAACATGTCATCAAAATAAATGTTAATAAGATTTTTCAAAAAAAGGTTGACATGTATATTTGGTCAAAACTTATAATGGACAATTTCAGGCAAAAGAAATCTTGACTTTGTTAAAAAAAGTGGAAATTGTGATTTTACCCTCAATTTTGCATCCTTGCCATGGCGCCAATAATAATGGCTTCAAGATGGGCAAAACTATTTGATTCTTGTTTAGCTCACACTTTCCAGTCAAATCCAATCTAGGAATTGTAGAAACGTAATATCCAGTTTCCTTATAAGAGGTGCTGGTGAGACTGAATAATTCATAAACATAATATTTTGATGACTATGTCAGGGTTTTATGATGGCCAGCCTTGGACACTTTCCCTTCTTCCCTCGATAAATGCTTTTTCATGGCTAACTGAGCATGCTACAAGAAGTTTCAAGTCCAAATTTAATTCTTAATCCAAAGAATGCTATGACTTCTTGTCCTCCTCATCTACACTTCCCAAGCTGAGCCGTGCTTTCAGAGTATCGTCCCCGGCAACGGAGGTTTTCTTCCCAGTCAGCAAGAACCTGTCAATCTCCTGGGTGGGGTGGACCTCCTCAGTGGGGGTGGTGTCTAGATCCTCTGGTTCAATGGCATCTAGCTGTTTCTGATGGTTGGCTAGGTTTCCATAGATGGCCATTGCCTGTTATTAGAAGCATGAGAACACTCTTGTATTGCTCACTGGCTTTTTTATGTACAACAGATATCAAAATAATGGGGCGTACTCGTTTTTCCAAAGGTTCATAATTCTGAAGGTTCATAATTCCGAAACACAAAGTTCCCATAGCAGGGGGTGCATAATTCTGAAGGTTCATAATTCCGAAACACGAAGTTCCCATAGCAGGAGGTGCATAATTCTGAACATGTGATGCATTACTCCAAAGGTTCGTTATTCCGCAGGTTCATAATTCCGAATATGAAATAGGGTTTGTAATTCCGAAAATGAAAAAGGGTTCATAATTCCGAAAGTGCAATAGAGCCCTACATAACTTTTTGGAATTATGAACCTTCGGAAATGTGAACCCTTTTCAGTTTCATATTTATGAACCCTATATCTTTTTCAGAAATATGAACCTTTGGAATCATGAACCTTTGGAAAAATGACATGTAACTAAAATAACAACTTTCATATGTTAGAAAGGTAGTACCAATGATGATGAAAGCCCTTGTACAGTTACAAACCCTTGAGGAATAGTAAGATACTCCCACACTATGCTGCTGTTGAGTCTATTTTCACATAAGGTCGGACATCAATAATTTGAGGTGAAATTATCATAATTTAGACCCCCTCTCCATGATCTGAATAATATTAAGTTTCTTTTGTTTAATCAACTACTCAGTACTGCCAAGTCTTTACACAGTGCATTTCTCGAGAATGGCTCCTTATAGAATATTATTTTCCTAATTATTGTTTCCCTTACTATAACTGCAAATGGATTTAGCACATCTTTTAAAATTGCTTCAAAAATATGTTGAGTATTCTGAAATTAAGGCATTAATACACCATTTTAGCCTTTTTAGGATTTGACTTCATAACATCTTTAAGCATTGATCATACCTTGCCTTTCATTACATCCATTCAAAAAAAAAATCTGACAAGACAACATTTTTGAGGTTTAAATAATACTCACTACAACTTTGATCTATCACTAAAAACTATGTATTACAATATTGCAGTTCTAAGCCATTCAAATTAACATCTCCCTATACTTTTATTGATAGAACTCTTATATGAAGAAAACACTTGTCACTCACTTGGCCAACCATACTGCTGATATCACCAGTATTTGATGGAAGAACGATGGTGTTAGAGGTCTTAGCTAGTTTACTGAAGGCTGCTACATACTGTTCAGCTACTACTAGGTTTGCTGCATTAGCACCATCCTGGAAAGAAAGAAGGGGTAAATTATTACTAATTCAATTCCACATTTTGCAGTTGACACTCAAACTTAATTCAAAGTGCTATAACATATTGTCTGTTTGGAGCCAAAAGGGCATTAACTCTGTGTTAAAGTATATGAGTTAACGGCCTTCTGGCATTAAACAGAAGACATATCATGAGCAAAATGATAAAGAAAAAAAGATTTGCACAATTGACCATCTCTCTTTTTGAAGCAAGGGGTTTTAGTATGAGAATAGCCATCATAATCGTTAAATTGGCAGACCACTGTCAAATAAAAAGAAGAAAAAAAAAAAGAAGAAAATACTTCTGTTCATGTATTCATATATAGCTTTTCAGTAGAATGGTGCAGAAAGACAGATTTTGCCAATATGAAGAGAGAGAGAGGGAGAGAGAAAAAAGAGCAATTCAGCTTTCAATAGAACTCTGTCATTGACTGACCTTGGCAGCCATAGCTGCTGATATCTTAGTGAGGGCTTCTGCTCTAGCTTTCGCCTTGGCTATCACAGCAACTGCCTCTCCTTCTGCTCGGTTGATCTCCTCTCTCTTAATGGCTTCTGAAGCCAGGATGGTGGCGTTCTTCTTACCCTCTGCTACATTGATCTCATACTCTCGTATACCTATAATGATGAAGAAAATCAAGAAATAGATTTCATACTAATAATCTCACCTGGTCTTCAGTTTTTTATGCCTTGATATAACTGTTTTAAGTTCAAAATGTTTTTACTGGCACCTGACATACACACTTGCTCACATTTTGTTAGTTATATTAATTTTTTAAACTATAAAACTTCATATTCTTTCATACACATTATGGTTGTTAATGTCAAGAGTGCCTTACCACTGTCAAGAGAGGTAGTCAGATAGCATCTATTTGAAATTATGATGGGAATGCGTAATTACATGAAACTGTCATAATTTCAAACATTTTCTGCAATTCCTATTGGGAGAACGAATCTGTGAACGTGGAAAGTCAGCCAAAAGCACATCTAAGAATTGGACACACAAGGGTTTTAATATTCATTTGATCTTGTCCGAAAATATGCAGTTGTAAAGAATTCACTAAAAGCTGATTTCATACAGCAATATTGCCTATGCAATGATATAAAGCATCTGATACCTTCTGATTCCAAGACCACAGCTCTCTTGCGTCTTTCTGCCTCAACCTGCATCTGCATAGCTTCCTTGACCTTGGAAGGCAGCTCAATGTCTTTGATCTCATATCTTAGACACTTGATACCCCATGGGTCCATGGCAGCATTGTTGATAGCCTCTTTAAGGAAGATTTAAAAAAATAGAAAGATTAAACCTATATCACAGCATGATCAAAATTACACTGACATTGTACATGGTACATTTATTTGCTTGCAATTACAGAGGATGTACCAATTATTAAGTCATTGCTTTGCAAATTTTGCTTTACGTTGCATGTTCAAACTACATGTTTGTTGGGTGGGGGGGGGGGGGGGGGGCTTTACTCTTATTCATTTTAGATACTGTTTATATACTTCAGAAAACTCAACACATGCATATCAATTTGAACTTTAAAAGTACAAAACAAAAACAAAAACAAAAACAAACATGAAAAAAACAACAACAATGCACAAGGGAAAGAATCAAGGTGATCTTTGACTTGAAATATTACCTGTGACTTATTTTGAAATTTTATCACATGGTCTTAATGATAATGGACTCACCAACTATGTTGATATTGAGTGATTCTCTTTCCTTGAATACATGATCTAGCGATATTTTACCAATCTCTGATCTCATTGTAGTCTGAGCTAGCTGAGTGACAGCATACTCAGGATCCTCTACACCATAGCTGGCCTGACATAACAGAAATATTACAAGAAGTGAATTTTTTTTGTTTATTTGACATACTATTTGAAAAGGCATGGTAAAGATATTGAAAAATTATTTTGCCAACATTTTAACTAATGTCTTCCAAGACAAGTTTGAACAGTTCACAAGAAAGGTCACATTTTACAACAGGTGAAGTAAATGAGTACCAAATGGGAAGAAGTTCCTTGAATGCTTGAGGAACTTATCATGAAAGCTTGATTCAAGCTGGAGTAATAATAATATTCAGTGCACATATCCTCAGGAAAAAAGCACTTCATAAATTCAACTACCACAATTATAAAATCTACAACTGAATAAAACCCAGAATTATGCCAAATTTGGTAAATTGACCATAAAACTAAACAGATTTGTTTTAAACTTTTTACAAACACCATATCAATCACATCTACTGCCATATACATGCTGTAATTTAAAAAAAAAAAAATTGGCAATTTCAATGGCAAATATCATCTTTCATTGATTGTGAAGTTTTTTGCTACCATGTTCAAATAAAAACAGTGTAAATGAATATTTAAGAAATCTTACCTTGTAGGCATCTATAACTCTTAGATACAGTACTCCATCTATCCTGAGTGTCACATTATCTGCACAAAGAACGAAACAAAAACAATCACAACTATAAATTACTATCTGTGAGACAATATGTAGATAATGCAATGCATGTAAAACGTTATTAGCATTTCACCCATGGCAACCATAACAGAATTTATCTGTACCATGATTTATCTACATGCCACATATTAATTTGACCATTCATCTCCACTCTGTTACAAGTCTTAAATCTACTTGTATTATGAAGTTTTTGACATGATGTGAACATTCTTATTTTGGGATACATTAAAAGTCAAGGAGCACTTTGCTGCTCAAACACAATTTGAAAAGCATTGATCTGTAAATGATTTTGTTCTGTGAATGATCATTCATCATTAGAAAGTTATAAACAGTGTTTATAACAGTATCAGCTGTTCTAAAGGAAGAAAATAAATGGTATGATTTATGTAAAGCATATTAACAATCCTACCATTGGTAACTGCACTCTGCTCTGGAATGTCAATTGCAATTTCCTTCAGACTCTGAACGTACTTGATCTTGTCAACTACTGGAACCAGTAGATTCAAACCCTGAAAGAAAATGCATGTAGTTTTATCAATGAGCTGGACCAAAGTTCATTTTAAACATCTGTCATCTGTGTATCATAAAATGAAATTGTCTCCCTGAGGTAGGAAATAAAGGATAAATACCTATAAATTTAAGATGATGCTTTCCTAATTATCCAGAATAAAAATTATTGAATTAATTAATTAATGTATTTATACAGATGACATAGTTTAAAGGAATTTGATAATCTAGAAATAATGCAAATATGAATGCTACATGTAGGCAGACAACAACTACAAATGCATGTAAATCCCTAAATTTGGTATACTATTAACTATCTCATCACTATTTAAATGAATGCATAATATCCAAACATAGGTTGCATATCATACAGCAAACATACAGCCTCTGAATCATTCTGACCTTGGAGTAAATGCCAGATGAAAGACAACAAAAATCTCCTTTAATTCCGGTATTATTTTTATTTCTTTATTAGATCTACTTATTTTGTAAAACCATGATGGCAAAGTTTGTCGTTTGAAAAAGATTAAGGAAAGGGTTATGAAAGTGCAACAAAATGCTGTGTTATCCCCCAATGTCCCCTCCCCCTCCCCTATCCTGAGCATAGCTTCATGTGACAAATTTCTGTTGTAACTTACAGGTTGAAGGACTTTGTAGAATTTGCCCATCCTTTCTACTACCCATGCTTCCTGCTGAGGTACAAACAAAATAACTGTGTTCACTGCACCACTTGAAACGCACCTAGCATGTTGGGTAGCAAGGCACTGCTGAAGTCTCTGTCAGAAGAAAAGAAGAGAAAAAACATTATGACCTGATTGTAATTGTAATATTCATGACATACCTAGACTTTGAGACTTAAAACTAGATTATTATTCGGACTAGTTTATTCTTCAGGCTCCTCACCAAGAAATTACAACCCAATATTGAATAAATGGAGAAAATAAGAGCTAGTCAGTGTCGTTTTGAGGAAAATCTGATTAAAGGAGTTTAATACAAATTCTTGAATTTATAGGTCCAAGGTATTCTCCGTTTGAAAATCTTGCAGCCAGATGCGATTCAGATGATGTCACCTTCATTCCTGTACAGTGGAAACAATTTGAATACGGCTGCAAAGATTTTCAAACGGAGAATAGACTCTACCTTGGACCCTCAATTACCTGAAAAAGGAGCATTAAACGGATTATACAGTCAAATTGGTAAGTTGAAGATATTCTTGAAGGAGTGGAGCCTAGGCCTAATCTTTTAAATGTATATATACATCAGGCAAAATAAAATTATAGCAATTTTTCCAACTACATGTCGGTGTGTAGTTGGTTTTGCACAGCAGATCGATAGGCCCGATTCTGTCTCTAAGTGAGGAGCCGACCCTACTCAAATGAGAGGCTAGAGACTAGAACTAGAGACAGAATTTTTGGTCTACACTTCACCATGACCATGTTCACATATCACATTCAAAGTGACAAGGGCCAAGCCCAGGGCCAGGGAGCTGGAGCAATCCTAGACAGAAATAGCCGTCTGTTATGGGGAAATTTTTAATATTTCTGACATTTATCAACCTTCCCCATAGACAGACGGCAAGACGTTATGTACACAGCAGGGGGACGATCAGCCGGTCTGCACGGCGGCCGTTTTGTAACCACCCTAGATCTACTGCTTTTTCTCCATTTCCCCTCTATTTATATACTATAGTTAGAACTATACATAATGTGGACCATTTAAAATGACAGAAATAAAATGTCAGAGGTATAAAAAGTTCAAATATTATGACTACCGAGCTGGTATAGTTGTAGTTTTTGATACCGTACGTCCGATCCACTGCACAGTGCATATCGACATACACTGGAAATACACACTGACACACACACAATCTGTGTATTGGATTACAGAGATTGGCCACATACTACGGCTAGTACGGTCTTTCAGTCTCTATGTACGGAGGTCTAGTGGAGCCAGACGCAGTCTCAGCGGAACAACCGACGATACAGAGAGACTGAAGCTTTTGGTCTAGAGCAATCCATGAATGATTTGAATTTTTTGATTCAGGAAACAGAGATCAAGACGAATAAGTTAGAGCTAGAGGTTCTTTTTTCCAGCTCTGCCTCTGGAAAGTTACAGCCACAGGCACAGCCACAGCCAGACAGCCCACAGACACAGCAACAGCTAGACTGAAAATTCTGTCTCCTGTTCGTTAAGGCCACCGCACACCTTACGATCGGTCTGCGATCCTATTTCAGAAGAAAATGTAATATTATTTGACAAATCGTTTAAAAACAAAAAATATTTTTGATTGAGGGTCTGAATAGTCATACAGATAGTAAACTCGATAATACAGCCTTTGCCGAGTTTTCTAGTTGGTGGAATGGCCAAATCGGCTCCGAGTCGTAGTGACGTCACAAAAATTGTACGACTGCCTACGATGTGAAACTAATTTTGCCCTTAATTATTCCCAGGCTGTACTACTAGTAGAATTTTAGAAAGCTGACCAAAACCCTATGTTTAGTATTCATAATATTACTTTTCAGAAGCTGAAGCTGAATAGGGTAGATTTCATTTGTTAAAATGCCAATATTTAATGCCACAGGCATAGCGATTTATTTCACAAATCTGATCGCAAACCGATCGTAGGGTGTGCATGGTGTGCGATGCTAAGCTGAGGCTGCTGGGTCTGAAGCTCCGAAGGTTTATGAAATATGAGTCGAGTCGCCGAGGCCCGTGCCGCCGCCCGATCGGCATGCACGAGCCGGCAGCAGCGCTTGCTCCTGCGTTAGCTGGCACGCACTACACACAGCTAGCGCTCGGACAGACCGACTACACACTCGCGCAAGATAAACGGTAGAAATTTAAAAGATAATAACTTACCTGTGAAGTTCTTTGAAGAGACGCAGCTCTCCTGATCATTGTCGATATAGGTAACATCTTGGAATTAATTTTTATTCAAAGAAATTTCAGTAGTAATCAGTGATGAAATGTCTATTTTTCTTACACAACCCATCCAAGTTCAACTTTTGCATGCCTGGTATCTATGGTGGAAGCAACTGTACAAAATAGAAAGGGAATATTCATGAATGTCATGAGATCCATATGTGCTGGAGATTACCACTATATACATGTACAAGCTTACACGTACACATACATTGGATGAGTGCAGTCTCAATGGCAGGGCTGTCAACCCACCACGCCCTTCCTACCGCTCTCCTGCCAAGCATGTAAATCTCCCGCTTTATGAAAAAAACCTGCCAAACATGTAAAAATTTGTGTAAATAAACAGCCAAAAAAGTTGATGACCTTTTTTTTTTTTTGCTTGTCAGAAAATTTTAGAGTCGCCACTGAGTGACTTTTGGAGGGCAGGCGAGAGAAAAGAAACCAAATCGCCCTGCTTGCTGCTAAGTATGGAGTGCGAGAATAACCTTGCATGTATGTGTCATGTGTGACTGTGTGAGTGGTTTTTGTGGTTATGTGTACTGTATAGTCAAGAATTGTATTTCTGAACAGATTATATTACTGAACGTGTACAGTTAAGCGCCTAAAATGGGTTTTCATACGCATGGGACTACGCGTATGAAAACCACACTATTGAAACAAAGGTTGTGTCTTTTTCCCATAGGTTTCACATGTTCGGAAATACAGTACCTTTTTCAAGGGACCAAAACGCCGCGTCGTTGGGAAGGGGTCCACTCGGAAGGGAATATTGTATTAAATCTACGTTGTCTTTTTAAAATTCCATCAACTTCTTTTTCTGTAGGATGTAGAGACCATATGTAGCTAGTGCCGTGGGAGGGGGGCAAACATGATAGCCTGCAACCGGAATTCCCCTCAATTACAAAGCGTTTTTCTGAAGGTTCATAATTTTGAATGTTCGTTTTTTTAAAGGTTCGTCTCTCCGAAGATCTGATGGTTCGTAATTCTGAAAATGAAAAATGGTTCATTTTTCTGAAGGTTCGTAATTCTGAAATTTATAGATTCTAGGACTCTATTGGATTTTCGGAATTTCGAATTCTCAGAATTATGAACCCTTTCATTCTCTGAATTATGAACCCCCAGCTATGGGAAGTTTGTGTTTCGGAATTACCAACCTTCTGAAAATGAACCTTTCGGAAAAACGAGTAAACCCCCCCCCCCCCCCCCCCCCCCCACATAAGCAATGAGCAGTACGTGTTTATAGCTATTAGATCTAGGCCTATATTGTAAATTACAAGTCATGATTAAATGCCTCCCTTTATTTATGTATAATAATGCAAAGTGCTATGGGAACTTTTTTCTGTCAACCTAATTTAGATAAGATGGAAAGGAGATGGGAAGAAGAAAACGTGGAAGAGGACGTTGATGATGAAGATTCGGAAGAGGAAGAGGAAGATGATGTGGATTGGAGGATGCCCTCAGAGTTGAGTTCACCGAGCACCAAAATTCCTTCCATACAAAAAGGGCCATCGTCATTAATACTAGGTAAATTGCACACTCAAACAGTAGATAACTCTTCATTTGTGACCAGGCACCACAAAACCACCAAAAAGTCGCCAGATATGAATTTTTAGTTAAGGTCTGATTCTGAGAGAGGAGATTCTCAGCTTTAAAATGATATATAACTCATTAGCACTGGATGTTCCTAACTCACTGTACAAAGAGTAGAATGGACTGTCCCTCAGAATGTTACTTCTGAGAAATAAGGGTTTAAAGTTTGCAGTCTATTGAAGCACTCTGGCTTGCAAGGTGTTGTGCTAAGGTGACAAAAGGTGGATTAGAACTCAATAAAAATTTCTATGAAGGGATTATCAGACTGTCCTAAAACTTAGCATACTAATTAGGCATATCCTGTTCATCATAGTGCACAAGTAGCAATGCAAGAACTTACTCTGTTTAAAAGTTATGGGAGATCAAAATGAGACAAGTATTCAGGGTCATAAAAAAGAAAAGTAATACAACAAAATCCAGAGAAGACACACATAAGTTCAATAAAAAACTGTCAAAAAATACCACTTTTAGATTGTTTGGTGCCTCCAAATTTTTTTTAGATTACTTAGAAAAAAGTATATTCTTTCAGGAAATACCCAAAACTAAAATTTGACCATGCCAACCCAAAACACAGCTCTAACTGAAAATCACACAGTGTGACTTTTTGATGGTTTTGTGGTGCCTGGTCACATTTAAATCTTTCCAATATCCTTCAAGCTAATGTGGTAGTCTAGTGATCTATATAAAATTTTGGCATAAAATTAGTTTGTGTAAAACATTTCTTTAAAGTCTTAAAAGTCTTATAGAACCATACAACAGTACAAAATTACTAATATTTAACAATTCAGGCTATCCTACAAACTACAAAAAAGAGAGGCCTACATTAGAAATAGATTAAATAATTTGCAGTATCTTGTTACTTGTAGTTTATTCACTAATATTTATTTTCTCTTTGGGGATAAAAATGCTCTGTAATACTAAAGCCTAAATCAGAAAACAACATGATAATATATCTTAATTGTTTTTAATAATTTTCACTGTTCTCTGTTGTTATTGAATATTGTTCTTACATTTGGTGGTATTTTCTTTTTTATCACAAATATTGAAATCAGATGATATGCCTAGACAACACATGCTTAAGAAAGGTAGCATTTTTAATAGAATGCACATAGGGATGATGGTGGAAAGGCATAATCTCACGGGGGGGGGGGGGGGGGGGGGGGGGGGGGGGGGCTGATGCCTTTTTTGCCCGTATACTGTATCAACTATCTAGTTTCTAAATTTTTATGAGTGAGCAAGAATGTTAAAATTTTTTGTAGTTAAAAGTGTACAGAAATTATACATTTGGGCACCTTGCTGCCCGAATATGGATATTCTGGCACCTTGCTGCCCCAATTACAAGGATTTTGCTGCCCGAATATGAGGTGATGTTGCCAAAATAATGGAACTTAAAAAATCCTCGGGGGTGGGGGGCTGCAGTCCCAAGCCCCCTGTGACCTGTCTCATATGCCTACATGCACAGGTTTGATATGAATTCAATGAATTCATTCAAACTGCACTGGTCAGATTTAAACATATCATTATCAACTATTATCATTTTCTCTGATGGGGCTCTTCTAAAATCCAACCAAAAAACTTGTGTTCTGTCTGCAAGAAGAAAACTTTGACTGGGAATAATATCAGGAGGTCTGCGATCTCTCCTGTGGTGTAGGGCTAATAATAATTCCAGGGACAGAATGGCACTATGCCCCATATAATTGAGCCTTGATCAGTACATGAATAAAGCTGATATGTTTGTTTTATGCTTCAGCACATGGAGGTGAACCCTGCCTGCAGTCCAAGCTTGGCCATTCCAGAACAATAGTTCACATAGATCTGGATTGTTTCTATGCTCAAGTGGAGATGCTTAGGAATCCAACCCTGAGAGACAAGCCATTAGGTATATATGTACACACTAATCCTTCTGTTCTGATAATGATTAGAAGTTATGATTATAAAGCTACAGCTGCTGTTGACGTAAATGAATATAGTAATACTTTCAAGTACGCTTATTAGTAAGTGATATATTATCATTATTTTTTTCAATTAAAAATTTTAGTGTCTGATGAAAATGATTCTGAGGCATTACCACTCCAAAAAGGCAGAAACAAGAATAACACTCGGCCCTCTTTTTTAAAAAGGTGTTTTTTTTTGCTTTTTGTGTGTGTGTGTGGGGGGGGGGGGGGATAAAGGGAGGTTCAGACAAAAATATGTTTTTTATTCCAATTTGTGGTGATCTTTCTGAACAATTCACTTGATGAGTTCTAACCTCTGACATGAGTTAATTTTAATATTTTATCAACAACCAAAAAGTTGGATGTTTCTATTCTGGAACTCCTTTAACACATTTATGCACTACTTTGATTGTATGATTTACTTGTTCAGGTATCCAGCAGAAGAATATTGTAGTCACCACCAACTATGTTGCAAGAGCCAGAGGAGTTTCTAAGCTTTCTTACATCAAAGATGCTCTCATCAAATGTCCAGACCTCGTCCTTGTCAGTGGAGAAGATCTCACAAACTACAGAGAAACATCCACCAAAGTGACAGGTGAATATGTCTCTCCTTAGCATTTTCAACTCCATTGCTCAACAAGTTGTAAATGTTCTAAAATTAGCCAGTCTGTTTCAGTAACCAATCAGTTTCAACTTTAACTTATTGAAAAGTAGGCTTGAATTGCCCAAACTGGAATAGTTTCTACATCTTAGCATTGTGTCATTATTGACTTACATTTTATGTCAGGCTTACTTGTTTGGAAATTTCTGGACTACACTTTTCAGATGAATAGTTTTTTGTTTTGTTTTTTGTAAATTTTTTAATGAACTGTCTGTATTGTCATATGCATATGTGTTGTAATACAAAGCATATATATATATATATATATATATATATATGTATGCAATATAAATCGATCCACACTTCAGTCATCAAAGCTTTGTGTATCTGATAAAAATAGGAGGGGTATAGCTTCTTGTTCATTTTGGGATAGCAAACAAGTAGAGCAGTTCTAGTTGTTAGGAAGAGAAAAAATGTGATAAGGACCAAAAATGACCTTAAATTTTAAGCTGAGAGATTGTTGTCAGCTTGAAATTGAAATGTACATAAAATGGAATAACACTCGCTTAGTTTTACTGTTTCACTCGGTTATAAGTTTTCAAATCATGCGACTGTATTTTCATGCCTCCAGAACTGCTTGAACAGTTTTGTCCTTTGGTAGAAAGGCTTGGTTTTGATGAGAACTTCATGGATGTTACCCAGTTGGTGGAGTCACGCCTGTCATCAACAGACTCCAAGAAACTTGCACATATTGGACACAGCTATGAGGATAATGCACATATAGGTAAATGTTTACAGAGTCAGATTGCAAATTAACCATTGATATTTTTTTTTAAAGTTGCACTGTGCATTGAAAAATTGATATTTGACTGAGATTGTTTAATTTGAAATATCCCTGGGGTAAGCTGATATTTTCAAGGAAGTTCCGGAATGTGTTAGTTTTGAGAATTCTCACATTTACAGCTTTTTTTCTTTTTTCCTAGACTTGCCCTGTACCCAACCTCATGAACAAAATATGATTTAGATCTTCCAATGAGCTGGCTGCAATCATTCCACACACAATACTTTCAAATACACATTGTTTTTCATGTTTCTCTCCTATTTAGCTACTCAGTGTCACTGTGGTTGTAGAGAACGTCTTACCATCGGCTCTCACATTGCAAAGGAGATGCGGGACGCCCTCAAGTCCAAGCTAGGTCTGACCAGCTGTGCAGGAGTAGCCACTAACAAGCTTCTGGCTAAACTTGTCGGAGGTCATCACAAACCTAATGACCAGACAGTACTCTTCTCGGAATGGAATGGTTCTTTCATGCAGACATTCACCAAACTACGTCAGATTCCTGGTAAGCTCAAATGAAGAAACTTTTTCTTTGAAATCTTATTGCTCATGTATCACAGTTCTTGTAGATCAGGGAATCACCTGAATGTCAGAGAATTCAGAAGTCCTGTTTCCAGCTCCAGACGAAGAAAATTCACGGTTATACTCATTTGAGGGGTAGTTGTTCAGGAATGGTAGCCTTGAGGGTTTTCTGGACACACAGAAATTTTGTCACTTGATTTTACAGGAAAAGGTTGCATGATGTTATTTTGTTGATGTTTTAGGCATTTATATACCAACAGTTTCACAGAAATGATCTCCTATTTGTGTGAAAAGTCAGGAATTCTTTAGATTGTAAAAGTGTATGGAGTATGAATTTGCATTTTGTCAGAATGAGTACAATACAGTGTTGTATTACAGTGTGTTAAAATTAACCATACTAAGCAGAGTATTAAGCAAAGCTCTTTAAGCTCATGGTAGATTTTGTGCGTATGATCACTTCAAGAATTGGGGATGGCTTGGAAATGTATATCTGTTTGACTCTTTCATTGAAATGCAGGGATTGGACATTCTTCCGGCAAGAAGTTGAAAGCCATGGGCATACAGAACCTAGAAGAGCTGAGAGCAACACCAGTTTCAATGCTAGCTGACCTGTTTGGTCAACAGCAAGCTGAGACAATGCTAAGACTAGCTCATGGAGTGGACGATACACCAGTGGTTAGCAAAGGTCTGCCACAAGTAAGTGACCATAATTGAATAGAGGGCATGGGGGGCTCTCACATTGCCTTTTCCCTCTCTTTGTACCTATTTCTTCTCTCTTTTCTCATTTCTTTATAAAGGGGAAGTCCCGTCCAAAAATTACTTGGTTTTAATTGAAGCAGAAAAATCAGACCTACAGATCATAAAAAAAAATGGAGGAAAATCGGACAACTAATAAGAAAGTCATTAATTTTTTAGTGGCATGAAAAACAAGGGAAAACAATGAAAATCACCAGACAAATTGGCAACTCATTAGTGAGTTTGTGAGCCAATGGGAGGGAGAGAGGGAGAAAGAGAGGGGGAGGGAGAGAGAGGGGAGGGAGGGAGAGAGAAAGAGGAGAGAGAAAGAGAGAGATGGGGAGGGAGGGAGAGAGAGAGATGGAGGGGGAGTAGACAAGATTTCAATGTGTCAGGCACTGAGCAACTTATTCTTGATTAATTGTACTGAATTTATCATATTCTTCTTACAGAGTCTGAGTGATGAGGATTCCTTCAAGAAAGTTGGCACACTGCCAGCAGCAAAGGAGACAATGACAGGCCTTATTAAAAACCTTATTAAAAGGTAAACATTTTTTTCATCTAAGTTTATGTCTCTTATCTTAATTTTTTTTCATTCAAATCATGTGCAAAAGTTTTCTCATTCAGGAAATCAAGGTTAAGGAGTCTGTCTGAACTCTCCAAAGGGGAGGGCCCTGTAGAGATGAAAATGTAGCAAAATGTTACATTATAGACAGAAGAAAAAACGATGATACAACTTCATTCCAGATATGCAAGTGGCAGCACCTTATTGTGGTTCTCTCACTTCCAATTCTCAATCAAGAGGTCTCTGGTTCAAATCTCTTTCCCCTCTTCAATGAGATGTTATGAGTACCTAGCAGGATTTATTCATGAAATGCTCTGTGCACCAATAGTAGCTGTTCGGCTAAAGCTAGGGTAATACTTTCCAAGATCACTGTGCAAACACATATGGACATTATGTTGTAATGTGATACGTGCTATAAAAAAATGGATTATCATTCTTATTATTAAAGTAAAAAATGTATTTTATGTAAATTATAATTCCACAATTAAGCAGAGGCATATTGGGATGTCTTCATTTAGGAAGTTATGTACGGTAATTAATCTATTTTATCATAGACAGAACTAATACCCAGTTGATCTTTTCCCCAGGCTGAGATCTGATGGTAGGATTCCACACACTATGAGAGTGACAGTCAGGAAATATGTCCCAGGATCATGGCACAGAGAGAGTAGACAGACAGGCATCTCAGCTAACCTCTTCCATAAACAAGGTGAGCAAATCTACTGGGAATACTCCCTGGTGGATGTATTGGGGGGACTGCCTGATGCCCCCTTTTAAAAACCATTCTGGCATTCCTAAAGTACACACACAAAAAATGTTTTTTGCTTGTCAAAGATTTTTGGGGATTGTGTCCCTTCTATTTTACAGAATCCTGAATCCTCCCCGGAAAGTACTCCTCTTGCAGAAAAACTTCTTTCAAAATTTCCTTCCACAGAACACTTTCATGTTATTTGGTAATATGGATCCTTGCCTGATTTTGGACATTTTCTCAAGAAGGCTACTTTCATTTTTCTCATGACATCAACTTAAGAATGTTTAAATATTACAACTTCTTAGAGGTTCTGTGTTGATTTAAGAATTCACTATTCAGTTTGTGTTTGTTTTCTTCTTCATACAATGAAAATAAAAGGTCTTTATCTCATGAAATTGCTTGAAAGTAAGATGGCAAATACAATACCCAATACATTTTAGGTACCAGTTATTTTCACCTTCTAAACGCTTCTTTTTTTTCTAAAATGTGGTATTTCTTCAAACTTTGCATGTTTTATAGATGACGACACCCTCCTTGATCAACTACTTGATGTAGCTGTAGCTCTCCTGCAGAAGTTGATTGACACCAGTCGGCCATTTCACCTGACACTCATCAACATCTGCTTCACAAACTTGAGGTCAAAGGTCACCAAGGGGTCTCTTGATTCCTTCTTCAGCAAACCAGCAGTGAAATCTGAGGGCATGGTTAAGTCACAGCTTCAGAGTATTTCTGTTGAGAATGATGTTAATTCTCCAGCTTCAGGGAAGGATAACAGCAATGCCAAAGAGATGGGAGATCTACAATCAGCCAACCATGAAGTCTTGAACAAGAGCGAATTTGCAACATCTCGCGGAAACAAGACGATAGGGGATAAGAGAAATTTAGTAAACCACACACAAAAACAATTTGGAAACAGTGGCGATTTAGCAAATATAAGGACATCAGTGAATTTGAAGGGCGGAGTAGAGACAGAGGGATCTACATCTTTCTTCAAAAAGCTAAGTAGCTCTCCAAAGAACAAATCCAAATCTTCATTATATAAAGAGCAGCATGAAACTCCATACAAGCATCAAACAGTTCATGAGGAATTAAAAGAGCACATGTTTTCGACCATAGAGACAGACACAGATAATTCAGCAGGAGGATTTGATGGGCATTTCTCGTTTTATGAAGAAGTTGGTTTGACACGATCGAGCAAGAATGTGAATTCAAAGCAGGCTTCAAAGAGGACATTTGAGGAATCATCAAGAAGTGATGTTGTGGAGCGTAATGTGGATGATACTGCAGTGAAAAGAATGAAGAATGATTTAGAGCCTTGTGACACAAAACCCACGGCAGAAGGTAACAAGGAAGAAATTCCACCGGACATTGATAGGTCAGTGTTTGATGCATTGCCTAGCAACATGAAGGAAGAGCTCATAACAGATTGGAAAAAAGCAAAGAAGCAGAGAGAGGATGACCATCAGTTGGCTTCATCTTTACAGGATTTGCCAAAGAATAAGAAGCCATCTTCATCATCGGCAAAGAAAAAACAGCTTCCTTTGGTTCGGAATACCATTACAAAGTACTTCAAACACTAATCTGGTGAATATCGGAATCAATAGCAATTTGATTGGCTTTACAGTATTTTCTTAAAACAAGCATTGATAATTTAACTGAAGTTAGGTGAGTTTTTAAAAAATCTAGGAAATCTATTTTTCTTATTGCTGGATTGAGAGACCATACTATGCACATACTTACTGTCTTTCACAACTGAAATATGTGGGACCAGTCATTGAAATCAGAAATGATACTGTACTTTTGTGATCACCACCAAAAAGTTTGAAATTATTTCTCTTTTGTAATAGTATACATAATACACCATGTCAAACGTCATATTTCAGAATTGAAATTAAATTTTATTCATTGCACAGAACTGGTTCATGTTTGTAAAATATGAACTGATCAAAGTCAAAATGTTGTAGAAAAAGAAATTTCTACTACTGTGATTTTGACAGAAATACAATAATGCAGAGGTTGTAGAGAAGCTTGGATGGAACAGAAATATATAATCTGTAAATAGGTCCAGTGATATCAACAAAACTACACAAGTTATTTACTTTGAAGAAATCTTGATCTATATAGTATATTTGCCAATATCCTACTTAGAACTTGACTGACTTAATGGTGTATGGTGGCATAATCAAACCAGGGATGTGGTCGTATTGCTAAAAATGCATGTCATTTACTTTCAGAGCCATTTTGTGTCCCACCCCTAATAACATTATCAACTTTTTGTGTGTCACTCAGATGATATCCCTGTGTCATATTTTATTTCTCATGAGGTTGTTTTATCAATGCCTTTTAGATTATTTTAAAGGGGGTACCCAATGCTGAAACAATGTTAGTTCATTTAAAAGATCATGATTTTATTAGCAGAAAATCATCTGCCTTAAGTTTTTTAAAAATTCGTGTTGCCAGAAAAATCCCCGAAATATGGTAAGACTTCAGGATATTTTGGCCCCTCAGCTGTGTCCCAATTTCAGCTAGGTAACCACAATGACATCAAAGTGGTTACCCAGGTTCGCGTATTGCAGATGTGTTGCGCGCTAGACTGTACAAAATGCATTACACCTTGCGCGCATTTTGCTATAATTGCGCGACAAGGTAACCGCTTTGACGTCATTGTGGTTACCTAGCTGATATTGGGACACAGCTGAGGGGCCAAAATATCCTGAAATCTTACCATATTTCGGGGATTTTCTGGCAACACGAATTAAAAAAAAATTTAAGGCAGATGATTTTCTTCTAATAAAATCATGATCTTTTAAATGAACTAACATTGTTTCAGCATTGGGTACCCCCTTTAAGGTTTTCAGAGACTATGATATATACAAATGATAACATTGTGTGGCCAATAAAGACTAAAATGGGTCATTACGCTCAGGTTTTGAAATACACAGTGAATTCCTTTTGTTTTTTGGAGCCAATCAGCACTTGTGGCAAATGAGGTTTTAAAAAAAGAATATCAATGAAAACTCATATCCATGAAGCTAAGGAGATAAAATACCAGTACTTTGAGATGTATTCATGACATGTAACATTGTTTTTTTTATATCAAAGAATTCAAACATAATCATATAAAGAATGTATATGAAATAAATAAATATTGTCATATTTTATTTCAGTATGTTTCAGTATAGTTTCTCTTTGGTAGTTTTAGTTTATCAGTGACTCGTTAACCTTTGGATATGATTGATTTTGATATTACACACATTTCCCATAGACTCTAGCCAGAGTTATCTTGAGCTTAATATTCGATGGGTTAAAGGGCCAGTCTAATGAGAACTCACGGGGAAATGAAATCGTGCGGAATTTGCAAAAGGCTCGTTTACTTGTACACATAGCACGCCCGTTGTGCGAGGCCGTCGGACTAATGCCATAAATGATCGGACGGCACGAAGTTGACCGAACTGGAGCTAGGCGAATACTTCGGGTTTAACCGGTCCCAGGCCCTTAGTCTTGTAACTGGTCGTAACCTCGTTCACCCAAACAAGTTTAGTGTAATGCTGAAATATTTCCAAATACAAAACACGGTTTACTTCTGGTTGATTAGTCTAGCCATCGCTTCTGCACTGCCCTGCCGCGACGCGTTGTCGCCACGATTACGTAACTACCCCCAGGCTCTACCAGAGAGCTGGCTCTGTAATTACTTTTCCATATGTTTGATTACTTTCCCATCGCGCGAAATTTAAAACACAAGCCAGTCTTCACCGAACTATCTCAGAGGTGATCCAATATGAATCACATGTTTTAGCACGTGTGATGGAAGTCCTTGTATCGAAAGTGACACGAAGCTCCGAGTATATTTTCCTCTCTCATCGGAAATCGCCCATGCAGGCCCACCAAAGTATCCCTTTAACATAATAATGTTGCATTTAAGCTCTTGCACTACAGGTAAATTGCTAATTGGTATTATGGCAATTTTCTAAAACCCATTAATTGTATGATTTTATTTTGTCTTACGCCCAGTTTGTCTACTCTCCATGGAGTTTAATAATCACTTTATCAAGTTATCACTTTGTCCAGCTTTCAGTTTTTCTATTGCCTGTTTTGGACTACTACCCATTTGTTCTAATGAAAACTGCTAGACAGTGCTAGGTTTGTTGTGGGACCATAATATTTGAATTAAATCGTCGCTGGTTTTGTGAACTGACGTATGCACATAGGCTTAAGTACAGGAGATACGTCGGTTCGCGAATCCAGTGACGAAATACTCGGTAGACAAAATGATTTCAGCCCTAGAGTCATTAGACCAAACAAAAGTTAGACTGTACGGAAACTAGACAAACTGATAACTAGACAACAAGGTTAATTGTAGAAGTGTGTTTTGGCAAAATAATACTTGATCAGTTGTATAGGAGATGGACTAGGCATAGACAAGATGAAATTAGATGAGCTAGATACATGTATTAGAACTATGGGCTTTGGACCAAATGGCAATAAACCAACACAGTTATCTATCAAATTTAAATGTTCAAAGAGCAAGTGACAACCCTATGAATTCAACTTGGCTCTGACACTAGGGGAAGAACATGAGCCACTATCTCAGACACAACTGAATCTAGCGTGTTGCTGATGTCCACCACAACACCATCTTCATCTACACCTAGTTCCTCAAGAGTGTCAAACTGAGACTGCAGGAGTCTAGGGTTGAAGAAATGTCCTTTTCTCTGACTTAGTCGAGATGAAATGAGATCCATAGTACCCTTCAGATGAATGAACAAGACTTGGGGTGGCTTATGGCCAGTATGGCAAGAATGGTGATTGTCATTTGCAAAATGGTGATGTTTCTCATGTTGCTTGGGCAACAATGCAGCAGCTTCCTGCATAGATGCAGTTGGTGATGATGGAGTTTGGTGTGGCAGATTATCCATGTGTTTCCTGATGTGCGATTGTTCCATCTCAACACTAGGACCTTGAAGTTCAGAAGGAGACTCTGTCCTTGTTTCTTGTGAGTGGCCCTCTTGGGAGTCGGATGACAGGCTCACATTGGTATCAAAGTATTTGGCACTGTGTCCAAATAACAGAACCTGTCTATACTTGAGTTTCAATGCTGAGCATACAATGATGCCATGCTGCATGCTTCTCTGCCATCTGTATTAAAAGGAAAAGGCATATAGTCATCTACCAGTCTTACTTATCATTACCCCTACAAACAGAAAAGCAGGCAAAGCTTATATTTGGGATGCCAATTTTCGGGCAATTGCCTGGTTTCCATTTCTGCCAATTGTCTGCTTCAGACTTTTTATTGTATAGACCAAACGGGCTTCATGCTAATAAGTTGAAATATACTGGTATCTCCTATATATTTTTCTTCTTTAATCCCTCATCTATTTAGAATTATAGTGCAATTAATCAAACAATGATATGTCACATTCTGCAGATCTATTACATCTCTGAGTAAAATGGGACTTTGCAGCTCCTGAATATGAAAATTAGAAAAGCTCTGTATACTTTAATGTACCGGCATGCATGCTTATAAGGTTGGAGTATAATAAGCCTTCCATATAAAAATGTGGAGAATAACTTCATCTCACTATTAACGCAATTGTTAAAGATATGACGATGGAGGAAGAACAAGAGATGAAATATAGGAAGGAAAATACAATGTATGTAAGGAGGATTAAACTAAAAATGACTTAAAAAGAGAAAGGAAATAAAAGATGAAAATGAAGAATAAATTGATTAATTCATAGATTAGCTAAATCCAAATATCTCTGTACTCACCTTTGTATAACATCATTCAGGTTCAGGAGCCATTGGTATCTGTCCTGTATTAAAAACATGAAGATAATAAGGGATACCATAAAGTGTTAAAAATCTAGGTGTTTAAACTGTGCATCAGTTTGTATCCCAGTATGCTTCAAAACAAATTGAAAATTGGTAAAACAGAAACATACTTTTTATTTTTCTTATTTAATTCAGTGTTTGCATTGTGCATTATGAAAGAAACACCGGGGGGGGGGGGGGGGGGGGGGGTTGTGACACCTCCTACACCATCTTTAGTGAAACCTCTGCTCTTGATTTCAGTTTGTCGTACTGTGGAATTGGCCATTTTTTGTGGCAAGAAACATTGCAAATCTGGACCACTTGAACAATTAGCAAAATTTTCATGCCTGCAAATTTTTACCATAATTGAGGACTATTCACCCTTTAGGATAGAACCCTTTTTTAATTGAACTCTTTTCCCTGGCATACCTTATCATCAAGAGGAACTCCAGAAAACATCTTTGTTTTGTTGCTTTTTGGATGAAAGTCATCTCCATCTTCAAAGTTCCAGTGGAGCTATAATAATTATGATTATAGTTATAATCATAATCATCATGATAATATAAATAATAATAACAGCAACAATAATAATAATAACAATGATAATAATAATAAAACTATAATTAAGGAATAATAATAATTCTAATAATAATTATTATAGCAATAATAATAATAATAATAATACATTTTTGTTTTCTTGAAACCAAAACAAAAAAGAGTAACACTAGATTTCTGAATGAAGTCCGGTTACATTGTCATGTACCAACTGAACATTAGGTTGTGGACAAATCAATGATAATAATGATAACAATGATAATCCATGTACCCCAATACTTTTCATATAAATAGGCACCTTTTCAAAAGGTACCCCCCCCCCCAAAAAAAAAAAAATAAGAAAAAAAAAATGCTTGTTTATTAGATTTCATAAAAACTAAATGACTTAATTTAAAAGGACACATTTGCAATTTACTGAAAATGTTTATTATGAGTTTTTACACGTTAAGAATTCTAAAGGTTATTTCTGCATGTAATAAAAGTCATTAAAATTAACATACCTTATCTGCTAACATATGCCCAATAGATGACCTGAAATATTCAAAATCATATTTCAATATGCAAATAATTGAAAGAACAAATCCTATGTACATTTGCAATTTTGCATCTAGCTAATAATAAATTTAGAATGAACTTAATCTACAATAATATTATTAATGGAAAAATGTAATACTGAAATGCAATTAAGTTCAGATACAATTGCATTTATTTGGTTTTTGGTTGATCTTCTGGAGGGGGGCACACTTAATAATCTCCATTAGTGTTGTTGTTTTCCATTCTTTTGCAGATATATTTTGGACATATAAACCTACCAGAGCCTATGAGAAGTAATCTTGGGCCCTCTATTGCAATTTTTAAATGATTATACAATACAGGGGCAGATCCAAGATTTTGTAAAATAGAGGGCACATACGTTTAAAAATTTCTGGCAAGCAAAAAAAAAAAGAAAAAAAAAAAAGAAAAGGGTTATCATCCATTTTGGAGTCCCATTTCCCTCCAAAATTCTCTGACAAGCCAAAAAAAGAGGAGAAGGTCATCAGGTCTAAATGGGGGCACAATGTGCATTCTGGTTTCAAAAGGGGGGAGGGGGGGGGGCACGGGCCGAGAGTACCCCCCTAAATCTGCCACTGATACAATTTAGTATGGGGGGTTGTGTGTCTGGACACTTAACAAAAATCAACCAGTCAATTTTGCAGTCAGAATTTACGAAAAAAATATGCATAAATTAAAAAAAAAAAAAAATCAGTGAATATTTGCAATTCATTCAGTTGTAATCCTCTTTTGAAAGATTTATGTTAAGCTGAATCAAAAGTTGTTAGATTTAGGGCTTAAAAGTGACCTGTCCGGACACACAGTGTCTGGGTACACAGCAGTGGCGGATTTAGGGGGCACTTCCCACCCGTACCCCCCCCCCCCCCTTTGGAACTGATAACCTTTTTTTTTTTTGGCTCGTCAGAAAATTTTCGGAGATTTGTGTGCCCCCTTCACTTTACAAAATCAAATGAGTTGACTTGTGAAGTTGTGTGAACTCCAATCTCCAACATAGCTTAGATCATCATGAAACTATTCCAGGAATACAGCCTTCCAATATTTGTATTTATCTCCCTTTGTTTCACTTTTCACTCATGATATTTATACCATGTACATAAATGTGTAAAGTGGCTAGGCATACCGTAAAACATGAACAACAATTCACTCCAATCAATTTTTGTCCAGTCAAGCTAGAAAGTTGAATGGAAGAGTCTAACTCACTGAGACTTGAAAGTTGAATGTCAGTGTCTCTCGAAAATGAATTCCAAAATTAACAAATTATGAACAGTAAATTGAACAATTTTTCATGCAGATTGTCACATATCTTTCACAGGATATGTTGAAAATCTATACTTACTTTCCACTTCCACTGACTCCCATCAAGATTATAATCATTTTTAAGTAACAGCCAGGTCAGTAGTGCATCTGTATATTTTCACGCACAGGCTCAGCTGATCAAAGAGCCCCTCCCCCTTCCCAATAATACTATCGACGAGCTAGCCGACCCCGAAACCATTGGGCGAGACCATGGGCGAGACACCGGTGAATACAAGCAGCAGCAGATTGAGCAGCTTTATGCAGCGCCGTATGCAGGCTGTATGCACGCGCACGTATGTTTTTGATGGGATATAATCAGGATATAATAGCGCATTCTCCTATTGGGGGCCGAATGATATTAGAGCTTTGTGAGAGAGGTCCATCGAGAGGTCATTGATTTATGACATTGTTGCGCTATTTTGCCCTATACAATCCACGAAGCGTCTCTCGCGCGCGCGCACTGCACTCCTTGATTCAACAACCACCTGCGAAGACGTCTTCATCTTCCGTCGAAGTAAACCCCTCTTTATACCAAAAGAATTGGAAAATGTCATAAATCAAGTTTATATCCGGAAAATTCAAAATATATTGTTTTACTCATTCAATATGGAGCACCGATTTCACTGTATTATCAAACTACTGGATGAACAAGTGGAGTCAATCAATGTGGAATTTCAAGTGAGTAGATTCAGACATTACCAATCTAACATAGATTTGTCTGTAATGACAGTGTCAGTGTCAGTGCAGTGTCAATATTAATAGGATTTAAGGGAAGCATAAAAATTAGAGAAACATCAGTGAAAGTTTGAGGAAAATTCGATGAAGAGAATAAGAAAGTTATGAAGGGTTAAACTTAAAGTTGAAATCGATCAAACTCAAATTGGCAACTTTGTTAGTGTGCTTTACTAGAGTCTAGACATGCTAGATTATTAGATAAGTTATCTAACGTGTCGTTAGATGATTACCATACTAATACTAAATTCTAGATCTAGCAGTTAGTACTAGCAATATGCGAGCACTCGATCTGCATCCCCATGTCTTGTCACATTATATTCCACATACTATCTGCTGTTAGATTGGTCAAAAGTTAATCACGTGATAAAGCATAGTTTTCCCAATCAATCGACCCGAGAAGAAAAGTTTGTGACCTTGACGGAATAGTATGATGGGGAGCCCTATGTCTGCGCACCTAAGATTTGACCTGAAAATGAACAAGAATTTCTCCAATATTCCTCTAAAGCTTAGTTTTGTATTATTGATATTCTAAAGAGTAAGTTTACAAAAAATCTTGTCAAAATTAGAGCAAGAACAATGCCATTTTCACAAGAAATGGCGGCTGTGTCATTTCAGCGTTCAAAAAACAATGGTGCCCATGTCTGTGCACTTATTCATTTTACACGCAGTTGAGGAGTTTTGACATGAAAGACAACATTTTGAGGCTTGAGAATAAAATATCTGAAATAAGACCTTTTTACATCATTTTGACTCGTTTTTTGCATGAATACCGATTGCTATAATAAGGATGAAAACTTTGTGTTCGTTGCGTGTTTTGTTTTATCAGAATTGCGCAGTTACGCGTGTGTGCAAACATGGGCACTGCGCAGACTTGGGCACTTTAGCCATACTTATGTGTTTCGCTGATCTCTTCTGTCCATTATATAGTCACAATGCGTTATCAATATTTTGGGTACGTGCGAAATAAAAGTGTGTGACCTTTACGAATAGTCCGAATGAAAAGTACGTGACCTTTACGAATAGTCAAAATGAAAAGTGTGTGACCTTTATGAATAGCTCCATAGGCGTACTATAATAAGCTTAAATAAGAGCGCATTGCCCATTCGCGTAAAAAGATAAAACATGTGCGCACCCAGGTAGGGGTACGGTTTATGTAAAGGTTTCAACTTCTTTTGTGAATTCAGGCCTAAATGTCTTTTTCGAGAAGAAGACAATAATTGTCTTTCTCTTACCAGTTAAATGTTCCAGATGTGGAATAAAAAGCAAATAATCACCTTTTGATTTCAGGCAATGAGACGTACTATCACTTCCTCGGCGATCTGAATGTTTATGCTATCTTTCCTCAGCTTCACTTTAGAAAGATAGCTACATCCAGATCGCCTCGGAAGTGAGAGTTTGTCCCATCACCTTCACCAACGGTAATTATTTGCTTAATATATTTGACATGTTCGGCTCTTATTCTCTGAATTAATGTTCCAAAAAGTGAATCTCGGATTTATGTTACCATGGTTACAGCATTAATTCCTGCACGCTTGAAAGAATTATTGCACATACTTGGACATCATACATGTAACTTCAGATTCTACTCGGTCGTTTTGTCAATAGACTTTCAGTTTCTTGTATGATCATCATGATGGGGTGACCTCTTCTTCTTAGGAGTAGTCTGCTTCCTTCAAATACCTAAGTTCAAGCTACTCACTTTAGGGGTCCTAAAGCTACGCAGGTCCTAAAGCTACGCACCCCACAAATATGCACAATGCGACACGTTCAGTGCGCCAAACTCTTCAAGGTCATACACTGAAATTAAATCCCTGAGAAAAAAAAGGACAGCTCAGACGAATGTCAATAACATCCATTTTCAAGTCGATGTCGATTTGTCATTTGTTTGTGTTCGACAAAATGAAAGGGTCCTAAAGTAATGCACAGGTAATAAATAAATGAAAATCTTAATTTTAAAGCTGACTGATGTGAATTTCACGTAACCCCGTAAGTTGGAGCTAAAATCATTCATGTACATACTATAGATTATCTTCTCTTTGAAGTTTAGTCCACAGTTTTCAAATAGTGATAATATCACAAAAATAAAGGAAAATTACTCATTCTTTTTGGCAAACGTAAATGATAATCTTGTTGCTCAGTCACACAGAAAGTTTGGCGCATTGCCTTTGAACGGGTTGCATTGAGTACGTAGGTACGTAGCTTTAGGACCTGCGTACAATGTACATGTAGCTTCAGGGCCACTGACCATAGATCTTTCCCTTCTTCTCTTTCCTCTTCTTGTTATTCTCACTCTGAGGGTATCAGCTTATCAATTTTTTAAAAGATATTAACTGAGATTTATAACAAATCCATCTCACGCATGGTAGACTTGTATGGAAATAATAGTACAGACTTTGCCCATAATTAAAGACCTAGGGCAGTATTCTGAGATTCATTTTATCTCAGATAAAATCTGAGATTTTAATTCAGTGAATAAAAGACGCTTAAAATATTTTGAAATCGGTATTCTGAGAACCATTTTAGCGAGATTTTATGATTTATCTGATATGAGACACGCCCATTTATGATGCCTTAACCAATAAGAAATGTCATTAGATTTCACTTTCATCATGCTCAGCCAATAGAAATGCTCTTTTTTGCCAGTCTCTGGGGTAAGAGAGCGCGAATGCGCTATTTTTACAATTTTCAATACGCTAGGATTTCATGAAAATGACTAAGGTATTTTCAGAGGTTTTAGAAGACCATCACAAGCATTATTGCAAGTGTGATATTAGTTGACAAAAATCTTGTAATAGAATTTGATAATCATATGAGAATGTTGCTTGAGAAATACATGTATAGTCAGTACTCAGTATCTCAGTATCTTTTTCTTTATTTTAATCGCATGACTAGCACCATACTTTTCCAAAAATATCGCACTCACCGTGCATCCTAGAGATAAAATAGCCCCTAGCCTATTTTAAGTTTTATTTCATCTATCCAACAAATACGATTGGCGCAAGCATTTAAAGCTGTGCGTATCATGCGTAAAACATGAATAGGCACGCAAGAGGTAGGAGACAGAGATAAAATCTGAGATAAAATGTCTCAGAATACAAAAAGATGAAATACAAAATTTTGAGATAAAATGATGTTCAGGATACCACCCCTAGAATTTGTTCACTTCTGTAATCATTCTTCAAAATCCCAAATTGTTCAAGCTTTCTGATTGATTTTACAGAAGGATAGCAAAGGACAGTTCTTACTTGACCAGGCATGCGATGCCTTGAGACTTGCTGAAAGGGAGTACTTTGGGTTACGTTATGTTGACCAACACAAACAGAGGGTAAGTAGTTTTGTCAACTATTTTCTTTCAAGCATAGATATAGTCAACCAATTGAAAAGAGATTTTTAAACAAACAAATGCACTATTTTGAGGAAATATGTTACATGATATGTGCTAGAAATAATTTCATGCTCACAATAAATTTTTTGAAAATTCAAAACTCATCATGACTTTGATCAGAGTATTATTTCTAGCACTATACATTCACACCATTGGTGGTAATAATGGATTATATTGTACCTGTTATTTGCTTCATGTGTATGAAAAACAATTTGTGTTCTTTGGCAATTTGAAAGGTAAGTACTGTTTACAATGTCAGTGCATTGGTATATATCCAGTTTATGTGACGAAAAATATGTACTGTATGACCTCTTTAGTTGACTTCCTTGCCATCTTGGTTAAGCTACAGGTACAAGTACGTAATGTGTTTTACCACCATGAGTCTTTCTGTACATTACCACATTTTTTTAAATTGGCTAGAGGGTATAATCTCAAGTATCTTGTATCAAAGCCTCAGTGATTTGCAATACGATGTTTGCAAGAGTTTTGCAAGAGCTGACCACAGACCATGTTGTTGTGAACTTTCGAAACCTTAACCAATGAAAAAATGTTACTTGATTTATGCTTAAAGGGAAATTTGCCATCAACCTGGATAGCTACAAAAACCTAGTTGTTCTGCTAGAAAACAGAAACGTCAGAATAGATTGGTGAAAGTGGGAACAAAATAAACAGGTCACATAAGTGGACAATCACATGTTTTCCGCTCATTATTGAGGACTAACATGCAGACATACATGTACATGTATGAGATCTGAGATTTAGATATTTACATGCACAGTACATGCATGTTGCATGGCAAAAGAATACATTTAATTTTCTGAGTGATTTTGTACCTTCTTAAGTTCCGAAACACGTTTTTGTTGGAGGGGGGTGGGTATATAATGCATCAGTACAATTCATATGAAAATTGAAGCCAACCTTACTTGACATTTAAAAGCCTTTGAAGTTTGAAAGTTTGCTTGGATGGAATAGAGATGAGAGAAACAGAAAAAAAATTGGACAAAGATTAAGAAGGTTATGAACTTTTGAAACTTTAGAACCCTTTCATGACAGGAATTATTTAAAGGCTAAATTGATCACATTTTGTTCTTCAAGTTGGCAACAATGATACTTTTCTTTGAATGCTACATGGCTCTAATGTTCAAAATGTAATGTCTTTGAAAAGAATATGTACATGGTTAGGAACTTTGTCGAAAATGTTGAAAAAATGGCAAATTTTGATTTATAAAAAAACGATTATGAACCTCTCATTGTGTTGTCAATTTAAGGATTTTAAAGCTTATTCTTCTTTTCAAAATTCCTGGCATCAAATGCAATATGGTCATGCAACAAAAATGGGCAAAGTTTATTCTGAAATTTTTGCACTTTCTGCTCATGCATCTGATACATTTTATAGGGCTCTGAATCAAAAGTTATAGAGCCAAATCACAAAATGTGGATTGATGTCGTGAACGGGTTGGGAAATGGATAATTACCCATGAAGGGTTAATTCCCCTTTAATAAATGATATATTACCTCATATTGTTAAAATGATTACTTTGTACTTTCTCTATATATGTTCTATACTGCTGCTGATCATGCGTTCTTTGAGGTCTGCATAATTATAATTAGAATTTATTTCAATTTTTAACAAGAGGGCTATCTCAATAAACAGATTTGGTTGTGTGATTTTTTTTTTGGTGGAAAAATGCTGTGGAAAAAAGACACTAAATGATGAACCCTTTAAATTCTATAAATACCCAGTGTTGGTTCTGTGTTCACCACAGTGAGTAACTAAACACTTGTGGTTCTCAGCAGGCGATATACTTAAAAAAATTATTAACATTGATGGGATGTTCATTCCGTCAGTCACTGTGGTAAGATTATACAGGTTTGTCCTCTATTTTTAGAAATATACTGTATACTTTGGAAACTGACACTCTTCAACAGTACTAATTGCTCAAGTATCAAAACATTTGCCCCTTTTGATAATTACGACTTAAACATGCTATTCAACTATGATGAAGATTTGAATTTTTTTTAAAGGAATTTGTTTAAAGCATACATGCCAACATTTAATAATTTTGTTTTAAGAGAAATGTGCATGTGTATATTTATGTTCCATATTATATAAAGAGAGCAAAATTTTTTTTACATGTATGTACATGTACGGCTCACAAAGAAGAATTTCTTGAGTTCCCTTGCACACCGAATATGAGTCTGTCAACACCTAGGTTTCGGTGTTCAAACTTGCTACATTTTTTTTTTCAGTGGTAATATTCAAAGCTGATATTTTAGGATGCCAGCACCAAACCCCAAACATGTGAAATTCTCATTCCTTTCAGAGTTTAGGGATGAATCAGAAGACCTTCTTGAACCTCGTATGTATATATTCTCAGTTTACTCCAGTGCCTGAAATTGCTCTACAATATGTAACTTAAAGGGAAATCCAACCTTAATAGCAAGTTGCTTTGAAAGAAAGAGGAAAAATCAGAGAAGCAGATTGGTGAAAGTTTGAACGAAATCGGACAAGCAATAAGAAAGTAATGAATTTTTGAAAGTTATAATCACTATACATATGGGAATTTCATATTGGCCAAATAGGTAATGCCACTGTGATGTAGCTGTGGACAACTCCCCCACTCGCTCCAATACACAAAATAACTAAAATGTCACTTTTTTCAAAATGCATTACTCAATAGCATCTTTTTCTTTCATGAGGACCTATAACAATATGCTGTCTCCAATATATTTTGAGTACTGCCCCGAGGGTAAAAGCGCCTCGAAGAAAACCGCAAATTAATGATATTTTTGTGTACGACAAATGGGAGAGTTGTCCACAAAAATGTCACAATCCAATCACCGAATTGCCAATTTTAGATTCGCATAGATGTAGTGATCTCATTTTTCAAACATCCATAACTTTCTTATTCCTTGTCTGATTTCTTTCAAACTTTCATCATCCTGTTGTTCTTATTTTTCTGCTTTCATATAAATCATATTATTACCAAGGTTGGATTGCCCTTTAAGAGAGTGTGATACATTGTCGGTAAATCCATGGTACGATGTAGGTTATTGACATTCTACATACATGTAAGCTCCATAGTGGTTCAGAGGTCTTAGAGGTCTGAATGAATCAGCTTTGCTTTCCTCTAGATAGTAGACACTAATTAGTTTTATTTTTATTTTTTACTTGTACACAGTTTAAGACAAATAAAAGTATACATTGATTGAACTTAAAGGTAATGAAAATTACCCCCCCCCCCAAAAAAAAAAAAAAAATAAGTTGCCAAAATGTACACAAAAATAGTGATTATTAATTCCATTCCGCATTGCTTATTTAGAGACTTTAATGATCATGTTCAATTTAATCTGTCTTATGAAATTCATGAACTGCACAAAACAATGTACTGCACACGAAATGGTTATGCCACATTCATATGACAGGTATATTTATGTAGTGTGTAGAACTGGACTTAAGAACAAGAGAGAGTTGTTTATGGGGACTGATGCTATCTTTTATAGAGAGGGGGTTATACATGTAGCTTGAGTATGTTGGTTACATTGTCACTGCTTGAGGATTGTAGAAAACGCTGGATGACATGTGAGATTTCAAAATTTTGAACTGTCATCAGCTCTCCTTAATGTGCCCAGCCCATATTGCAGGATGTAGGGCTAGGTGTTGCGACTTGATCTGGTGACGTTGTTACTGACATAAGCTTGTACAAGAAGTGTGGTTAATTACGGAGGGTCATGTGTGATATAATGTTGACTCTGACTCATATTAAATTGGTAAGGGAGAGTGTGTAGAAAGATATGAACCCATGAGAGATGTACAGAGAAAGGGGAGGAATACAGTGAAGCCCACTTGCCTAATGATGTGGTGTCGGCTAAATGTGAGGGAAAAAAGGTAAATATTGAAAGAATGACTTGCAAGTCAACAATATGTTTTCCTAGAGGCCAAGAGGTACATGTATCATAGAGAACCATTTAATTTGCATGGTAGTCAAGAGGCTTTGGTGCCCCCCCCCCCTCCCAGTGCACCCCATGAAAAAAAATATGAACAGGTACTCTCAAAATTTATAATATAAGAAAATTGGAAACATTTGGAATGCCAAAGAAACTTTTCAATGTTATGAAACATTTTTGCTCAACCACTACGCTTCCTTGCAGAATAATTATAAGCTTATAGTACAAATAGCGTATGTATAATACGCGCTGTGATTGGTTAGATTCGCATTACGTGACGTGCCAAAATTTTGTTATAGTGCACGATTATGCATTTTTTATTTTTTTTTGCACGGGCCTAATACACAATAACATTTATAGATCTAGTGGTCTAATTACCATAACAATTAGTGCATGTTCTATTTATGCACCATTACTGGACTATATGAACTCCAAATACTAAATTATCCCTCGTGCAGGTCTATTTCACCTCGGCCTGTGGCGTCGGTGAAACAAAACTGCACTCGGGATAATTTAGTATTTGTCGTGCACATAATTCAGTATAGTGCATGATAGACCATGCACTATTTAGTTTGATGCTACATCACAATTTTTTCTACATATGCCCACCTGGAAAAAACCCCCATAGCTCTACAAGTTAAAGGATCATAGTCATACAAAAATGAAAGATACATTTACATTAGTACTGTTGTAAGACAAATTATTTAGAGGATAAAAGATGAACAGAGAGTGAAATATGTTTTTTGTGTTAATAATTCCTAATAAAAGTACACCTCGCTTGCATACTGCAAAGGGAAATATGGATGTATTGTTTGTGTTTATAATGTGGGGTCATGATTTGTTTTCATTGTAATGATTACTTTCAGTTTTGTTTTAAAAATAGAATATTCTTGTTTCTTTCTTTTCAGCACTGGCTAGACTGTAAGAAGAATGCCCTAAAACAACTGAAAGGTGAGAAAGAATAGTTTCATTTGCAGAATCAGAGTGACATAAAAATATAAACAAATCCATTAAACATTCTGTGACATCTCCATCTAACCCTTTCGAGACAATTGACCGCATTTTGTTGTTTGGCTCAATATCATTTGATTCAGAGCTCTAAAAAATATACCAGGTACATGAGTAGAAAGAGCCAAAAATTCTGCGCACACTATGTCCACTGTTGTTGCATGATCATATTGCGTTTGATGGCAGGAATTTTTAAAACAAGAATAAGCTTTAAAATTCTTAAATTGGCAAGATAATGAGAGTTTCAAAATCATTGTTTTTTATCGACATTGGCAATTTTTCAACTTTCTGACAAAATTCTTACCCATGTATATTGTTTTCAAAGACATTACACCTTATTACAACCATGTAGCCCTTAAAGAAAAATATTAGTGTTGCCAATTTGAAAAACAAAATGTGATCAATTTAGCCCATAAACAATGCCTGTCCTGAATGGGCTAAAGATGTGTCTTTATGTACTTGTGTATACATGCATGTGTGTTTGTCATTCCGAATAAGACATTTCTCAATGAGGTACATGTACCTTAGCTTGTATAAGCAGACCATTTGTTTTCTGTTTCCATTTTATAGTGAGCCTCAGCTTCTTCTCTGTTGATGTCTCTTTCTTCATGATACCCCCAGTTTACAAAGAATGGGATTGATTAGGAATTAAGCTGTGGTTAATCCTTTTATAACTTGACAGATTAAGGGATTTCACTTCAATTCAAGAACATTCATGTAGTGAGTTTCTATGAGGTTATGATCAGCGATGTTGATTCGAGTTGATGTGGGGGAAAAACATATTTGTGTTTCTTGTACATGCAGAGATGTTTTATCTTAATTTAACCTCATAACTTAAAGGTTTAAAAGATTGGTATAACATTTTAGCTGTATAAAGAAGCAAGAAGAATTTAGGATTTGCCCTGTCACATTCTTTCACAGGTATTTAATTTAAAGAGTATTCCCGCTTGGTGGGCAAAATGTGAATATTTCATAATATCTGTGTTTCTTGCTTTTTCTTTCTCGCAGGGACGGGTCCTCCCTACAGAGTGGTATTCAGGGTTAAGTTCTACCCAGGAGACCCTTATTCTTTAAAGGAGGAAATCACTCGCTTTCAGTTATTTCAGCAGCTCAAGCGAGACCTTCTCCATGGCCGCATTGTCTGCTCTTTTCAGGATGAGGCTCTGCTGGGTGCTTGCATCGTGCAGTGTAAGTATTCAGACCACAGTGCTACTCAGTTCGTACTAGCAAGTTTTGCAGTATATGTATTTAAAACTAGGTTGAATGATGAGCTACAGAAAACTAGTCTGACTAATGAGACAGGTGTAAGCTTTTAATGAACACCTGGGCCCCATTTCATGAAACTTGCTTTCACTGACAATTTTCATTAACTGTTATAAGCTACTGAAATCCTTGCATCTGATTGGCTGAGAGCAAATTTGTCGGTAAAAATCACCGACAAGACACTTGATGAAACGCCCCCAGATCTGAATCACTGCTACGAAAATTGAGAGTAAGGTTGAAGAGTCATATGACCCGTGTGACCTTATGCAGGGGAGAATTTTTGTGTTTTGTACATAAAATGAACAGGAAGCTACAAATATATTTTTATACATTCCTTCTGATTCGGTTTTATTAGGCTTTATTTAAAATCTATTGAGTCTATCAAAACTTCAAATTTTAGAACTAAATATGAAAAAAAAATGATAATGTTGAAAAAAACTGAAAATGTAGCAAAATTTGTAGAAATTAGAAGATTGAAATATGAGAGAATTTGATAATTTCCTTTGATATAAATATTTTAAAGATTTAACATATACATGTACAAATATATCATTTTTAAAATTTGATGTGAAAAACATATATCTTTATAAGAGTTATAATATATAAATTTATTTTTTAATCAGTGTTCTGCAAAAATTAAACCATGGATGATCTTTCCTCATGCTACTCTTTGATTCTTGACCTTCAAATTTGGCAACAGTCAGTTGGCTCCCATTCGTAATACTAGTGTGGTAATATATGGGATACTAACTGAACAATTTATACTTAATAAAGGGAGAGAAAAAAATCTTTGTTACTCCATATTTCTTTATAAATTCTTGCTCTCCTATCTGACAGCCAACCTAGAGGATTACAACCCTGAGGAGCATCTACCAGGCTATGTCTCCTACTTCACCATGTTCCCTAAGCAATCAGAGAAACTACAGATCAGGATAGAGGAGATACATCAGTCAGACCTCAGGTACAGTTTATGTGTATTTCACCTGACTGCTAAGAAAGCAAGTCGATGCTTATAGATAACAGCCAGTGGACATACGGCTTGTCCTATTATGATACATTTTCTGTGTTTATGTACTGTGTACATGTACATGTAGATACATGTAGGCAGTTTGTTCTTTCCAGACACTTCTGATTTCCATTTTATTCACTAGTGTGTCGTACATGTAACAATGGGGTAACCTCGCTAGTCATAAGGACCGCTATTCATATGGACCACTTATTCATAAGGCCCGCTATCCATAATGCATGACTAAATGAATAGCAGTTTTGTATGAATAGCGGTCCTACAAAGCGAGCAAATCATAGACAAATTACCTCGCTATTCATAAGGACTACTGTTCATAAGGACCACTATTCATAAGGACTGCTATTCATACAAAACCGCTATTCATTACGCGTGTGTTAAATGAATAGCGGTTTTCTATGAATAGCAGTCCTTATGAATAGCGAGTGGACCCCGTAACAATATAATTGAACTGCAGTGAGGGAGCGTGGTTCATTCCAAGAGTTTGTGAAATTTACACTTTTACCCTCATATATTATCAATTCACAAAGTACAGACATTTAGATGCGTGTGAAAGTTAAAAACATTGTAAATTACATGTAAGAGGAACTATAGGGTGACCTCCATTTGGCCAATTTGACCAGCAAAAAGATAATAAACTGGCAATTTCTTGAAACTCATACTTTACAAATCAGAGACCCAAAACACATTGTCAAAATTTCAAAGGAAAAGAAACACCTTATTTTTATGGATTTAAAAAAATGATAAGTGTGTACATTAAAAACATCTTGAATAGTTGTGAGCCTATATGAATTTAGTAATGTAGATAACCAACTGACCTGTAGTTCTGCATGCATAAAGCAGAGAATTTTTTTTTTTTTTAAAGTTTAATTCTAAGATGATTTATTTATGCAGGGTAATACAATGCAGTCCCTTTTGCAATATATACATGTAAGGCCACCTTGTAAGTTGATTGATAGTACATGTATTTAATTATTGTAGTGTTAACTCATGCTAACTTGTCATCAGTCACTTCATTTAAATAGATGAAATTGAATAGAACATATAAACTAACTTTGAAGCTGACATCATATTGTTATCAATGACAGTGACATAGATGCAACTCAAACCTCTTTGTTCTCAATTCATTCATTTAAATATGAATGAAATTTTGAATGGCATCATTATTCACTGACATCACAATGAGGTCACTGTGCTATAAAATGCCCATATCAATCATCCAGTAGGGTTTTGACCTGTTTATTGAAAAAACATATATTCGTATATGGACATATGCGCAATAGCTGAAATATATTTTTCCTGTACTAGAAATTATTGTAATATATTTTGATAAACAATTGAAAAAAAAAAAATTCTTTCGTTTTCTATTCTAGAAATTAATAAACTTTGATAAACATTCAAAATATTTCCATTTTTTTTAAATGGAGCATAAAAAATTGAAGAAAAAAAATGGAAAGAAAAAGGGAAAATGCAATGAAGTGCATTTCCTTTTTTCCACATGTACAACATAAATTTATCACATTCATCAATGAAAATAATGCATGTAAATGTATAACTTATGTCTACCAGTACATGTATGACATGTGTTCAGTGCTAGAATATTGTTTAGGCTCAAAATGCAGAGGTAAATTTGATTATAATATTATCCATTAAAGGGGAAATCCACCCTGATTACAAGTTGGTTTTAAAAGAAGCAGAAATATCAAAGAAACAGATCAGTGAAGGTTTGAGCAAAATACGATAAGAAATAAGAAAGCTTTGAATTGTTGAAGTTGTTATCAATCCAACACAAATTGGCAACTCCGTGACGTATCTTGTGAGCTCCTCTCCCATTTGCCATGTAACCCCAAAATCATTACTTTCTATTTTCTCTATAAAAGCCAATCAGATGCAAGGATTTCCGTAGCTTATAACAGCTATTCCAACTTGTCATTGATGACAAGTTTTATGAAACAGGGCCCTGAAAGTATAAAAAGATTGACATTTTTAGCCTTTCACATGTTCATGTGTACATGTTCAATAAATTATGACTGGATTGTATATGTGCTTCATGTAATGCTGACAAAATGAATTTCCTATTGGACCAATAAACTTAATCTGAATCTGAATCTGAATCTGAATCTGCATTGTTTACTCAAACACTAATATGTTTAGTGATCATGAGCATATATAGCAAGTACATGTAGGTCCATGGAACAAATGTACATGTCGATAGGCTGCATGATATGAATCCAATAAATGATTTAAGTGTGAATAACATACCGGTACATTTGTACCTCAAACATCATACAGGATAGATACCTGTATGATTAATCAAAGCTATCATTATTTTTATTATGATTATTGTTAGTGTTCTTCTTATTTTTTCTTACATGTATGTTGTTGGTGGTGATGTTGTAACAGAAAGTATTTATCATTATGACATGGTTGTGAAATTGATGAATTCTTTGTTAATTTTTCTTTTACATGTAAGATCCCCCCCCCCCCAATTTTTTTTTAAAGCCTGAAAGGATCAACCTCTAGTAAGGGAAAACTTAAGTAAATATTCAATGAGACTAAGACTTCAAGTACATGTACTATAGTACAAAAAAAAAAACAACCCTCTAAATCTTTTGTGTAATCTAAGGATGATATATTTATAAAGAGTGCTATATATATATTATCATCACCGTTGCTATTATTTCTACCATAAGCATACATGTACTGATTTGAACATTTATATACTTTAAAAAGGCTGATTAGTACCTTTAAAAGAAATACAGCCAAACATGATGTTTTACCTAGTCTTTGTGGAAAATTTTTGCTTGTGAGTATTTTCTTTTAATTTTTTTTCTTTCTTTTTTTACAGTGGTATGATGCAAGCACAGGCTGAATTCAAGTTCATAGAGACAGCACACAAGCTTGATACATATGGAGTGGATCCCCATCTTGTACGGGTAAGAAAACTAAAATTAGATGCAGTTTTTTGGGCAAGCTATCTAGAAAATAAATGATTGAAACCCACTGACGTACATTGTAAGTGTTCAAGCTCCAAGTTGTTGGTTCAAGATTCAGGAAGGAAATATTTAACTTAATAAGACACAAGGTTACATTTAATTATGATGTCAACCATATTGATGAAAAGCAGAATTTAAAGGCTCTCCATATCTGCTCAAGAGTGTTGCGTTTACGCATTATTTCAGTGAGGAATATGATGGCGTACATGTAGTTAAAAATTTTGACCAACTTCATGTTTGATCAGTACCCTATGCACTTGTTATCTTTTTTTCAAATTGCAAACCCTCTTGAAACTTTGTAAATATTTAATAACATTGGTACAATTAGTACATGTAACCATATTGGAAATAGATGTATTGATAAGACAGATAACATCGATATTAATAAAGCATTCAAGTCCCTGTCAAGTTGCATACATTTAAAGATAAAGTTGAGTTCTGGTCATGAGATTGAATTGTGAAAGAAACTGTCTCAAAGCAATTTCGAAAGTTGAGTATATCGCACATAAGAATTGGTGTATGATTTTATAAGGTTTTGGAATCACCAAAATGATAAGAAATTGACTCAATCCTGCTGAGAGTCGCATGCACTGAAGACAGAAAGGGGTATATGGGACTACACACAAATGTTGGGCCCGAACATTTCGGCTGTTTCTTGTCATATTTTGAATGTGAGGGCATTTGAAGAGCAATCCTTTTCAGGGGACATTTCTACTATGATAATCTTCCAAACTAACATAAAAAGAATGAGAAAGCTCACAAATTAATTTTACCTTTCCCAGAACTCAACCTTCCCTTTAAAGTACATGTACATGTGGCACTGATTAACTTGATCAAACCTGGGGGGGGTGTTTCATAAAGCTGTTCGTAAGTTACGAACGACTTTACGCACGACTGGCGATATGTTCTTGTGCTAAATGAGATATCCCAGATTTTCCCTGGTGTTTTAAAATGTGGGACTGAATTTCCAATAACCCTAATCAATTTTGACAAATAATAAACTTTGCATTCGGATGCTTGTTTAACAGCAAGAATTTTAATCCACAAGGATCGGATTTCAACTTAAGCTGATGGGAATCAAAATGATTGAGAATCTGATTAGCACCCAAGAACGGGTACCAGTCGTGCGTAAAGTCGTTCGTAACTTTACAAACAGCTTTATGAAACACCTCCCCGGACCTTTTTAAACTTGATTTAGCAATAGTAAAAAAATTGACAGTTTTGTAATGAATGATCCATTAGCAGTCAATAGTAAATTGTCAGATGGACACTGCCATGGCAATGACATTACAATGCAGCATCTTGGGGTGAGGCATTTGTGGTAACTTTGTTTTTGTTGATGTTGAACAGAACATGAACGGCACCCAGGTATAACTTAGTTTGACATTCTGTGGATTCCACAAGGTACACTCTGCCCCATCTATAATTTTTAATAATAATAATAATAATAATTCTCAATTTTTATATAGCGCAAATTACAATTAAGTCTCTAAGCGCTATGGAAAGAGAAGAAAATAGGTAGAATTAAGTAGAAAAGAAATGATACAAAAGTGGTATAGAACATAAAGGCATGCAAAAATATCTCAACAGGAAACTACAGGCACATGACATTGTTCAACTTCAAATGATATGGTACGATATTATACTATTAATACATGGTTGGGAGTGCGTTAGTGCGATCTGGCAACACAAAGGTTTTTATCGTGGTGTACTAACGCACGAGGCGTAGCCGAGTGTGTTAGACATCACGATAAAAACCTGCGTGTTGCTGGATCGCACTAATGCACGACCTCACAACCATGTATTAAAAGTTTTATAAAACGGGTCTACAGTCTTAGTGTTTTCTTACAATCTTAGTGTTTGATCCGGATTAGCCGTGCGTTAGTCCCCTCGCCGTGCGTTATCACTTTTTTTTTGCACGGTCACATGGTGTTATTTGACCAATCAGGATGGCTACATTCTTGAACCCGTTTTATAATATACTTTAAATAGGTAAGATTTTAGACAAGACTTAAATTGATCAAGGGAAGAGCATTCTTTGACATTACAAGGGAGTTTGTTCCATAGTTGGGGGACTGCATGCTGAAATGCTCTATGACCATATGATACTGTAGAAACTGTAAGGGGGACAAACAATTGTCTAAAACTGGAACGAAGCTGCCTAACTGGATGATACTCATTAAGAAGCTGTTGTAAATATTTACTTGTATTCTTTCTTTTGGTATGATTGTTTTGCCTAGGACATGTACGGGACCCAGCTATACCTTGGACTGACATTCCGTGGAGTACTATTGTTCCGTGGTAGCATGCTGGCTGAGACCTTTAAGTGGGATACTATTAGAAAGTTCTCCCAAGATGGTAGAGCTCTCATCATCCATGCTGTCTTCAATGAGGTCAGACTCAAACAAAATCTTCTGTCATATAAACACCAGTCATGCTCCCTGTGTAAAAGAAAAACTTGGATGTCTAAACGTCTTGAAATTTGAGATTTTGGAAACCAATTCTGACTCAGACCTTTCGTTTTTAGACCATTACTAATTCAAGTATTAGGATATAATAGGTTTCAGTTTTCACATCTGTTGTCTATCAACATTGATCTGATAAAGTCTGTTCAGATTTTATGAAAATTGAAATCAAGCTTTTTTTCCCTCTAAATCATTTATGCAGTATTTTCTTTCAATCTGCTCCTACTTTCAAAATTACGTCCATAATCCGTAAATGCATGTACGTGCTGGTCAGTTCAGAATGACATTTAATAACCTCTTTTGCAGGGATGTTCGGTATACATTTCATGATTCTGAAAAAAAGTGTCCACCATAGATTCTGATGATTAACATGAAAACCTTAGAGAAGAATAATTTGAGTCTTATTTTTCACGTTATTTTCTTCTTTAATATTTGCAGAAGAAAGTCAACCACCGATACTTTTTAGGCACTGATGCTGCAGCTGAACACTTATGGAAATGTGCCATAGAGAATCAAGGATTCTACCAGTAAGTGATTCAACCACAAGCACAGTTTGGGATTGTCTAGCTTTAAAAGACATGATTCATATCAGCATTTAGTTTATTTTCCATTGCTGGTCTACAGAAAATTATGTTCTATTTTCATCGCTGATTTAGAAATTACTTCTTGTACAGCTAAATTTTCTGGTTTGAAAATTTGAAATATCTGTTGATATGTGAATGTAACATCATCACTTGTTGGAGCGGCTATGTATCATGGTACCTTTACTGCTGCAATGTTGTAATATAAGTACTATAAGCTATTTATTTTCATCTTTCCCTGTCTAGGAAGAGTAGGAAAGCTTCTTCATATGGGAGTGTGTAATTTCAGAATGTTTACCTTTTCATTTGTGTATACAGGAGCAGAGTAACCAAGGGCCTAAAGAGAACTAATAGCTTTCTGAGGAGAAATAGATATAGCTTCAGGTAGGCAAATATGCATGATGTAGTGAAATGTAGACTGAGTGATGAGCAATTTTTCCACTTTCCTCCCCTGTTTTTTTCAGAAGAAGAAGAATAATAATAATAATAATAATAATAATAATAATAATAATAATAATAATAATAATAATAATAATAATCTTTTAAAGTCCACTCCAAATTTGATTAAGTTAAACCGAAATGGAAATTCTTTTTGCCCAATTGATCGTGAGCCCGGCAGCCACTGAGCAGCGCCAGATGGAGGTTGCTCTATCCCATAATTGTTGAACGCCAAACAAGGTAGCAGCAACTCCCATCTTTTAACGTCTTTTGGTATGACGCAGCCGGGGTTCGAACCCACGACCTCCCGGTTGTGAGGCGGACGCTCTACTGACTGAGCCAACACACCGGTGAGGGAAGGGGCAGCAGCAGGGATGAAGGATAGGTAACCATACAGTCCAACCTGCTTTAGCAACCACCTGTATAGAAAGACCACCTGTCTATAAATACCACACTTTTTGTTTCCCTTGAAAACTGTCTCTCATTGAAACATCTATTAAAGGAAACTGTACGTAAAGACTACCTGCTCATAAAGGCCACTTTTCTTGTCTCCCTTGAGTGGTCTTTATAGACAGGTTTCACTGTGCATTGTTGAATATATGACACAAATTAAATTTTAATGTTTCTTTGATATGAAGCATTATGATAGCTTTGTTAACCCCACATCCCGTTTTCATCATCCTACAATATTTGGGCAGGCTGGTGAGAAGATTTTTGAGTAAGTTTGAAGAGGACCAATCACCAAAATATATTTTGCCCAAAATGTTATGGGTTCCATGTTATTATAAGTGTATTTAAAATATCAGCCTCAAATATCACTTCTGGAAAGAGAAATTGCAAGTTTAAATACTCTTTAAATAAAGGTAAAAATGGCATGTGAGAAGATGACTCACCGTATTTGTTTGCACACGCACACACATGTGCACAGGACCCAAATGTGGTCTTGGTGTTGTGTGTTGCGTTTTCGCGTTATCCTTTATTTTCTTCATCCACCTTAATAACCGTTTGGGCTCTGAATGCCATGAAATTGTTTTGGGGATTGATTTTATGCCTATGTATTGTACAAAGTTCACTTTCCTCAATGTATCTTTCCTGTTTACAGTGGTACAACCCAGAAGGAAGCATTGGAACACAGCACTCACTTAGAGAGGAAGGAGCCTACAGTGGCAAGGTAGGATCAAGTCCATGTTATAGTCATGCTCTGTTTTGTCTTCCAATTTACTTTGCAATCCACTTTAGGTTGTACAGGTGCACTATTTCACCAGGATCTCAATCTACTATTTAAAAGTAGTACAATAAACACGATAAAAACTATTTTCGAAAAATCAACTCAAGGCAATTTCAATAGCTCTGTCTATCACCTTTAGAAATGTGCGAACATTACAATGGCATATTACGTAATCCGAACCGGATTTCTATGGGCAGTACAAAAGGCCTTTGAAATTGCCCTTGAGTTTATTTTTCGATAATAGTTTTTATCGTGTTAATAACACCTTTATGTGTAAGTTTTCCTTTTTTTCCGGACATTGTCTGGATATGTTCAATACATTGAATGACCTAGATGAAAGAAGTTGAGTTGTATCATTATTTTTGAGCCCTGGTCCTGGAAATAATGGAGACATGTTCTTACACATCATGAAGGATGACCTTTTTATGATGTTCCTTCTTGTATCTTTCCTGATTGAAACCATGACTAAGGATGTTAACTTTCAGGGGTTCTGTTCAATTCTTTGAAGATGATATAGGCTGGACATTAGATATACACATACACTTGGTACATAAACATACATGTATACAGGTATGTATGGGCCAATAATTTTCTTCATGTTTGTACTTTCAGGGAACGAAAAGAGATATAGCGCCATCTTGTGACAAGTCTATACATTTTACATGTCATGTAATACTCATGTATTGCGAGTGGAGCAGAGTTGCATTTCCAGAAAAATTTGGAAAAAAAACAAAAAAACAACACCCCCAACAACAACACAGTTGGATGAAAAAAATAATACATCTACATGTATGTAGCGTTAAAGTAATTAAAGTAATTTGTAGCGGATTTAAAGCAATGCTCTTGATCAGAAAATTATAAAAGATGTATTGAAAGGTTATTGAACCGAAGAATATGAATTCCACAAAGCTTTGAATCACTTCTAAAGTAAAACTAGTTTCTGTATCATATCGATCTTGATATGTTTTTTTTTCTATTTGCCGGAAGTCGAAATATGGGTGAAAAGTCTTGTATCCTGTGAACTTTATTTTTCAGTATCAGGTTTACAAATGAGTAAAGTCTATTGAACATTTGTATGTATGGAATATTCATAATACATTTTTTTCTATTTTGAGGCATTGTATATCAAAGAAATAGAGCATCAATCAAACAACACACTTAAATGGTGTCTGTGCTACTAATGCTTCTAAACGCCTGAAAATTGTATTGCTATTTCAGGAGAAGCATGTAATCATCAGGTACATTCAGTTAAGATATAAAGTTAATATTTAAAATGAATGACAATGTAATACATGTGGACCTGGATTTTACAAGGCTATACTTTGACAAGGGCATTCCCACGTTTATATTTATAACAGTTTTTATGGTATGTGAAATCTTGGGATTTCCCAGTGAGAATAGACTGTGTAGTAGAGATATAAATGTATTCAATTTGCTTGCACATGTATTTCAGTTTCCTCACAATAGAGTACATTTATGTATCTCATTGTATCTTGTATATATATTGGTGCAGTTAACATAATGCAGGCGTGGTCGAGTCTGTATTCTGTAATTTCCCTTTCATTAATTATTCTTTGGATTCTACCAGTAGCCATCATCTACTTTAGTTGTTAAGTTCCATCCAATACAACATTTTTTTGTTAGACATGTCTGTGAAATCTTTGTTTACATAAAATATACCTGCAATATCCAAAGTATTCATTGATTAACTTTCAATTTTTCACATGGTAAAACTTTGAATGGACTTTTGATTGCTGTAAGTGTAAAATCTTTGACATGGCTTATTCATCAAAAGAAGGAAGTCAGACTGCATGTGTATTATATTCCTCAGTATCATTTGTGAAGTAGTAAAGTCGTGATTGTTGTGTCAGTTTTCATCTTTACTAAAAGGTCTTAAAGTGTACCAATCACTTGAAAAAATAATTTGTGTACAGCTAGAAAGTATAAAATCAACCTCAAAGAACTTTGTCTGGTATTCTATAGGTCAACAGTTAATGAGTTGAAGGAAATAAAGGATAACTCGAAAATGCTCGCGCGGAACCGAACTCAAGAGTTTGGTTCCGCGCGAGCCTTTACCTTGATGAGCGCGTACGGGTGCGTCGAGTAGTCTACTCACGAGTCGCTTTTACGCTTATAGAGAGTGTAATTAAAATTGCATTATCTCTTTATAGAATTAATATTTGAAGCCCATATTTTGAATATAGTATAACGACATGCATCCTCTAACATGCAGAGCAAAATTATTTTTGGTGATTGGTACCCTTTAAAGTTGAATATGAATTACATACTTTGAACTTCCAAGTTCATAGGGATGTTAAAAACAGGTGTATTCATTTTCTTCCATTTTTTTTTCCCATCTGGTAAACAGGAGTCCCCCTCTAATTAGGCCAAGACGGTCACTGCAGATAAACAGCCTCAGACCAATCAGTGATGCGAGTACATTTGAAGGTAAGTTGAGCTCCATATATCTCTTTTTTTTTTTTTTTACTTCCTGCCTCTTTCTTTTTTCCCTCATTGTGTTTTCTTTATGGACTTATCAGTCATACCCCTTTATCCATCTTAATTCTATTTTCCTTTCCATTTCTCTTGCCATCCACCCCCTTGCTCCTTTCTCTATTAGGTGTATATTTCTTTTAACCTTTTCTATCATTTTCTCTTTCCCCTATCCACTGCATTTTTTTTTTTTTTTGTCTTTCCCTGCTCCCTTTCTTTCCATCTCTCTCTCTCTCTCTCTCTCTCTCTCTCTCTCGCTTTCTATATTTGTTCATTACATTATTTTTTTCTATTCTTTCTCTGTTTCAGTATTAGTCACTCTTTATTCTGTTTTAAGTGCATATTCCACAAAAAAAACATCCTCTATTATCATACAGTAAAATCCCACTTGATGCAATAGATCATGAAAAAAGACACACAGGTCAGCAAATATTGTGACATTATTTGCAGCTTAATGATACCTGGCATCTCTTAAAGCTTTTTCTGTAGGTTGTTGATAAGGAACCTACATACATTAAGATCACTATGAAGTAAAAGAAGTGAATTACATTCTCTCAATATTATTCTTGTGTTTAAACCTTCTTCAGGTTTCTCTGCACAGCTTGTGAGCCAGAATCATTCGACGCCACAGAGGGACTCAGACACCCGCCTGCCGATGTTCACCCTGGCACCCCCAGACACTGAAGACGACACCAGCAGTACGGACACCCAGCCCTCAGTTGTCACCACCCCAACTTCTCTGACAACCGTTGACAGCAATGCCAGGGACCCACTACCAGACGTTGTGGAGGAAGAGGAGGTAGTGGCTGAGGAGAGGAATGGAGGCGTCTGCGAGAGCAAAGCGCCCTCAGTGTCTCCTGTGTGCCAGAGGGAAAGCAATCACCATATGGAAAGCATTCTGGCTGAGGCGACGGCAGCTGCGGCAAAGTCCGCCAACTCCAAGGACATTGATGCGCCCCTGTCCAACACGTACTCTCTCTTCCTCCTCATCCTCCTCATTCTCATTACCAGTGCTCTGCTCATCTTTGTCCTTTTTGAGACTGACCTACCAATTGTTCAGCCTCTCCAAGACACATGGCTTGTGGAGGAGGTCAGGTATGGGTTGTATGAGCCAGCGAAGATGTGGACTGTAAACAGGTGGCATGACTTCACCGACACCTTCATAGCACCAGCGAGTCAATACGTAACCAGGCAGGTCGACACCATCATGACACGCTTCAAAAACTAATTCCTTATTATTCTGTAGAACAGCGGAAACGCTTGACTTAGCACCTCCAAAACACCAGCTAGTCAGAGCATAATCAGAAAGGTTGTTCTCTCAAGGTGATGTCTAGAGTAACAATGCAGGTCAAGACTTTCATGACACGCTTCAGAAACTGATTTTGTGTCAAGCATGGGATGACACGTAGTAATGCTTTACTTGTTGCGTGGCCTGACTTGGCACCTTCTGAACACCTGCTTGTCAGAGCATAATCAAGAAGGCTCTTAAGTGAATGATGTCTCTGATGGTAATGTTAAAGAGTGAAACAAGCACTTGTTTCCAACGCTCATAGCTCTTAGCCTACCAGTGCTGCTACATCAAGGAAGGCAACACATGAAAGAATACAGTGGGAAATTTTGAGCTTCAGGAATCCATGAAAATGTCTCAAGAAAATAAGTGGTCAAAAGGAAACATAATGTAGATGTAATAAAATATCACCAGCTGATTGGATAAAAATGGTCATGCTATATTCAGACCAGGTAACAAGTGTTTGGAAAGTGAAAGGCATGTACTTTATTTAGAAGTCTGTTGCAATGCTGATATGTCATTTGACTTTCCCTACTTCACAGATCACTTCTCAGATTACATGCTCCCAGGTGGTTTATTCTTTCTCAAACATCCAACTAGTATGTATATGATAAAATATTCCAAAATAATTAACTTTTGTTGCTTGATGCAAGAGTGATACATCAGAGAGTTTCACTTATGGTGGACCATTGAGCAATAAAATAAAACAAATAAAAATCATCAGATAAGGTCTAACTACATGTTTTATGATGGTCATGACATAGTTACCAATCAAGATTTGGATAGAGGGGATGTTTCCTCAGAGTGCAGAAGATCACGTGAGTGGTGCTTTAGCATGTTGTAATGAATGTTTTTTTCGTAATGGAGAAGTTATGAAAACAAATCAAGATCATAGAATATCATCTTACTCATAACATTTCATAAATGGTAAATTGTCATGTCTGGGACAAATTTACCACTGTGATCGTGATTAGGCAACTAGATACTGGCGCTCTACATGTTCCGGATGGGATCGCACCAATTGAAGCTGAGAGTAGGGGTATTGTCTAAATTCCAAAAGCGTCAGAGTGGTAATTATGTCTTGCATTACTCATATCATATTCTTGGGAATTAACCAGTGGAAGGGTAGAAAATAGGGTATTGCCTCAATGCGCAAGCATATGGTGAGCTCAAAATTCGCATGGCGTAATTTATGTTGCATGTTCCTGGTGAACTGATTAATTCGATGCGTCGTCCTAATGCGCATGTCTTTGTGTGGGTAGTACTTAAAGCATAGCGTGATATATTCACGAAGTTACTATTCAAAACCTAGAAAAAGGGGTCGTTACATCAACGTGCAAAGCATCACGTGTGCAATAAATGCACATGGTGTAAGACGCACATGATGTAAGACGCACAAATCTTTTGCATTATTTCACTACATTGATAATCGTGTGACTGTATTAACATAATCATATTTTCATGGACTGAATGATTTAGCAAGCAAAACTTCGAAGAGGGGGCGTTATATCCATGCATAAAACATCATGCAACTAGAGAATGTATTTGGTGACTTTCAAGTATCCTGTTCAAGACGAAATTACCAAATATAGAATATGGAACGGGGGCGTCCTCTCAATCCACCTACATGTAGCATCAGTTTTACCATAAAGGTCCATAGCTTCATTTATGTTATAGTCGTGACAAGGTTATATATTGTTTAACTAACTGAAGCTCAGTAGGGGCGTAATGTTATCAACTGATAAAGCATAAATTGAGTAGGGAACATGTGTAATTTGTTCCATGTTCGCAGCTATTGTCACCAATTGTAGCTGAAATAGGGGGCGTCACAAAAGTTGCGCACAAGCTATACATGGCGTGCCGATTATGATTGAAAGATGGGCGGTGAGTATAGAAGGGGGGCGAAACATGATATATGTTGCTATCTGTACTATTCCAAGAGATTTCCGAGGGCAGATGGGCGGTCAGCTAGAAAGGGGGTGAAGCATTACCATTCTTTGAAGTATTGCTGGGTATTTCCATATATATGCGGATGTTGGCAGTCAAAGCCATGATAGGGGTACTTTTTGTCTGACAGAGTATAACGTGATGAGTATAAACAGCTACGTAGAGTGTTTGCCATAATTAAAAGATGGGCGGTCAGTTTAGAATGGGGGTGAAACCTGATTTATGTTGCTGTATGAACTATTACAAGGAATTTGCAAAGGCGGATGGGCGGTTAGCTAGAAAGGGGTGAAGCATTACCAGTCTCCGAAATATTGCAGGGCATTTCCAAAGGCGGATGTTAATAGTCAAAGTCACCAGTCGCAGCCCTGATGGGGGTGCTTTTTGTCTGGCAGAGTATAACGTAATGCGGTTGAACAGCTCTACATGGAGTGTTTGCCAAAATCAAAACATGGGCGTTGAGTTTACAATGGGAGCAAAACATAATTTGTGTTGCTGTCTACTATTCTCGGGGATTTCCAAAGGCGGATGGGCAGTCGAGTTAGAAAGGGGGCGAAGCATTACCCGTTGTTTGAAGTATTGCAGGGTATTTCCATAGGCGGATGTTGACAGTGAAGGTCACCTACTACGGCTAGGATGGGGGCGTTTTTATTGTTTGTTTAGGTGGGCATAGCATAATGTACGCCATGTCTAAAATGCATGACATGGAGTGTCTAATAAAAATAATCGAGAGATGGGCAGTCAGTTTAGAATTGGGGCGAGGCATTATGGGTATATTACATGTACATGTACGTTGCTATCTAGAATAGCGCTGGAGATTTCCCAGGCGGATGTTGACAGTGAAAGTCACCTATTGCGGCTCGGATTGGGGGCGTTTTTTTTGTTTAAGGTGAGCATAGCATCATGTGAGTGGTGTGCAAACAGCCATACATGTCTGCTTAATAAAAAGTTGGGCGGTCAGTTTAGAATAAGGGGGGGGGGGGAGCATATCAGGTATGTTGCTGAAATGTGGGGAATTTCCAATGGCGGATGTAAGAAGTAGAAGGGACAAGAAAAGATCTCAGCTGGTCTCGGTTTCTGGATGGTGTCTTGCGAAATATGAAGAGTGAAAGAGAAGACAAAGCAGACAGGTCAAGATCTATGTTACATGAATGTCCATGAGGATTATGAAATACCATTCCAACTTAATCATTCTTAATTACTGAAAAAGATTCCAACACTTGCCAAGATGCATATATGGTTCATATGATTAGCATTGCCTTCTTAATTGATTCAATGGATTCTTTAACATGTATTGCTGTTAACATATGGACCAAATTTATCCCTGTTGAACTGTGTATGAACCTCGTTGTCTTTATAAAATTCTATCTTTCTGTGTATTGCATAAATGTTGTAATATTTAATTAGTCTCTGAAATAGAATAGTCTTCAAATGGTATGGTTTCAGATAATGAATCTTTGGTTCATGGTAACTTCTGTCATTATTGCCTTGTTAGGCATGTATGAAATATTTGCTTTGTAAAAATTCATTTATTTATTTGTTCTGGCAATTCATGCCGTCTTTTTTTTTACATAACATGATATGTATGACTGTTAAATGTAGTGTTGGATATTTTATCGTCAGATATGTTTCCATATTTTTTCCATGTGAGTTTTCTATTATGTACTGATGTTAAACCGTATGCAGATAGCCCCAAGAGGTGATAAAAATAATGAAATATGTTACCAAGAAATATTTGCAATTAAGGGTAAATAAATACTGGTGCAGTTTTGTTGCCAAATACTGTGGGTCTCATGAACCATTTCTTAAGGAACACTTTTTAATGTTACTTTTCTATGAGTCTTAATATGGATAGAAACATGCACATTTACTTTTACAGCCCTTTTCTAAAACAAGGTTGTGAAGAAGAATACGCAGCAGCAAAACAATATGAGATAAGACACGTAGGCATCATCTGTATAGTTTGATGTACAATTCGGTGAGTATGTTTAAGGGCCTTTTTTTACACACATTTTTTTTAAAAAACCACCACAACATTTGTCTCTTGCAACCTTGATGCAAGAAGATTGATGATCATGAAGACAAAAGCTGGAGTATTATCAGTAAAGATAAACTATGGTTATAGATATTATTAAGAGTGATAATGGTAATATGATTATTTACTGTTCCCGTAAATAACCTTTCAGAAGATCCGGGTTTCATAACATTAGCATATCTATGTTATAATATTGATGGTATTGTGGAAAAATGGATGTATTGCTCACTTGAAGAAAACAAAATGCGCTCAAAAATCATGAACCTATCAATGAAAAACAAGCACAAGATATGTAGATGTGAATTAATGGAATTAAAACATTATAAAAAGAAAATTAGAAGAGAATACAAAAAATGGTAAGGCTTCTGTCATTTTCAGAAATTTTGAGTGCTTTATATGCATCGAAAATAGCATTTAACCTTGACCAAGTATTGTCACACAAACTCTGCCGGAAAGTCATGCATAAAACTGTAAATTGAGGCATCATTATATGGAGATAATGTGAATTGAATTTCATGACATGTAACTTAAAGGCTACAATTCAGCTTACTTTTACCATATATATTTTTGTATTTTTTGGGGGGGAGGGGCAGTTGAATGAAAATTTATTTTTATTTGTATGAACATGTTGTAAATGTATTGCAATGTTCAGAATTATTTGCTCTAGTCTCATACCTGGATCTTCTATTCCTGATAGCTTCACACAAAGAAATTCTAGCAATTATCGGTCAGAACTGGGACATAATCATGCATCACTTTAACAGGAGTAATTCATCTCGGGATTTCTCATTCTTCTCAAGGGAGCAATTTTTCCAAGTGAATTTGCTAGCTGTCATGTCAAACACCAAACAAGCATTATCCCATTTTTTTTTTCACTTTCTAGAGATTTGGCAGTGATGTGAAGAGCTTTTAATTCGATTGAAATCAACAAATTGTAAGTGGTGCACGAAGAGAGTTGACCTTCAAATGAATTGGGGATAAAATGATTACAGAACTCCTACGCAGTGTAGACATACTGAAAAGGGCATTGTATGGCTGTGTACAAAGTATGATGTCCATTTTATTATTCAGATGACAATATGTTTGATGTATGTATTTCAATGTGTTGCATTGCTGTGTTACAGTGCTCGTGTTTTTCTTTTTCATTTTTGTCCTTAACACATACAAACATTGATATCCAAAGGATTTCTACTGTTTGGGACTTTCATCAAACATTTAAAAAGTAATTAATGTCAAATATAGGCACATGAAGTTGCATCTTGTTACGTATTTGTAAAATATACTGCAACATTTATGCCTCATTTCCATACGATGCTATAAACTGCCTAAAAAAAGAACCGCCGTGGCAAAATGAAAATATTTTGCATGTAAATGGAGGTGAACAAAGTAGCTGCATGTAACAAAAGTCCCTAAGCATTCTTACTTATCTGTTAGTTGTAAAATACAGCAATGTAAAGTGTGCTGCAATTATGTCATTTAACTCATTTTATTTTGCCACAGTGGGTGTTTTTAAAGGCGTTATATGTGACCCTCCTCCACAAAACGACCAATAAGTCGCAATGGGAGTTTTAGAGTAAACAGCTGAAAAAGGTGGTTTGGGGTGGAAATTTTGATTTTATTTTTATTTTGTATTTTCTGAAAGTTCATTTATTAATCTACCATCTGTTGAAATATGTTTATACTCTCATTCAAAATGACCATGTGTTTTCCTGGACATTCAAACTGTATCAACTTGCTGGGATTGTACTTTACATCTCTTTTCTGGTATAGCTTAAAAACTATGCACTGTCTGATATTTAAAATCTAAAGAAACAGATAAATATATCTATTCTGAAGGTATGGAAAGTTTCAACCCAATCCAATTAGTACTTCCCAGTGTGTGCTAGGGAGTTTTGACTCAACCTTTTGTGTGAACAATAGGACACAGATTAGGCACTCTTAAATGGTCACTCTTCTTTAGAGCACTTTTTCTCTTTTGCTTTGGTCATTAGCCTGTCTGACACATTGACATTTTCATTGTAATTTACAAGGGTTTGCTATGTCCATACAAGACAAGTTATATATCATTTTAAAGCTTAGAATCTAAGCTTTCAAACTGTTTAAATTTAAAAACCCCAAATTTCTGACTTATCGGTCGTTTCGTGGTGGAGGGTCACATACAGAGTCATGTGTGAAGGTGGCTTTACAGTGGATTACTGGTTTAGACTTCAGTTGTTCTAATAATGAATGATTTTCATAATCATGGCTGAGCTTGTCAAGGATAAGACGTTTATCTTGCATCATGTTTGCCAAATATTATCACCATCATAGAATATCAGATATTTATTCTGACAATGATGCTACTGGCCACTGGAAATGTAGAATATGTTAGGATTTTTTTGTGGATAGCTTGTGTCTTGCTTGTGTGTGAGTTTTCTTTTAGCAGCTGGCTGCAGTGATATGTTTATTCTTGGTTCTACATAGCTTTATATGTATGTGATATCGAAGTCATTGTTTTACCAAGCACTTTCATTGTAAAAAAAAATATGATATTACACAATTTTTTCCTCACATTTTTGCCAAAATTAATCATTTTTTTAGATTGAATAATTTTGAGCAAGTGTATCTCCTTGCTCATACGTTTACCTCAGATCAGATGAGAATGAAATGTTTTATATTTTATTAATATATATTTTTTTTTACATTTGCTTTTCTTGCTGTGTTTTTAGCTGATAGCTCATTGAATCCTTAGTTAATTTCAGTGCTTACAACCTGGACTTGAAGTCATATCTTTATTGTAAAATAAGTTCTCTTATAGCTATAGATTTATGGTTTGATGTACATGCATTAAAATGTTGTATCCTACTTTTTAATGTATATATAATTTTTAGCTTTTAAAGGATGGGCATGAGGCATACATGCAGTTGTCTCTTCTACCAAATTGCTGAACAGTCGAATGAGAAGACATTAGTGGGCATAATATATATATATATATATATATATATATATATATATATATATATATATATATATATATATATATATATATATATATGTATACACACCATCTTTTTTACATAGCATTACTTGCAAGTTTTACATACATGTATATTGTACTAATCAAAGAGCATTTTGAAATTCGTGTTCCAACATTAGTTGCCAACATTCCCCATTGTTTATGATAATCTGGATACCCACTAACGGTGACTTCATGGATTAGAATTTAATAATGTAAAGTACATGTAGTTGAAAAAGTTTGCGACAGAAAGTACAATGACCTGGATATACTCCATCACATTGACAAGACCAACACCAGACTGACAACAGACCGAGCAAAGAATTACATTGCCCTTAACCCTTTCGAAGACACCCTTTCGAAGACAATTGACCAGATTTGTGGTTTGGCTCAATAACTTTTGATTCAAAGCTCTAAAAATATGTACCAGACTGCATGAGTAGAAAAAGCAAAAATTTCTGCACACACTATGTCCATATCTGTTCCATGACAATATCGCGTTTGATGCCAGGAATTTTAGAAACGAGAATAAGCTTTAAAATCCTTAAATTGGCAACACAATGAGAGGTTGAAAATCATTTTTTTTTTAAAATCAAAATTGGCAATTTTTTCAACCTTTCGAAAAAATTCCTAACCATGTATATTGTTGTCAAAGACATTACACTTTATTAGAACCATGTAGCACTAAAAGAAAAATATTATTGTTGCCAATTTGAAGAACAAAATGTGATCGATTTAGCCCTTAAATAATCCCTCTCCTGAAAGGGTTAATGGCCAAGAATCGGTCGGTTTGTAGTCGGTGTGGAGTCGGTTTGGTAGTGTGAATGACTTATTCCTTATTAATAGAAACTGTGTTGACAAAGGGAAATTCACTCTGGGAAATTTTTAGTTACTGAGATGTGGCTGTAATATTACCGTAATTATCGTACTCTACGTGTCATTTGGATTACTGTTTGGTAGTCTTTATACACATTAAAGATTGTGAGGTATAAGCTAGGAACTGAAATAGATCTCTAGTGCTTCTGCAAATTTACCACATCCTGTTGCTCCTCTGTTTTCTTTTCCACTTGAGAGTTTGTGCAACACCCTTGTTGAAAATAATTTCCAAGTAATGTCCACTAAACCATTCCATTCCTCAGAAGCATTACATCAGGGAGACTTATTTTTCTCATTCAGCATTTGAACAAGAAAACTAAGAGTAAAGCATTATATTCAACCTTTTGTATGTGACAATTATTATATTTAATATTTTTAGTGTACAAAATTTTGATTCTTTTTTTTTTCCCTTTTTTCATTGAGAATGCATGGCACAGAACAAATGACAATGAAGTTGTGTTTTCATTTTTAATCTTTGTGCCTTTGAATGTGTTCAGACATTTCGTATCATAACTAAATGGATACATGTTTACATTTTATACCAGCAATCACTGAAATGTTGTGTTTCCCCTATTTGTGAACAAAGAGTTCAACCTATTGTCACTGAGAATCAAAAGGTGTTTATTCATATCCTTTAACATGGAATTAATGTTAGTATGGCTCTCAGTGAACAATACGTGTCAATATCAGGTGCAAAATTTCGAGGTGAGACCGAAACCTCATAGTGTTTAATAGTTAAATATACAAATTTCAAGTAATGGTATCTTCAAACAGGACTTTCTTACGTTCATTTTGTGAGTCCGAACATGCCGTAAAATTGGAGCTACTGGTTGTTACCATGGCAAAGTGTTATTTCCATTAGATTTCATTAGAGGTACATGTGTTTGCAGGTCACCCAGTATGTTTCACCCACTTTATTGGAGGTCATTTTATTAGCAAATAGAAATACATGCCCATATGGCTTGGATTCTATGTTTGACCTTCTGCATCAATCAGAAGGGTTTGATTATTATACAATGTTTGCCATGATGGCACTTCTCTTAAAAGCTATTATAATGCTGTTTTAAAAAAGACATTCAATGCTATTCAGTTTATCCATCTATTTCTTCCCTACCAACAATTGAAATATGGCTATGACCATATATTGATGTGAAATGATGCATCAGTAAATATATCTTTACTACAAGTGTGATCAGAATTACCATGATAATCAAAGAAAGTGGAAACGGAGAAATGAAATAAATCTGAAAAGTAGAATAATCTTATAATTCTCCCTCCAAAATCAAGTGATGATTTCAACATGATAACAATATTTATTTTGTAAATTTACTCTCAATATTTAATGATCACATATTTGTGTACGTGACAGGATATTGTAATGAAGTAACCCCGAACATTTAAGTGGTCTTGAGAGATCCTTTATCATTTCATCTTGTGTTCCCACCTCACTCTACTTTTCCAGTCAGAAGGATGAATGTGAATTACAGCATCTAAGCTTCTAAGCATTTCATGGCTCTTTCTGTTATCATTGTCTTTTTATTAGTTAATGAAATGATTTAGATTGTATACTAATGACAATTTTAATCTTCTTTTTTTTTTATAATAAAGATATAAAGAATAATTAATGAAACCAGTATCCAAAAGCAAATGGGGGAATTTTTATTTTAAAGGGCTTTGATTGGTAGTGCGACAGGGAAGATAGGAATGGCTATCTCCGTCGTCAGAAGTACTTGAACATACTGATTTGTTTTTTTAATATTGAAGTTGTTCTTAATTTATCAACTATCTCATTATATTTTGCATGCATTTAATTTAGATATTCTATGCATACATTGCATCTATTTTTATGACTACCTAATTGTCACTTTTAAAGTTAACCAATGTTTTTTTCTGACGTAACATCAAGTTCTGCATGTGATTTGCAGACTTGCTTATGAGACACTAAACTCTGAAGAGTTGAATCTATAGGCATTTTTCACTTAGATCCATAGGGATGAAAACTAGCCATGAAAGGTATTTATGCATCATGTAAATTGTTTAGCTTAATGTATTCTGTGATGGTGCCTGTAACCCTATTTTACTTCGTCAGATACAGAGAATTACATGTGGACGCATGTTTGTGTTCACGACAGAGTTATGTGCAATGCTATATTACATAATTATACATAGGTATGTTGTCTTTGTAAATAGATGGTGTAAATTTTTTAACAAAAATGTTTTAAAGGCTTACACATTCGAAGTATACAGGAGTGACACATCCAAGCCATATTCTTTATACTTCTGGATGAATTTCATATTTACTTATTTATACTGAATTCAGATTGTTGTATCCTAGCAGGAACTTTTCTAATGAAAATTAATGTTGCAACTGCTTTTGAAGGATGAGAGCATTATGTCTTTAAAAATATGCTAAAACAGTCTCATTAATAATCATATATGTGGACTGAAAACATTTGAAAAACCTGATTTACTTCACATGTTTTTGCTCTGAGCACAATCACTTCAAATAAGCTATCCCCTTTACTGTGTTGAAACATAATGTATTATGTTGTTATTTATTTTTCATATTTTTAGCGTAAATCATGTTGCATTGTAACCGGTAAGGCGCTGTATAAGAAACAGCTATTATTATTATTAAGGGGGGAAAAATCTTCAATCGTGAAGCTGCAGGATTCCATTCATTCAAAATCCTATTTCCTTGTAACTGATTTGTTTATAAAAAATTGAAATGTACAATTTTACCCAAATGATTTTTATAAGGTTTTTTCTCTGACCATTTTAAATTACACGAATAGATACATTTACAAATGAATGTGAATTGATACCTATGTACTTTTCCATAAATCATAATAAACCCAAGAGGGTTCTTGACTCTATTCCCCCCGGACATCACTAAATTGTAATTTCGGTGCAAACTCTATGCAAATTAAAGTCAAAATTAAAATATACCTGTATGATTATTGCCACTGAGAGAACAGAATGATGCATTATTGACAGGTTTTGGAAGTAGGGTAAGAACTACTATGCTGTACATGTCGTTTGGACCAGATTCAAAGTAATGAAAATTAATAAATTGAAAACAATGCTCCTGATTATATCGTTTCTCGTTAATCATTCGTCATGATTTCGTGTGTATAAAGATTAGAAATTGCTGTTTTCTGGAGTGAATGAGAAGTATAGGATGAGAACGATGATTTCTATGTTCTTCACACCACCAAACCGATCAGTAATCGACAGTATTTTAGACATTTTTGTGTTGCCGGTCTGGCGTCGCGTCGGTCCTCTCCTTGTGACAAGGCTCACACGAGGCGTCATTTCGATTGCGTCAGTACCTGCGCTAATCGAGCCTGTGAAGGCAATTAAAGAGCAATCCAACCTTGGTAATGAGATGATTTGTGTGAAAGCAGAAAAATAAAAACATGATGGTGAAAGTTTGAAAGAAATCGGACAAGGAATAAGAAAGTTATGGATGTTTAAAAAATGAGATCACTACACCTATGCGAATCTCAAATTGGTAATTTGGTGATTCGATTGTGACATTTTTGTGGACAACTCTCCCATTTGTCGTACACAAAAATATTAATTTGCAGTTTTCTTCGAGGCGCTTTACCCCCAGGGCAGTACTCAAAATATATTGGAGATATCATATTGTTATAGGTCCTCATGAAAGAAAAAGATCCTACCGAGTAATACATTTTGAAAAAAGGTGACATTTTAGTCATTTTGTGTGTTGGAGCGAATGGGGGAGTTGTCCGCAGCTACATCACTGTGACATTACCTATTCGGCCAATTTGAAATTCCCATATGTATAGTGATTACAACTTTGAAAAATTCATAACTTTCTTATTGCTTGTCCGATTTCGTTCAAACTTTCACCAATCTGCTTCTCTGATTTTTCCTCTTTCTTTCAAAGCAACTTGCTATTAAGGTTGGATTTCACTTTAACCCATACGCCGGTTATTAAGCGTTTCGTTTCCACTATTCATTTTGAAATCACTTTTTTTTTAAACGACATCACGCTTACATGACACGCAAAACACTGTACGAGTCACTGACGAGATCCTTACGTCATTAAATAACGCCTCGTGTGATCCAAGCTTTGATAACGGGCAAGGACATTTGAAATGACTAATGCAAGAGGGAGACGAGTGGATAGTAGAATAATTCAACACCTGAAAATGCTGAATGATTATAAAAGGTCAAGATGAAGGTCCTGTTATTAAGCGTATTGCGAAATGATGCTAATGATGCTCACCATCATAATAAAGAATGGATGTGTATGTACTATACTATGTGAGGGGGAGAGAAAGAGAGAGAAAGGGTGGAGAGGGAGAGAGAATATAGAACAAGGGGCATTCAAAACTTTATATCGACTGTGTCATGCAGAAACTGTCAATAAGGCAACAACAAAAAAAATCCCCAAAAAACAAACAAAAACAAAAACACAAGGGCAACGCAAAGCGTAGCATCCCCTCGCCTGGTACAAAGGTACAGAAAGTTTACTACTTTCTGAAATGACCCATGAGAAGATCTGAAAACAAACTTTCTCATGTACATAATTAGCAATTTAATGAGCTGTGACCTTTGACTTACATACTCAACATTACGTTATCGAATGGAAACCACATTTTCGCATATATTAGCTATTTTCGCATATTTAATGAACTGTGAACTTTGACCTGTGACCTACATACACGAAGATCGAACTTAGGCTATATCTTCATAACATGTACCTTCTTACCATACTTCATCGGTCTAACATTAAGTTATCGAACGGAAACCACATTTTCGGATACATATAGTAATTAGCTATTTTCGCATATTTAATGAGCTATGACCTTTGACCTACATACTCCGAAATCAAACTTAGGCTGTATTTTTATACCATGTACCTTCATACCAAATTTCATTAAAATCCATCAAACCATTACTAAAGTTATCAAACGAAAACCAGAATTTCGCATACACAATTAGCTATTTTAGCATATTTAATGAGCTATGACATACTCAAAGATCGAACTTAGGTTATGTACCTTCTTACCAAATTTCATTATATCTGTCTAAAGGCCATCGCACACTTACAATTAGTCTACGATCCGATTTGTGAAATAAATCGCCAAGGCATTAAATATTGGCATTTTAACAAATGAAATCTACCCTATTCAGGTTCTGAAAAGTAATATGAATACTAAACATAGGGTTTTTGTGAGCTGTCAGCTTTCTACAGGGAATAAGGGCAAAATTAGTTTCAAATCGTAGGCAGTTGTACGATTTTTGTAACGTCACTACGACTTGGAGCTGATTTGGACATTCCACCGACTAGAAAACTCGGCAAAGGCCGTATTATCGATTTTACTATTTGTATGACTATTCAGACCCTCAATTAAAAATATTTTTCGTTTTTAAATGATTTGTCAAATGATATTACATTTTCTTCTGAAATTGGATCACAGACAGATTGTAACGTGGCCTTAAAGGGGGTACCCAATGCTGAAACAATGCTAGTTCATTTAAAAGATCATGATTTTATTAGCAGAAAATCATCTGCCTTAAGTTTTTTAAAAATTCGTGTTGCCAGAAAAATCCCCGAAATATGGTAAGACTTCAGGATATTTTGGCCCCTCAGCTGTGTCCCAATTTCAGCTAGGTAACCACAATGACGTCAAAGTGGTTACCCAGGTTCGCGTATTGCAGATGTGTTGCGCGCTAGACTGTACAAAATGCATTACACCTTGCGCGCATTTTGCTATAATTGCGCGACAAGGTAACCACTTTGACGTCATTGTGGTTACCTAGCTGAAATTGGGACACAGCTGAGGGGCCAAAATATCCTGAAATCTTACCATATTTCGGGGATTTTCTGGCAACACGAATTTTAAAAAAATTTAAGGCAGATGATTTTCTTCTAATAAAATCATGATCTTTTAAATGAACTAACATTGTTTCAGCATTGGGTACCCCCTTTAACATTAATAAAGTTATCAAACGGAAACCACATTTTCGGATACACAATTAGCTATTTTCACATATTTAATGAGCTATGACCTTTGACCTCTGACCTACATATTCCGAAATCAAACTTAGGCTGTATTTTCATACCATCTACCTTCATACAAACTTCATTAAAATCTATCGAACCATTACTAAAGTTATCGAACTGAAACCACATTTTTGCATACATAATTAGCTATTTTTGCATATTTAATGAGCTATGACATACTCAGAGATCGAACTTAGGCTATATATTCATACCATGTACCTTCTTATCCAAATTTAATTAAAATTCCTCAAACATTACTAAAGTTATAGATCGGAAACAAGATTTTTAGCGATTTTCAGATTTAATGAGATTATGACCTTTGACCTTTGACCTTCATACTCCGAAATCGAGCTTAGGCTGTATTTTGATACCATGTACCTTCATATCGAATTTCATTAAAATCCGTCAAACGTTACTAAAGTTATCGAACGGAAACCGAATTTTTAGCTATTTTCGCATATTTAATGGGCTATGACCTTTGACCTTTGACCTACATACTCCGAAATTGAACTTAGGCTGTATTTTGATACCATGTACCTTCATATCAAATTTCATTAAAATCCGTCAAACATTACTAAAGTTATCGAACGGAAACCAGATTTGTTACGGACGGACGGATGGAAGGACGCGGAACAGACGGAAGGACGGAAGGAAGGACAGAAGGCAGCGTTACTATATATCCTCGAGGGGATAAAAGGGAGAGAAAGAGTGAAGGGATGAGAATACGCTGGGACCAACCTCGGGCATCATTTCAAAAATCTTTACCAACAACCTACAATCAATACCAGTTATTACAACAAATCATGGATGGCAATTTATTGTAAAGTCACATCTGTCATGTCTGTACTATTGATCCAAAACGCCATCCTCTCTCCTCATCTCTTGATGAACCAGTCCCCAAAGACATTTGCAATTACCATATTTTAGACTCCCGTTTAATAAACCTCCCCCACACTCAGGCCACACCGCACGACCGACTTCACACCGATTCCAAGCCGACCGATTCTTGGTCATTACGGGTAATGCATAGATTTGTTCCGTCTGTTGTCCTTCTAATGTCTGTCTCGTTGGTGTGAATGAGGTATTATGGTGTACCTGGGAGCATTCTCTACTTGCAGATGATTTGTTTGTTATCGCTCGCTGCGATCAAATGAAGCTGTTCGTGCTCTCGCTTGAATTGGTTGCTCCATGTTCATCTCGGAGCACCTGTACTTTATTCATTGTGGATGAGTAATAAATCCGAATTGGTAGATGATCACTAAAATTGGTAAGTTTGACAAAATCGAAGATTTTATCTAATATGCATTGATGTATCATGCATAGTTAGATGATATTTACTTTTTTTAGAATGAATGTTAACACATTTATTTTATTCAAATTAAAAGCAGCTTACTATTTTAGTGCTTCTGTTTGTTTCCGTTTTTTGATGTTCAAGGCGTTTGTTCAAAAGAAGATAAACCGTAAACAATGCTTATATACACCCTGCTTTTGAAAGACTCGATCTGTATGAATATTTTTAAACATTCATAATTTCGCACTTTGATTTCCTTTATATGTATAGATAATGAAAGGCAATTTGTGAATTCGAGATGAAATAATGTTCATGAAGAGGATGATAGTTTTGTGTTTCTTGGATGTATCGATGGAGTTGGGTGTGGTTGTGGTGATGTAGGTGATGGGGATGATGGTGATGATGATGATTGTGGTGTTGGTGGTGGTGGTGGTGGTGGTGATGGTTATGTTCCTGGTAGAAATGATAGGGGAGTGGGTACTATGAATAATATACCACCTCATGGTCGCTGTTATGATGAAGGTAGTGATAATGATGATGACGATGATGATGGTGGTAGTGATGGTAATAATGATGATGTGATGATAAGACGTTGATGATGATCATTGTAGCGGCAAGACTAGGTTTGATAATGCCCTTCTGCAGTGGCAAGGTAAAGAATAAACAAAGTTGTTTGCAAATGCAAGTTTGTGGTTATGTAACACAGAGCACTGCTCCTTGTGCTCCTTGTTTCCAAGAAGTTTAGTGGAAGATATGAGTCATAGGGGTGAGGCATCACCCAAAGAATGGAACAAAGGAAAGTAGATTCAGAGTTGCAGTATATTGGGAAGAAAGCAGTCAAGAAATAGTACTCCTTCCTGTAAATTGTGAAAATCCCCAGGATTGCAAACAGTTGGTAAGTTAAAATTGCATTATTGTCAAAGTTTATATCTGTGCTGTCACTTATACCATAATACTTGGTTCAATAACTGATTCATATTTTTATATTTCAAGCTCAAAGTAGAGTGATGGAATTTGGCACTTTGCTCTCCATCAAGCATTATATTGCATACTGGTACACACCACACAAACTAATAGACAGTGAATGGTGTTAAGTCAGATTTAATTGATGTACTACAAAGAGATGAACTCTGTATTCTCTATATCTTCTATATTATTGTGTGCTTTATATTCAGAAGAACTTCCTATTAATTGATTTGTATAAGAAATATCATCTTTGTATTCTTTATGTGAGAGTGAGATATAATGGTAATTCTCATCATATATTCATTGAAATTCAGTATAACACATCAGTGATATTGTGTTGGGTAGTTTGGAAGATCTCTGCACCTATATAGGCATGAGGTCATGAGTAGGTTATTATAACGTTAAGTTGTGTTATGTTATCATTCACATTTGAGTGTTGTTGTTTGAATTAGTTTAGAAATCACATATATGATTCATTATGGTTGATGATTTAGCAAGGTTCTAATTGTTAATTGTTTGTGATATAATTTGCGTTAGCCTATACATGTATATCAATTTCAGTATTATAATTCGCTATTCGATTTATATTACCACCAGACATTATTAAAGGATGATGTCCCATTTAATAATTACATGCACAATAGGTTAATAAGTTGATATTAGATATATTCAGATGCTTAATTTGATAATCATCACTGTCATTTAATCACCAATTTAATAAGGTAACAGTCGTTTGTGGAATAACAATTATTCCACTCAATTTATGAACAATAATACAGGTCCTTTATATATCCTTGTATATATACGTTTACATTAGGATAATTGAGACTAATTCTCTGTGGGGATATATTGAAGTTATTAACTATTTATTTAGCCATGTTTGATTTGTGTTATTGTTGACAAATGAATTATAACACTGTATTTATGTTTATTTGTTTGTTCAGCGAACCGCTGGCCGATGGTTGTTGGCCGTACTTTGGTGTCTGGTCGTTGATCTCTGGTCATCATTAGTACGGAAGAAGTTTGAAGAAAGGAATAAACAGACTAGAAGTTAAAGCTGTTGTTTCATGACTCTTCAATCAGCGAGTTTGAACTTAAGCAATTTGAGAATTTCACTGTAGTCCGATAAGATACTACATTCATGATGATGACGGTGGTGGTGGTGATGAAGATGATGATGATGGTGATGATGATGATGCTATGACGATATTGGATGCAGAACTAAAATAGTTCTTTTCATTTGAAAAAAAAGACAAATGGAATTGTTAGTGATAATGATGGAAATGGTTGTGGAAGTGATAATGATGGCAAAAGACAAAAGAAATAATGGTGGTGATGAAGATGATATTGATAAAAGTGTGTGTCTTGGATGTAGAGATGGAGATGGTGGTAGTATCCGGTTTTCAATATCATTTTCTTGTGTTTTAATCTAACATGAAATCATTAGACCCTTAAATGTTTACTTTTATCAGAATGATATTTCGGAGAATACTATAAGTTATGATAACATCTCTAGCTCAGAGTTCATTATAACTCATTAATTTTGAAGGGATAAGTATGTTAGTAGATAGTCAAGTGACCCTGTTCAAAATGGTGATGTTTAAGCTCATTTGTTTGAAGAAGAAAAAAAATCTTCAAGCACCTATAGTGTTGTGTTGATAGTTTTAAAGGTGACAACATCACGACGGCAAATGTTTTGAGCCGGTGAAAGTTCAAGATGACGATGGTGGTGGTGGTTGTGGAGGTGGTGGTTGTGGTGGTGATGATGGTAGTCAGTGGTGGTCGTTGTGTTGTTGCTAGTTATGATTGTTGAAGTGTTGGTGATGGCGATGGTGGTAAAATACAAAAGTCTATTTAAGTATGGTCGTTTTATGCACGTTTGATTATATTCTCATGTTTTATCTATTTGCCATCCCCTACTAGCAAAACATAATAGCCATTGTGTACTTATTCCTTTACAAGTGAGATACCATGCTCACAATATCGCTTCGCAATATGATCCGCTGATGATGTTGCCATGCAATTATTATTATCATCTTCGAGGCCATTCAAACGGGAATCAAAGAGCCTTTTTTCCTGAACCAGCGGCTTACGTTAAAGGCATATATACTCTGTAATTCGCAATATCCTAGTCTTGTTGCGGTTATCAGTGTAATTATGAAATTCTGTATGTATTTTCCTCGCTTTCCTTCTCTACTGCTCCTTCTCTCTCCTCTCTGTCCCTCTCTGTCTCTTTCTATTCTGTTTCCGCATCTTACTACTCTACTGCTCCCTTATTCTTTCTCCCCTCTGTCTGTCTGTCTGCCTTCTCTCTCTATTTCTTTAAAGCACAGGACTCTAATGCAGTTGAGATGTTTTACTAGATATTAGAATCAGATTCAAAATTCAATTTACAAGCATGCTATGCCCCTTTGATCTTTTTTATTATTCCTTTCCCCTTCTATTTTCTTAAAACCGCATAATAGGGACTGCATTGTGGTGATATGCGCTATAAGAACCCAGTTTATTATTATTACTATTATTATTCATTGAAGGCATAGGGTTTAAAACATTTGACACTTGTTAAGTTACATGGACGGAAATGCCGGGGGCGGGGGATACATCACCCACGATTTGGAAGGGCGGGCACAACATCAAATCCCAAATCAAATCAATATCAAATTTGGGAGGTTCTTTTATTACGCTCAAAATTAAATCACTGAAAATTCAACCTACATAATTCTGTTAAGTTAAAAATGTTTATTTTGTTTCTGCTGGTCTGAGAATTTCGCATACAGCGGTCTCTGTATTTATTCTTATTTTCATGTTAATTACTTTCATGCAGTCTCTTCTGCTGTTGTTTATCGGGACATGTTTATTTACTTTGGATTCTTTGTCATGTCATTTTTCAGTTTTGATTGTACAATTGCTACTTTGAAAAATAAAATGGAATCATATCTATAAAAGCTATGAAACCGATGAAACCTATGAAACAATACCACTGTGAATCGCACGAGCCATTGTTCCCCACTATCTTTACTATCCAGTTTCATTAATAATTCAGAAGCTGGATACCCTCGTGGACTATGGTATTGTTGTGTTCTTTTAATGGGATTAATTACTGATATACAAAATAATATCAAGGTCTTGGTTTTATCAAAATTGATACCTTATGTTCAAAATTGCAAGTCATATACTTTTGAAAGGATCATTTGAAGAAATATCGTAAAGTTTATTAACAATGAAATTTGGATCCTTCAACTTTACAATGAAAACATTACTTTTAAAAGTGGAAATTCGTAGATTATACATTGGGCAAGTTTTCTAATGCATGATGTATGCTCTATACAAATATACGAAAACAATAAATTGCAAAATGATTTTTTTCAATTATCAAAGGTGGAGGGTTTTTTCTCATTCTCTACGTTTGTTTAGCAAACGAACGTAGCAAAAAATACATCTTTTTATCTATCAGTCAAAACGTTTGTTTGTTTGTTTGTTTTGTTTGATTGTTTGTTTTTCTTCTTCTTCTTGTTGTTTTTGGGGTGTGGGTTGGTGTGGGTTACAAAAACTGACTAAAGACTTTGCCTGGATGCTCCCATAATCCAATCGCTTTTCAGCCTCACTCTGACACAAACCTAGACCGAAAAATCAGTCTATATCGTTCTGGGATATATGCTCCGCTGAGACTACGTCTGGCTTCACGGAATCCCTCTCCTACAGGAGAGCTTCAAAAGTAAAAAATAAAAAATAAAAAAATAAAAACTCCTCCAAACAGACAGGTTTTTCTATCTGATACTAGCCATGCTAGCAGTCCTGTCATGTGATATTGGGCAAGTTCAAGGTATGTCCCATACGTTACCAAGTCGTTATGAAATTTTGGTATGAAATCGTAGACATGTATTAAAATGAACATATCATTTTCCTAGATGTTTTCCCTGATTCAAGCTCTAGTAGGGCTTTCAGCTTGATAGAATATTCTGATACCTAAGTTTTAGATTATGGTCGTTAAAGCCAGTGTCACATTTCCAACGGTCTCCAGGCGAATTTTGGGATCACCAGAAAGTCGCCGAATGTCAAATCTGCCCGGCAGTCGAGCGCATTTTAGCTTGAAATCTACCCTGTCACATTATTGTACGGGAGCCCTTTGAAAATGAGTGATCGCCTGGTGCCCGTCAGTAAACAAACGGGATTCGGGCGAAGCCCGCTCGACATAAGGGCGGACATAAGGGCGCCCGAATATCGATCGAATTTCCTCAGAAATTATGAATTTCTTTTAATAATTCATTATAATAATTTATTTATATGTTTAGTGTACTTGTACACTTATTAAGAAAAAATGAATTTGTACATATGTTTTTCATATTTTCTGTTATGATATCTGTAAAGTCAAGTTTCTGTTGGAAATGAAATAAACATGAATTTGAATTTGAAAAAGGGCGGACGCCGTCCGAGTTTCGGTCGATGATCAATAGTTCTGTCGGTGCGCCAGGGCGGGTTCCGCCCGAAGTCCTGTCTGGCGTCCTCCGACGCCTCCGCGCCTCGAATATAATTATCGTCTGTTTGGAGCCAGAAGGGCGTCAATTCTGTGCTAAAGAATATGAGTATACCCCTGGGCCAAATTCATGAGTTGACAGGAGGAGCCCGGCCGGGACCCGTAGAAACCGCCCCACGACAGCCCGACACCAGCACAGAGCGCGTTAGAAGCACGCCCGACTTTCTACAAGTCGGGCTGGATTCGAGAGTATCGTAGGGAGCCCGTTCGGCGGCCGCGTAGCTCTGCCGACCTCCGTCTGAATTTTAAAGCTAAAAAAAAAAAAAAAAAAAAAAAAAAAGGTCTAAAATCGTCGGTTTGCCGCCCGAATATCGATCGAATGCTTGCCGATGCCCAAGCGATCTACGCCATTGGGAAGTCGCTGAATTGGGAGCAGGTTTCGGTGCTCTGTGAACGTCGGCCGGAGGGGGGGGGGGGGGGGGGGGGGGGGAGGGGGGAGGGAGACTCGCTGAACTTTGCTCCGTGTGTTACCGCCTAAGCATGACACGACCATGTCAATATCGATTCAGCCCACCGCACACATAATAAGATCGACTACGATTCGATTTCGGAAATAAATCGCAGAAGCATTCAGTATGGGCATTTTAACAAATACCTGATTCAGGTTCTGTACAATAATATGAATACTAAAAACATGATTTTGGTGCGCTATCAGCTTTATACCCGAAATAAGGATCAAATCAGTTTCAAATCGGAGACAATCCAAGGACTGCGCTGACGTCACTCTATATATAAAAATATTTTATGTGTTTAAGTGTTTATATCAAATGATATTACATTTTCTTCCGAAATCAGATCGCAAACCGATCGTATAGTGTGCGTTGCTGGGCTTTAGTGAACTGGAAGCTTACAAGGTTAATAATTGTTTTGCCTTACTAATAATGGTTTATCCTCCGCTTGTATGAGGCATTGTCCTTCACCGTCTGTAACGTAACATAAATGATGTATGACCATTATGCAATAATGTGTTCTTTTAATGAACTGTGATACCAATATAGAAGTGATGATCCTTGACGACTAGAAAAGAAAAGAGAGAAAGAGAGAGAAAGAGAGAGAAAAAAAAGACGTATCTTCACAGGTCCTAGGAGCAAAATATATTCTTGTGCACACAAAAATGAGGCAAAATTAAGCATTTGGTTGCTTGACATAGTATACCTGTAACTTTTGGATAAAGTGACGGTAAGTTGAATAGCTAAATTAATGAGAGACACAGGGCGGAGCGTCTTTCAAAGGGGGGGGGGGTGGAGGGGATGGGCACCAGCAAAAAAGAGCACTTTTTGAAAAAAGGGCAACACAAAGCGAAAAATTGACCCTTTTGTGACATTGGTATTACCCTTCAGTTCAATTAATTCATTATCAGGCATCATCTTCTTCGTTTTTATTGTTTCTGTCTTTTTCCTTCTATTTCTGGATACTGCTTCAGCTTCCCCAATTAGCAGCTGTTTTTATGGTCTATTGATTCATGTGCGAGCGAGCGAAGCGAGCAAGCAAACAATTTTCAGACTTTTTTCTGATGCTGAAGTCCTTGCGATTTGGATTATTTACAGCAATAATAATGAAACTGACAACAGCAAATTGATTTGGGGGAATGTCGAATGATCTTTTAATTCGCACATTAACCCTGAACACGATAAAAACTACTTTCGAAAAAAAAAAAACTCAAGGGCAATTTCAAAGGCCTATTGTACTGCCCATAGAAATCAGGTTCGGGTTACGTAATACGCCATTGCAATGTTCGCACATTTCTAAAGGTGATAGACAGGGCTATTGAAATTGCCTTCAGTTGATTTTTCGAAAATAGTTTTTATCGTGTTCCTGTCGTTTTTCTTTATGGTGGTGTCACACCTTGGCGTTTTAGCCAGCGTATGCCCGACGTATGAGGAATTTGGCGAATACGCTGGCGTACGTCGAATACGTTACGGGTAAGTTTTGCATACGTTAAGAGCACGCTAAAACACGCTGGTATACGTCGTCATACGGCGAGGTCGTCGAAAAATTTTGTGCAAGCACAAAATTTTTCGACGTATGCCAGCGTATGGCTCATACGTCCCGCATACGCGGGCCATAAGTTGTAGGTAAGTTACGCGATCGTTGACACACGTTCACACACGTTACTCGTAAGTTACTCATAAGTCGAAATACGTCGAGATATAGTCTAGCGTACCCCAAAACTTACTTCTAACCTATGAGTAACGTGCTTTGAACGTATGTGTAACTTAACTCCAACGTATATTGACGTATGAAGACGTATTTGACGTGCTCCGGACGATCACAAAACTTGCTGAACGTGTTTCTAACTTACAGCTACCGTATAATGGCGTATTGACAACGTTTAGAGGAATTGGTATATAAAAACGGGGTTCACAGTAGGAACCCATCAGAACTCATGAAGACACGCCCCCGCCCACGGCCAGGGGACTTCTTGGCGGCGTTCTTCGAAGTGTTCTTCGGCATGGCGGTGGTGTTGATACGGTGATGTATAGTGCGGTTATGATTTGAATAGTTGTTGTTGATTAGTGTTTTATGGCAATCAGTCAATTTTGACTATTATATAGTCGAGCGGCAGCCTTTTTATAGGCTACGACACGTGATCGTCAGCGATACGCTGCCGCGCGCTATGCGTAAGTTAGGCTATCGTTGGGCATAAGTTGTGTACGCCGGCAATACGCTAAGCATTCGTTGGAATACGTTACTTATAAGTTAACGACGCGTTCTATATAAGTTACTAATACGTTATGTATACGTCCAACTCGTTATGAATACGCTAAGTATACGCCCAGAGTTGAAAAAAAATTATCAAAGTTCAGCGTATGCCGACGTTTTAGAGAAATTTTGATACGTCGGGCATACGCTGGCTAAAACGCCAAGGTGTGACACCACCTTTAGGATTACATCGATATCAACATACTTTATGCGATCTCTTTGATTTCATATATACTATAAGAGCGAGCGAGCTTAAGGGAAATTTTTCACAAAATTGTCTCTTACTTGTAAATTATGGGCACGTTTGAGCGAGCGAAATAAGAATCTTTTGCTTGGAGGATAGACATTGTGTCCCTCTTGCCTCCAGCTCCACTGCCTTACATTGTAGTTGTAGTATTATGGGTACCTGTTACTACTACATAAAGCCGCAAAGATTTGAAGCTACATATATCTCTTTTTGTAAGAAACAGTGTGAATTATAGGTAAAATGGGGCGCTTATCAGAAGAGGCTAAAGGGCGCTTATCAGAGGTCAAAAGGGGCACTTATCGGAATTTAAAAGGGAGCACTTATCAGATTTGAAAAGGGTCACTTATCAGAAGGGGAATATGGGCACTTTAATGGTTAGAAGAGAAAAAGAGGCACCTATAAGAAGTAAAAATGCGCTTATCAAAGGAGATATTAGAGAAGAAGGGGGAATCATTAGATTTGAAAGGAGGCACTTATCAAAAGGTGAAATGGGGTACTTTTCAGAAGGAGAATAGGGGCACTTATAAGAAGGGGGAAAGGGCACTTATTGGAAAGAAAAAGGGGGCACTTTTAGTAGTGAAATGGGCGCTTAAAAAAGAATAAGGGGGTGTTTTTTAGAAATAAAAAGGGCACTATCTGGTACTTGAAAAAGTGGAGGACATTGTGCCCCTTGTCCCCTCCCCCCTCCCCCGGGAGTGCCGCCTCTGGAGAGGCAGGCAAAGTGAAAGGTGTAGACTCAGATTGTTACGGGATTGAGTAAAATTACTATCCCAGTCGCAGTGATCGATATAATTATCATTGTTGTTGTTATGGAGAACCGAGATTATATGGCTGATTACTAGAACCCAATTCGTGACTTAATTGTCATTGATTCCTGAGTTAACAACCAAAACATGGTGTCAGGAGTTCTGGAAACCGTGCAGCAGACACTTTTTAAAAATATGCTCATGTGAAACTGTGACTTTGACAGGCGGTCATAAAGCTCCCCCCCCCCCCCCCCCTTTCTCGCGAAACGCGATAGGTTTGACGTTTTAGCAAATCCGGTTCGTAGCACCGTTTTTAACCGGAAAGTTAGTTCGACGCCCTGACTGCTTCTAAATTATTTGGACGCAATAATGCACTGTTTATGTAACAGGGTGTGGGTGTTTTGGGGTTTTTTTTTTTTTTTGGGGGGGGGCGACCCCCCCCCCCCCGCCGCCCCCTGACTACGCGCCTGGATACAATACCATTTATTTATTGCAAATGCATGCATATACTGTATGTCAATGTGATTTAAATAATTTAGAACGAAAGTAATAGATTTTGCATTTCGTACATTTTGACTTCTCCAAGGTATACTTAGTAGTATTCTTTTTCATCAAAATTAAAGAAAGGGAGATGTGACGTGATTGATTTATTAAGCCCGTATTAGCAGACAATAAAATTACAATCCCGATCGCAGTGATGGATATCATGGTTGTTGTTAGGGAGAACCGAGATTATATGGCTGATCACTAGAACCCAATTCGTGACTTATTTGACTTTATTTCCGAAGTTAACAACCAAGAGAGATAAATAGAACGTTTCTGAACGATGCGAGAACCTATATGTTTTGCTTGTCACTGGTAGATTATTGACACATGCGCCCTTTAAACATGTTTTTTAAAAAAACACCCTGGCTCCGCATCAGTACAGGATCACTTATATGTGTGTGTGTGTTGCTTATTTTCAAAAGGATGTGATAGATTCCTCTCACTAACCTTAAAATTTAAGTCTAATTGTATTCTTCGTGTTTCATATCCTAATCAGTGTGGAAGGTTAGCATAAAAATTATTGTAGAGTGCGCTGTTATGCATGATGGAATTTAATTTTGTTTCTAGGTAACCGATACCTGGATAAACATTAGTCATTAAATAATTGACACGATGGTGATGTAAAGTAAATTACCTGTTCACTTCTCTCCACAACTTGTCTGCTTTACCTGCCAGTCTCATTTCATTACCTTTATGACGGGCCTACATAATTATATCATGCTAGTCTTATACGCTTTTAATAGAAACGTTCCTTTTCTGTTCTTTATGACTCGAGATCTTTACTTATAAAAAGAGTGGTCTTTCTGATTAAAATTTGTGGTGTTTTGTACAGAAATAATATTGATAATAATAATAATAATAATGATGATAATGATAATAATAATAATAATAATAATAATAATAATAATGATAATAATAATAATAATAATAATAATCATAATAATAATAATAATAATAATAATAATAATAATAATAATAATGATAATGATAATGATAATAATAATGATAATAATAATAATGATAATGATAATAATAATGATAATAAATAATGATAATAACAACAACAACAATGATGATAATAATAATAATAATAATAATAATGATAATAGCAAAAACAACAATGATAATAATAACATTAATAATAATAGTAATGATAATAATAATAATAATAACAACAACAACAACAACAACAACAACAATAATAATAATAATAATAATAATAATAATAATAATAATAATAAAATTGATAACAATAACAATAATTATCCGTTCTTGTATAGCTCATATGATATATAACGTCCGTATGCGCTTCCAAAGGGTTGAGATATTATTAACCTAGCATTAGCTCCTGGGGCCGTTATCAGCGTGCAGTACTGAATAAATCCTGCCAGAGAGAGAGAGAGAGAGAGAGTTAGGAGGATGGTACAGTACGGCGTAAAAGTCCATCCACTAATTGACTCAATGGGGGAGAGACAGGGAAGAGGCGTAGCCTAGTTTGATTGGCCATCTTAACGAAATGGACGTTCACCATTATAATATATATATATATATATATATATATATATATTTATTGTTATGAATAGCAAAATAGCAAGTTACAATATGTTTAACAGCTATTAACTACTGAAATTTTTGCATTTGATTATCTGTGAACACAATTGTTATATAATTTCATTGTGACACTTGTTGTTCATAGCAGGCTTTATGAAACTGTCTGGACACATGTTATTAGCATTATCAGACGGCACTTAAAAGTGTCATCTGATAAATATGTATTTCGTATGTAAGTTTATTTCCGTCATCATAGACAGTGGATCACGTTACAAAGAAAGATAATACATCAGTGACATGACGTTCAAATTAACAAAAAACAAGTAGAGTAGAGCCCAGGACAATGAAATGAATCAAGCAGTGCTTAACAAGTAAACATACAGTTGTAGTGAAATACTATTATAGAAAATAATATAATACATTTGAGATGGTTAACATTATGATATATCATAAGGATATGAATAAGAATAGTTCGGGACGGAAGAGGTGATGTGGTTAATAATATGGATCAAAGGGACGACCGAGGGCGATAGACCAGAGTGAGATGGGGAGGGATGAGAGAGGGGGAGAGAGAGAGAGAGAGAGAGAAGAGAGAAGGAAAGTGGGTGACTTTTAATAAGCAAGATAACGATTGGAAAGAGGAGAGATGGAGAAAACGACAAAGAAGGAACGAGAGATAAGGAAAATGGGGATTTGAATTAACTTTCCCAGGATTGAATCACTGTTCCAGCTAATGCTGTAATCATAATTGCAAACCTTTAGCTCAGACAGGAATCGCCTGAGTTTTATAAGCTGATCGGTCGTTTATATATCAAGATATTTACGATTGAACATTGATGTCGGGATAGAGTACCACCGAACCCTAAAGAACTCTTACGGTTGGCATACCTCGCTCTATCACAGAATACCGTACGGGCTTGAAACCGCTCTGAAATCGCCAAGTGCTGGTGCTTGGTTTTTGTGACTGCAGCGCAGCGAAGAAGCCGAGCGACTTGCGCTAGCGATTGATCGCGATTTTCTCTTTTTAGGATAGTAAACAGGTTCCATTTTCTCTCATACTTTCACATATCCTTAATTATATATGTAGTTAGAGGACTGCACACAATTCACTGGCATTTGAGCTGATTTTACAATTTTTCACAAAGTTAATCAATCACTTTAAGAGCAGTTCCACCGTAAAGTTTTTTTTTTTTATATTATTTTGTTTTGTTTTGTTAAAATATATTTAATCAGGATAACAAGAATCATATATAGGTACAAAATTTGTTTTACCTCTTGGTCCTGAACAGATAAAAGGGGAATACATAGGAATAGAAACCATGAAAATCAATCATGCTAACAATCAGATATAAACAAACATAAATCAGAAGTAAAACTAAAATGTACAAATATAGATTTGGCATTCTGAAGAGCATAAGACAAATCAATCCCAATTTTACCACCAACGTATCTAAAACTATTCTTATAACATTCGAGAGTAGGCTTAGGTAAAACCACATTCCACGTATTGGCAAGCCTAGTATCAAAAACCACTTCCACTTCATTGCACATATTATACAACAATTTGAGCAGCTCTTTTCTGTAGTCTTAAAAGAATGTTTCTGTTTTGTAAAGAACAATGCCCCCTTATTGTATTCATAGGGAATAAGTTGTATGGCAAATGCACTTGTTACTCAACAGATATATTCTAAGAGCAGACTGTATTATCATGGTTATGATGGTGACATTGCTTATATTGATGGATATGCAGCTCTGCATTCAGCAAGCGCGCGGATAGGTGAGCATTTGGTAGCCATAGCAACTCCATCTTGATCAACATCCTCTCATTCATGGACGTCGATTCGGAGGAGGCGGAGGGGCGGGGGGGGGGGTCATATCTCAGCAATTTCTTCAGCAAATGAAATGAAAACAATATGTGGTTATTGTACTCGGCATATAGGAGGGAAATTCATTTTTTCTGTAATTATGAAATTAGACAGCTCAAACTATCTTTACCGCCCTTTTATGTGGAACTATAATTGGAGACATGGTTAGAGGTGGGAGATCTATGGCAGTTATGTGAAGTTATTTTTAACAACAAACGTATATGTTTTCGAGGTTTTCCATTCTATCATGTAGATTTAATATCAAAAGGCATAGTTAGATTGGAACATATTGTGGATAAAGATGGTGAATTGAAAACAGATGCTTATTTTACGAGTAGAGGTCTTAGTTCATGGAATATATTGCAGGTTAATATTTGAGAAAATTCCCTTTAGTTGGAAAAGGCAAATGTATATAACAGATGAAAAGAAGAAGGAATTAGATAGGGAAGGAATTTTATTTTTGCTCGCAGAGAAAATTGTCCCCTTAAGTGAAATTGATTCGAAGAGATTATATACCACTATTCTTAACAGTAAATTAGAAGTCCCCCTGTAGTAAATAGATTAAAAGAATCATTTGATTTGTCTATTAGAGACATTGAAAACACTTTCCTTATGGACCAAGGAAATGTACTTTAAGTAGTAAGCTTAGGGAATTTCAATTCAAAATGTTACATGGGATTATTTACACGAATCATGGTTTATATCGATTTGGACTGGCTCCAAGTAGTTTATGCTCCTCTTGCAAAAGGGAAGAAGAAACATATCGTCACGTATTTCATGAATGTGAATATATTCGGTTGCTATGGGAAATGCAACCATGGGTAATGTTCTGAACTTGCCGATTTTAAAGGAATTAAACTGGGAGAGAATCTTATTTGGTGTGACTTTGGGTGATGTGGGGAAAATGTATTTATTAAATCATGTAATAATTATTGTTAATAAAATATTTGATATTTCAATGCAGAAAGATAAATATTTCTCCTAACAGCAAAGAAGTGAAAGAATCAAATCAAAATGGGAAGCTTTTGATTTCGAATCAAGGGAGAAATCTTTTGGATGCGAAGTGCAATGGATAAAATATGTTAATTAAGAAAGTGGACTGTACTTCCTTCCCTCCCAAGGGACTTTGCTTTTGTTATGACATTGGTTGTCTGCAGATTCTTACGCTTATTGCAAGTCACGGAGTGCGGAGAGGAGCGCTCAGGAATTGGGGTGGGGAAGGGGGGGGGGGGGGGGGGTTCTGGAAGGGGTGAAGTATTGTGGTGGGATGTGCGGGTGTGTCTGTCTCTCCCCCCCCCCCTTCCTCTCATATTTCATTTTTCCTTTTTTTCTTTCTTTCTTCTTTTTATCTCTAATAATTTTTTCTTTCAGTGGAAAAAAAAAACATATAAAAGGAATATTTAAGGCATATTTTCAGTTGTATAAATCATTTATTCGTCCATGAATGTACACATTATTCCAGATAACGTAAATGTATATTTTCAGTTGTGTATAAGTGAATTACAAGTACGTGTATGTGTAAATTCTTTGTTCTTCCATGAATTTATATACATTTTTCCATATACGTATAGATTTACTCGTAAATTGTAAAAGTTTCTGTTTATACTTTTTTCATGATTGTGATATTTCTATTTTTGTATATATGTTGATTTCACTGAAAAGAAATGAATAAAAGAATACTTAGATTAAAAAAAAAAAAAAAAAAAAAAAAAAAGCTCTCAGCAATTGCCACGCGTTCTATTTCTAATGTTTTCCCCCTGATAGCTTGCCACTATACGGGGTGTCTAAAAAATGTAATGAGATTTTGATTAACAATATTTTGAAAAGCACGCAGTCATTCCTAAGGAAATTTGTATAGGTAATGTTTTAGCAGTATCCTCTAAACTCTGTGTAAATTCAGATGAATTTAAGCTAAAACTAGAAAATTCTGATCATTATTGTCAAACGTACCATTTCCAAATTTTACAGGAGAGCGCATTTAATGGCATCAGTGCACAATACGCGTAAAAAGGGATTCACACCAAACACGTGATAGAATTCATTTGAAATCCATCATGTAGTCATCAAAATAGTTGCAAAGATAAGACGGAAGTTTTATATTTTTAAATTTTGAAGTCATTATTCTTTATTTGGGTTTTCTAAAAGTTGCTATATTGGTCATGTTACTATGTTGAAGAATGACATAAGTGATCTTTCTTGTTGTCTTTTCGAAATAATTCCAGCTGGGTTTTTTTTTCTTCATAAAATTATGGTCATGTGACTATGTTCAAGAATTACATATACATATAAAGATCATTCATTCTTAAGTAATTCTTCAGCATGTGACGATGCTGAAGAATTACATAAGAATTGATGATCCTTGCTGTTGTCTATATTCGGAATAATTCCAGCAGCTTTTTTTCATACCACCACTCACTGCTTACCAGAGGGGGAGGTGAAAGGAATCGTGAAAATAAGATAATAGGACCCTCACACATCCCCCCTGGTCTTATTACTCCACATACCATCTATCAAGTAAGACCGATGCCCCCCCCCCCCCACCCACCCCTCAATGGTGGAACCACAGAGCAAATTTCTTAGAACTTGCTGTTGAGTGCGCTTTAGATCTGAAACAAAATAGTTTGGTTTATTTTACCTGACTGCTAAGAAAGCATGTATATGCTTAGACTTGGTCAAGGATTAATGCCCTACCAAAGGGCACTGGCGCATCCACTTGGTCTCGAACCCGGGTCCTCCCAGTTACGAGACCACTGCTCTACATCTGAACCATCGCTTATAGAAACAGACATTCTGAAATGCACATAATTATACCTAGAGTTCGACTGATTAAGATTTTTAGACAGGTGACTTTTATACAAATACAATGATAAATCAATGTCATTTTCCTCTCTGGCTGTACTAAGAATTTTTGATTCGTCCCATCTGTTCATAATTGTGTCATCAATATCACTTAACTAACAACCACCTGGTGTTTACCCACACTCTAACACATCCTAACCAACATTCACCAATGACTTTATGTTGCAATTGAGACCACCAATCCTTCGAGCTGAAATCTAATGTTAAATATTTCCTTACCTACTCACTTCCATACAATAAATCTTTAATAAAATCTCCATCACAACCGCATACACTCCAATTCTCTCCTTTCTGTCTAATTGTATATATAGGGAGAAGGTTGTGGGTATTGTTAGATATTTTATGTATCTATGTAAACGTTATCTCAAAACAAAATCATGGTTGATAACTAAAACCTGCTGACATTTGTCAACAAAGCAAAAGCACTTATTTTACCACTTCATTAGGGAAAATCTTAAAATGACTCAAAAGATTCCCTTTTCAAAGTTTATTTCCCAATTCCTTCTCCCTTTTTCCTTTGTTCTATCCCCCCCCCTCTCTCTCTTTAAAAATTTATAACAAGTTCATTGCTCAATGTATTTTGATTATGAGTGCTGACAAACCTTAATGTAATTGGAAAAATTAACCTTGAACAATACAAAACCCAGCCAATGATATTTAAAAGAATACACAAAGGTATTTAATATTGCAATTCAAAACTTAAGTGGGATAAATAATGATACAACAAACACCTTTAATGGATGGATGGACATTTTCTTATAATAGTTTACATTAAACAAATCATGCAAATATGAAATCAATTAAACTATTATCTTATTAATGGAATTGTGAGGGATGAAAATAAATTTCAGGCTCTATTAAAGTGCAAAATTTAATTAATTTCATTTCCAAAAGGATGTGTGATTTAGTAAGCAAATACAATTAGCTCCGACCCCCCCCCCCCCTCCTCCTCAAAAAAAAAAAGAAAGAAAGAAAGAAAGAAAGAAATAAAATACATGGGGTATATTGCTAGTAAGATGCACCCCGAGATTAAATCTACACAGGCTGAATGGTTATGGCAAGAAAAAAGTAAATGAAGTTTTAATGACGTTAACCATAGTTGAATTTTGAAATAGAGATTTGGCAAATGTAAGTTAAAGTCCCAAATAAAGAAATTATATAATTGCAGACTAAATAACAATCTGACAAGTGGACATTATGTGTGGTAGTGCATAGCAGGTAGTAAAGGAAGAGAAGTAAGATAGTAGCAGGAGCTGTTTAATAAAATTTAGTTATGGGAGTAAGACTGTTACTCAGAATAGTAAAATAACTGGATGCTTTCACCTTCATTTAGTGATGCCTGCTTAACATGTCCTTTTTAGGTTTCTTCCAACATTTTTTATTTTGTTTTATATGCCTTTATGCCTTCATAAAAGAGGCATTAAAACACTAAATTACCTATATATTTGTGTAGATTACATTGATCTTAATTCTTAATACCCCTTTTGTAAGAATATTTGAAGTTAATTTGAGATTTTGCCGTAAAATATTCAGGCAACAGGTATATAAGCTTATTGTGCACTGAAACTTTTCAATGCGCTCTCCTTGTAACATTTGAAAAAGCTACGTTTGTAGCACTTGAGAAATTCACACGAAAGTTAGGTGATGTTACCATAATATTACCTACGAAATTTTTACTGATGATGGTTGAGTACTTTTTAAGATAATTATCAATCACATTTTTTCTTAGACACCCAGTATTTGAGCGCTCTAATTATACATTCACTTTTTTTCCCTTTAACTTTTCATTCTAGCCCAGACACCAGGTCCACCAGGAGATAAATACACAAGTGCTCTAGCCAGGTAATATAGATTTACTTTCAAGTCGCCATCTATGATATCTCAATTAACCTCCTCATAAGCGCGTACAATTATGATTACGTAAGAGGTAAATACACTACTAATTTATCAGATGCAGATTCAAAATACAAAAAGAAAAGAAAGAAGAAAAAAAAAAGAGCATGGTGGAAGGAGGCGAGGGTCCCAGGGAGCACTAATAGATAATTAATGAGACAAACATGATTGTATAAGGAGAGGACTCGTTGCCATGGTTGCAGTATTGTTGCGGATTAAATAAATCCCAGATCTTCAGTGAGAAGAAAATGAGAAGACAAAAGCCGCTTATTATCATCCCCTTTTAAGGCTACTGATGCTGCAGTCATGATGGCTGTAATTATGTCGATATTATATCATTATCTTTATATATATATAATTAGTTTGTGATTACATTGTTTCTCTCGTTATTGAAATCATGAATACTGTATCGAAATTAGCTAAAGCTGAGTAATATCAGAGTGCCTTGATCATGAGTACCATTACGTGCCACTCCCAGGTTCCCTGTCTTTAAATTAATCAGACAGAACATCAACAGAACACTCTTTCACACCAGTATTAAAACGTCATGTTGAAACTCTGACACAAAACATCTCGTCCCGAGGAAGCTCACATAGAAAAGAACATTGTTCCATAATTATGTACATTATTAATTTACACTTCATGGCAGTCCCCCCAAAACGTGGTGAATATAAGGACTATTCAAGGTTCAAGGTTCAAGGTTCAAGGTCTCTTTTATTTCCACGTGATGTCTTTCAGTGTTTTACATATATACAAATTGGTATAACATAATATCAAACAAAATTACGATAAGAAATGTTTACATAAATGGAAAAATAAAAAAAAATTAAGTACAGCAATTACATATAATAAACAATTACACTATCATAATTTCGGTGATATTAGACATAGTAAAGAAACAAAAGTGGAGGAGTCTATTAAAAAGCACAGCTTGTATTTTATAGACTCCTTTGTGAGAAAAAAAAATACTTACAAATGATCTGAGTTTATGGAAATAATTACTAAATATATATACTTTACACTATCCCACCCCCCTTACACTACAAAATAATCCATTGATAATTATATTATCATCTTCATCATTATCATTATCTTTAACATTATGGTCGCGGATTAAATTTTACCAATACAGTTTAAAACCAGACGTTAATCATATTACATTTAATAGGCTTGGTAACAAGAATAATAATACTCTTAATAATCATATTCATTTTGAAAACATAATTAATTGAATAAACGATTAAACGATTAGAATCAAAAGGTTCAGTAAGCAATTAATAACTATTTCGTATTTCATCATTTGAAATAATATATCATATTACTCCAGATCACAACTGATTTATAAATATGTGTTGTAGGAAGGGCAGGATGGGAAGTAAATATCTAAATAATGGTATGTACACTCTAAAAAACAACAACAAACAAACAACAAAAAAAAAAAAAACAAACAAAACTGAAGTGTTAAATCACCATTTAAAAGGGCTAAGGAGTAATCACTTTTTCAAAATGGTAGATTAACACTTTCAACATGCTGGATGCAACACGAAAAAAGCTGAATCCAGCATGGTAACAGTGTTAATGTACGATTTTGAAAAAAAATGGTCACTCCTCAGCCCTTTTAAATGTTGATTTAACACTTAAGTTTTCAGAGTGTACAATATAATAGAATATAGACATTTAAAAGGGATGCTGAACAATTATACTAAACCTATACATGAATGTACCAGTTACTAATTCCCCCTAGGCAATGCTAGGAGTACGAGCTCAGCATCTCAGGTTTTTGATCTTTGATTTTAATAATGAACCGTTTCAGCTGACCTGTTAGTGTTATCATGGTTATTGAGACCCTGGGAGAGTTACATGAGGTGAAATAATGCGAAGGACAAAATATGATTATATGAAATACATGTATAAAGCAAAGAATAGCAAGGGCATATTGTCGTAGAGGGCATCATTCAAAATACACTTACAGAACAAAACGTCTACAAATATGGATATGGAAACAAAGCCTACATCTGAAGAAAAAAAAAATCATTAGAAAGTTGCAGTGATTGTGTTTTGTCTTAAACATGTCTTTAGAATAGTCGTTGCTGCATTTTAGTCTCATATAGACTAGGCTTCTGTTGAGGGGGGGGGGGGGGGGGGAGGAGGTCTTCCCACATATTCGCAACTGGTCCGTAAATTTTTGTTTATACTTTTGCTACATCAGGTGATGGGTAACGATATTTTAGTTGGGGATCGGTAAAATCGGCATCATCCCCTCTTTCCTACATCTACACGCATAATTTCATTCACCTTATATTCTTTACAGACTGATATGTGACTCAGACACATTACTACACCAAAAACTTGTTAGTTATTGTAAAAGACAAAACATAAAACTAAACTAAAGTTGAAGACATTTGACGAAGGGGGGGGGGGGGGATAGTCAATGGACAAGCTAAAACTGACATATGCAACAAGCAAGCTAGATAATTTATGTAAAGTGTAAAGCAATTTTTTTGAACACTTAACATCAAAGATCCTCAGCTTTGAATGACTGCAGTAAAATTGCATTTATTTTGCCGACAGTTTTAAATAATAATAATAATTTTGTTTGCACAGGGAAGACTCATCAGGATCAATACTGTTCATCCTGAGGACCATGCAACATATTATTACCCCAGCAAATGCCACTTACCCATTTACACCTGGGTCGAGAGGGACAAATGTGGTAAAATACCTCGTCCAAGGTAGAAAGCATCCAGACAGGATCAAACCCGCTGACCTCTCGTATGAGAATCAAGAGCTTCCACCGTTGCAGAACAGGGCTCCTTCAACAACATTTCGCCCACATCTTTTTCATAATTATACAAACCATTAATACTCGGCCTATGGAAGGTGTTTGCACGTAACATGTCATTCCTGTATTGAAGTCAATGATAATACACCATCTAGTTCTCCTCACGCTCCGTCACTTTCTAATTTAATGATATGATTGAGCGTATACTTCAACTCTGAATTGCATTAATGTTATTGTTGCCATGAGGACTTAATTAATGTATGCAGACTACAGTTATGTTAGGATACTAAGAAATCCCCGTCCCGGATGTGGTATCAACTACTTTATATTTTCTTAACCGGATTGCCAAACAGAATGTTGTGCCAATTACTTCGGAGTTTCAATACGTGAACTCTTGTACTTGTTATATATTTTAGTTTCTATGATAACAATATTCTTCTTCATCCATTTCTCCTTCATGGCAATATGTTAGGCCTACTCATCATCCCACACAATCTGTCTGTCTGTCTGTCTGTCTCTATCTCTATCTCTTTCTCTCTTCATTATCTGATGTTCACCTGTAAATCAAAACAAAATTAAGACAATAACAAAATAGAGTCGATTTAGATTGTAGCAGGACTAGTTCAGGAATTTACCGACAAATTTATACACCTATCTAAATGCATTATACACTCTTTTTCAATAAACACTTCTAGTTCAACTTCAAACGAAATTAGGGTCTGTGACTTTGTATGAATATATATATATATATATATATATATATATATATATATATATATATATATATATTCACATAGGTGTGGTTAAATTTGGAGTTGAGGCATTCAAAAGTGCTCAATGCTGAAGGGCAGAGCATAATATTTGTACCGAGTCGAGTCATCAGTCTGCCTGAAGATCGCGTCGAGCGTGAAACCGACGGTAGCGGACAGGACCCAGGTACAAATATATATATATATATATATATATATATATATATATATATATTCAGTAACCCCCAAAACATGTACCCATACTAATGTGATTGATTATATTGCATTCTGATGAGCTCTGTTGAATGTTGGCCTGGGGAAACAGTGCGGCATGCATGCTTTTTAGACAGAGTTTTCTTGTTATAGAAAAAGGCTCTGTGAATTACTAGTAATCTTGGTTATCGCCACCACACTGATTGTTTGTTTTACTCTAATGATTGTGCTGAACATTAATATTTATCGACTCAATCTAGCCGTTCTTATCTTCCAATATCATAATCGTGAATTGCCCACTGTCTTTATCAGTGAATAATGAAATCCATCATTATCCCACGAGACAGATTAATTTGTATCACTTTCCAAGAACACGTACCGCATCAACACAGAATATATTTATATATTTACTACCCAAAAAGTTTGGAATTCCCTCCCCCCCCAAAAAAAAAAAAAAAAAAAAACAACAACAACAACCAAATTAAAAAATTGCTAATTCATTTTATGGAAGTTGATCCCTCATGCACTGATATTAATATGACAGTATTCTATGAGTCTCCTAAAGTTAAGACAGGCATCATCCATTATAAGCAATACTATTTTTGTTTACTTGTGTTTGTATTTGTTAGTTTGCTTGGTTGTTTGTTTCACTTCGCCACGTATCCTCTTTTCTTTTCTTTTTAGCACACTCTTAAAAAAGTTGGGCAAAAAAATGCCCAATTTTTAACCAACACTGGGCAACATACTGTCCACACAACTTTTGGTTAAAATTTGCCCAACTGATGTTGGGCAATCCATTTAGTATGTTGTTGGGCAAATTAAATTGCCCATCAGTTGGTGACCCATTAGATTTTACCCAACTCTACAATTGCCCAACTGTTGGTTATATTCTCAGTTGGGTAATTATTGCCCAACCAATCTTACCCAATAGGATTGCCCAACCCTCTATTTGTTCAGCTGTTTGGTAACAAATATCATGTGGTTGGGCAAATTCAGCTGCCCAATTTATTGTTTCCTTTTTCCTCCAACCTAGGTAAAAAAAAAATGAAATCTGCTTGTTACGTCCTTCTAGGTCTTAACCTAATCAATCCTAACCTATCCTATTTTAAGCTATCCTATCCTATATCTTAACCTATCCTATCCTAGTCCTATCCTATCCAGTTAGTGCAAACTAGTGCAAGCTCTTATATACCCCTTATATTTTTTTATGCATTCGGTGACAGTTAGTAAATCGGGCCACCCCAAACCATACGCTACTAAAAATTCATGAATATTCATATAAGTGTTTTCCCCAATATTGGGTAAAAATATTTACCACAAGTTGGGCAAAAGCGAATTTCTAACCAACCATCAGTTACCCAACAAAATTTACCCAACTGGCAAAGGAAATGTGACAAAATTACACAACTACAGGGCAACAAGTACCCAACCCATAATTACCAAATACTGTTGGTAAATATATGCCCAATATTTAGGTAAAAAGTATTGACCAATATTGGTTACACCACTCGAGTGTCCAGTTGGTTAATAATAGCCCAGAATTGGGAATATTTTTAACCAACCAGCAGTTACCCAACTAAATTTACCCAACATTTTAAGAGTGCATATACATGATTGTTTAGTTTAATTTACTTATGTATTGCATGAATTATTATGTACCCTTTTCCAGGAACCAGGGTCTCTGTTTTCACTGCCATTTTCATGAAATTACTTTCGTGCAGTCTATTCCGTTGCTGTTTTCTGAACATGTTTCCGCACTTTATGCTTTCTTTTTCATATCATTTTTGCATTGTTAATTGTAAAATATTGTTACTTTGAAAAACGAAAATGAAATAAAATCTATGAAATCAATCTATATTAACTCCTGTATTAGCATTATCCTAGCTGTCATATTAAGGAGCTCAAATAGAAACACATGCCTATTTTAGGCCTGTTCCTACCAGACACCGCACCTGGGTAGAGGGTGGCAAATGTGGATTAATGTCTCACCAAGGGAAAATCATATTATTTACCAAGTATATATTTGCAATAAGCTTTCGGTAGGTTTACGTTTTGAAAGTGTTTCCTTTGAAACGAAGCCTGGTGAATGTTTGAATGAAACAAATAGAAAGTTATGAATTTTTAAAATCATTATACGCATGGAAGTTTCAAATTGTCTGACAATTCTCCCATTTGTTTTAAACTTCAACATGACTCAGTATAATTTTTCGAAATTTTATTTCGAGTATATATGATCTTTCTCTATATCCACATGCTCTCCATAATTACATATATTGGATAAAGCCGGAAGAGAAAAGTACTTTAAAGAGAAATGGAAACTAAAAATGTAATGATATGTACAACTATGGGAGAGTTGTCCCCAAGTCACTAATCTGAACAGTCCCCCAAATCACAGACGAATTGTTCACATTTACATTTTGTGATCTCAATTTCAAACGTTCCAAATTTTGCTATTCTAATTGTTTATCCGATTTTGTTCAAAGTTTCCAATATGTTTTTGCTTTCCCTAGAAATTAAATGCCATCAGGGTTTGATTTCCCTATAAAGTTGTATTTTAAGTAATACTACCAGGTATCTTGGCCTGTAAAAGCGGTCATAGCCATTAATTGAGCGTGCAAAGTATAGAGCAGTCGTAATTAACATGGCATTAAACTATTGTCTTTGTATTGAACTATATAAAAGTAATATAATAAAAGTTCAATATTTTTAAAGCTTTTAATGTTCTCTTTTTAAAAAAAAATATCTATAACAACTCTGTTAATGTTCTCCGTTGCTCCCTCCCTTCTACCAAAGCCTAAACTCATCCTAAGTCATCGGCACCAAGAAACCGTTCCAACACACCATGACGAACATGGTGACGAGTATGCTAGTGGTCTTGTGTCTAACAAGTTTACAGAGCCAGATGATAGAGTAAGTAAATCTTAATTATAATTTAATTTAACCCATAGCAGTACAGCGTCTTGATCCTTTAGTGACGTTTATGCATTATCTTTTGAACGAGAATGCTAGTAATTACACAGTATACATGAGCAACAAGAGCAGAAATCACAGAAAATTTTGAGTCTATTTCCAATGCAGTATGTTGTGCCGTTTACGATTAAGAGCGATTTCAAATCATTAAAGTCTCCAACTTGACAACACAGTGTAAAATTATATAATCACTCTTTTTGTGTACAATTTGGCATTTTTTCTATCAAATTTTGGTTTTTTTTTTAAATTCACATTGATTCATTTAATAAACTTTTTTTTCCAAACTATGAAAGAGTGGATCAATTTTTCCCAACTGAGGAGGGGAAAATTGATTATTTAGACCTTATGAAAACTTTTATCTGCTATGCGTTAACCCTTAATTATAGAAGAGTCAGGATGACAATGGCGAGGAGGGAAGGACTATGACGGATATTTCCCCCTTCTATCAAGGAAAGACTATATAGCTCCTTATCTCACCAATACACCAACTAGGTTTCATAAAAAAGAAAATCCAAAAAATACAGAAAATATATAACATGTATATTAAGTTGACATCGGAGCTCCTTACATTTTTGTGCAAGTGGTTCTCTATTATCGCCTTGGATAAAATAGAAGGAGCCCTATAATAGAAATGAGCGATTTTCTAATTCCAGAAAGCTGCATGTCTGAATGAATGATCAAGGCATAAATGATTGGCAAAGTCTAAAATAACATGTAGGCTACTTCTGAGATGATCTATATATTAATCATGTGTCGATAACAGTAAAATGAAGTGGACATTAATAGGAAACACACATCCGCATTTATGAAAGAGGATAATTTTCGACAAAAAAATATTTTATTTGATATTAATGTAACAAAATTAAGTAAGCTCTTAATTCCCAGTATTAAGATTTAAAACAACAACAACAACAACAACAACAAAACTTACCCTGACAGGTCAATGAATTCTACAGCCAAAGATGCCGAGGAACAAGCAGTCTCATCACTGTTTGATGATCTCCTTGCCGGCTACGACCCGAGAGTTCGACCATGTGTCAACGGTGAGTATAGAATAGCGGTTTCACATAGCATATACTCCCGGATCTTGATGTCAAGTTTCGTTTTCTTTCAAATTGAAAAAAAAAAAAAAAAAAATATGCAGAGAGATAGGATACTGTAGCCAGAATATAAGGCTTCGACTGCCTGAACATTGGTATTTTTCAAATTGGGGGGGGGGGGGGGGGGGGGGTGTTTGTACGCCTGTGAATTCATTTGTTTTAAATAGGTATAGGTGTAGTTGTCTTTGTGCATTGGACTCTACCTGATCATCAGTGGCAGGGGGGGGGGGGGGGTCTTTTGCCCAATCGTTTTAGAAATTAGAAATAAATGATAATTACACCAACTTCGCCGAGTAAATTATTTACGCTCTCTCCCGCCTTATATTTTGGCTTTTGACAATCTCTTTCTTGTTAAGTTGTTTTGTTCAACGAATGGAAATGGGACAGGTGCTAACTAAGGTAACGATGAGAGTTATCTGTAGGGCCTTTTTTTCTCTCCACAACTTTTTTTTTTACTTCTAAAATGTTGGTTTCCCGGAACCAGCTAGCGGAAGACAATCGGGTAAATTTGGCCCTTAAATTCATACTCCTTTTTAAATTTCCATGTTCCATGACATTGATATTTCAATCGCAGCGTGAAATCAGAAATGTCAAGCTTGACAGCACGACTAATTCACAAGAAACTGGGTGGGAAATCCCTGGTTTATTCCCACATGGTATAATGATAAAACCTGAAGGAGCTGTCCAGTTACTAGCCAAAACAAACAAATCTCAAACAAACACAGATTACTGATTAACCTAGTGCGGTCACTTGAGGCAAAAAACCATTTCCTCTTGCAAAATACTCTCACAACCAAAGACATTCACCATCAATTGTATCTATGAGGCACCGTTTGTAAATTTATTATTTAGCTCAATTATTTACAACTAATTCATTATTCAGTTCACTATAACAATTATTTTATATATAATGAATATGTGAAATCATTATTAATAAATAATGGAAATCACATTATTCATTATTTATATATAACGAATAATGAAATCATTATTTACATTCATTATTTATAAACAATGAAAATGTGAAAATCATTATTTATATATAATGGGTGTGGTGAAATCATTATTTACATAAAAGTAAAAAGAATACAAATCATTATTTAGAATTGTACGTTTTAATATATTATATATAAATAATTGTTATAGTGATCTAAAATAATGAATTATTTGCAAATAATTGAGCTAAATAATAAATATTGACAAATGGCGCCTCATACATATCGTCTGTTTAGAACCAAAAGAGCATTAACTCTATTAAAGACGATATAACTTAATGCCCCTCTGGCTCTTAGCATGCGATATGCATGACAAAGAGCGCATTAGGTGTAACGACATAAAATGAAACGTTGAACATATTAAGATTCGTATCAAAACAATTTTTAATAACAATCATCAGAAAACTAATCACGTGACTCCTATTTAAAGACCGTTCGTGTGGTCCATCTCCATTCGGAGACTCTCATCTGCAATAAACTTTCTGCCAACAGGCCCCAAAATTCCCCACCTAAAACTCCAGTAATTTAATCGTATCCTTTCGCTAAAATCTTTACATGTAATTCTACGAAATCTGAATTCTTGAAACATTTTTTTCTCTCGTAGATTTCATGAAAGGATTTTTCTGTTGTTCCTTCCTCTTGTAAGTAATATTTCTGAGTACAAGAGGCGTTGCAAAGTATCTGGAAAACACACAAAACCCATTCGCATATATATAATTTCCTCAAGTTTATATAAAGCATCCAGACTTGGTAGTGTCTGGTTACGGAGATAAAATTCACACAGTCCTCTCAATGTGGTAGCTTTACTCTGATCATAGGCTAGGCGATGTATATTTTTGATTGTCTGATATGTTTTTTTTTAAATCAATACCGCAATTAATTTACTGAGGTTTACAGTTTCAACTAAGATCCCCTATATTTTGGGGAGAACAAAATAATTCCGTCTATAAACAAAAACAGTGATGATTACTAAGAAGGTGAAGTCATCGGTGTGAGCAACACCTTAAAAGCGAGATAAATGCTGTATCATCTAACTGAAGAAGTGTGATTTGCAAAACACACACACACACACAAACACACACACAGAACAACTCTTACTTTGGAACATCGGGTATCTTGAGATCTGACGATTCTTTTGTATGATAGTAAATAACCGCGACAATAACAAAATAACAACTAAATGAAAACCAACATATTATATCACTACACACTTGATCAAGTGACGCTTCTGTTATTTATTTTGTGTGTGTGTGTGTGTTTCTGTTTATTCTAAAATGTTGAATTTATTTACTTTAAAACTGTAAAAACATTTTGCATGTTATAGGCTAATTGGTCGTTGAATAATTATACAGTACAACATCCCCTTCAAGAGACGCACCTGTCTTTGCCGAGAGGGTGAGGTGATATCAGTGAGGAAAAAAAACAATACAACAGCAAACAAACAAACAAAAAACAACAAGAAAACAAACAATATACTACGGATGGTGAATACTCTGTGGCGTATCCATAAATTAATATGGGGGGGGGGGGGGGAGCGCAATACACCTATGTAGCTCTGAATCATGTATATACATGTATATACTGATTTTTGTTTTATTGTTGGTTGGTCGGTTGGTTGGTTATAGGTCGTTTGGTGTGGGCTTTCAAACAGGTGTGCGCCCGTTTTTTGTTAGACTGGATACGCCACTGAGACTCATCATACACACTGTATACTGCAATGATTTCATGAAAGTGTTCATGACACAGTGACTAACACTCTTTAAAGTGAGCAAATCATATGGTTTGGGGGTGCAAGATCGCACTTAGCCATATAGGGTACATATTTGCACACAAACATTTCTAGGTTTAACTTTCCATTATGTAAAGTGCTGGTAATAAGTTGCAAAGTAACCGTTTCTTACTTTGTATCCCACTAATGATTTCTAAACACACAATCCGATTACAAGTAAACAGACTGCAACCAATCAGAGGTCAATAACTCTTAAACATTTCTTTCAACATCAAATAAAGAAAACATTTCGAACACACACTAAGCAACCGAGTGGCTGATTCGTCACTGGGAATCCCATCTTACCTTAAAGGGTAATCCAACTTTGGTATAAGATAATTTGTGTGAAAGCGGAAAATACGAAAAACAGGATGGTGAAAGTTTGAAAGAAATCTGACAAGGAATAAAAAAGTTATGGATGTTTGAAAAATGAAATCACTAAATCTATGCGAATTTCAAATTGGCAATTTGGTGACATACTGGCGGTCAACTCTCCCGTTTGTGGTACACTAAAATATAATTAATTTGCGGTTTTCTCCTAAGCGCCTTTTCCCTCGGGGCAGTACTTAAAATATATTGTATGTAGCATACTGTTGAAAGTCCTCATAAAAGAAAAAGATACTACGGAGTAATACATTTTGATTTTGTAAAAAGGAAATTTTTTGTCATTTTGTGAGTTGGAGCGAAATGGGGGAGTTGTCCGCCACTACATCACAGTGACATTTCCGATTCGGCCAATTTGAAATTCCCATATGTATAGTGATTACAAATTTCAAAAATTCATAACTTTCTTATTGCTTCTCTGATTTTTCCTCTTTCTTTCATAACAGCTTGGATTTCCCTTTAAAATTAAGAGAAGTAAAAAGTCAAATATTGCTAAACGAATTTCAGGTATTTCAAAATTCCTGGCAGGTAAGTTGGATGACGAACATAATCTTGTTTAACTGGGTTTAGAAAGTGAAAGCATATGGATATTTTTTGTTTTCGCTGACCACAATGAAGTAGGAAGATAATTACTTTATTACGAGTTTCCAAAGAACGCAGTTTCCTGATTCAGCCACTTTGCACACTTGTGTTATGAAATCTTAGCTTTGTTTTTGAAAAGAGGAAAAAATGATTCGATCTCTAAATATTCTTTTTGAACACTTAAAACAGTATTGTGGCGTTAAATATTTTTATTGCCGAATTCAGAGAAATTGCTCAAAGCTATATAAGTAACTAGTAGATGTGATGAATACACACATGTAGGCCTGTCCATCAAAAATATATATAGAAACAACCGAATTAATTTCTTTCAAAATTATGGACTCCTAATCTCTGTGACAAAGCAAAAACAAAACAAAAAGAACCAAAGATATAACGTTGTCTGATATTCAGTAGACACAGTTCTAATATCCACCAGGTACCATGATCATATCAGGGTGCTGATTCGGACATGACATCACCTCATTATTGGCGCGAACAAACATGATCTTCTGCACCTGATTAAGACTCATATTCTCCCCTCGATTGAACGCCACCGCCTTCGTCATCGATGACGTCACGGCTAGGTTCAGGATTCCTGACGCGATCTGGGAGAGAGGCTGTCTGTCGCAAATCCCCTTCCACCAGGTTGAAGGAGCAACGTGTGATGCGGCTTCCCAGACGTACTCCTGCGACCAGAGGCGTCCTTCCTTGGCTCGGAACTCCGCCAGGTTGGCCAGGACGCGACCAACGTCCTGTCCCAGATGCTTGGCTAATTCTACAATGTACTGAATGCCATCGTTGGTAGTGCTCTCTGACAAACAGTTACCGCAGTATCTGGGGTCGACAAGGCAAGCGGCGTAGTGCAGGTCTGTCCAACAAGATAATTTGACTTCATGAGATAGTTGTAGAACGGGTTGCCTTTCGTCTCCTTTCAAACACGAGTCGCCAAGGGCATCCTCCAGGGTCTTGTCGACTTTCATGATTTCTATGACAACGTCTGACAGCCGAGCTGTTTCTTGTTCTAGCTTGGATATGGCAAGATGGACGCTCTGCCACACCTGAACACTGAGATTCACCGTGTCCCAAAACACCTTGTTCAGGATGATCTCTTTGGTTTCGGAGTCGACAGACATGGTTTTGGCAACAATACCTTCTTGCAATTTCTCTTTGCATTCCCTCAAGCTTTCTATAGTAAGCATGACCTCATTTATACTCCAGATTCCATTTTCCTCTGAAGCCGAACGTGGTAATTGAACATGGTTAAGGGTATCATCTTTCAGGACCAGTCGATTCCAGAATTCACACACTTTGAGGGCACGCTTGACCATACCTCGCATCGTGTCCTGTGCCAGGAGTGTCCTTGGTATCATTAGGAGTCTTTCGGTCGGGCAACCTGCCATGGTGGTCAATGGAAAACGCGACCTTATGATCGACCAGGCACCACGGAAGTTCTTTGTCAAGTCTGTGGTAACAAGAAGGACATTAGATGGGCCTGTCTTGGCGATCACACCTGATATTACTTCGGCAATAACGGAAGGACTCTGCTGCTCACCAGCTTCCATGCAGCCTACAAACATAGGCCTTGGTGTGGTGATGACAAGGTTGATTTTCCTCTCTGGGTTCGGGTAAGTTCTGCTATCACTTTGATGACTATGCGCCAACACAGCAGCAAATTTTGCCTTGCTGATCTCTACTGAGACCCTTTCAAATGTTGCCATGTACTCATCATCGAGGAGTCTACCGGTAAGTGTTTCTTTGGACGGTAAAGTGTATGCTGGCTGGAGATGGCGAAACAGCTCTTGCCAATAAACGTTCTGTACGATATCGAGCGAAACGTCTGTCGAGAATATCGCTCTTGCTAGAGCCCTGTCTGCAGGTGAGACTTGCTCTTGGTCTTCCATCCTGTTGGAATCCCCGCTCAAACGGCCTGCTCTCATCTCATGGTGATCGTTCCGAGGTAGCGGATTTGGAACGACCAAGAAACCAGAGTGAGGTGACAGCGCCGACGTTCCCGGCGTAGGACTCTCGTTCTCTACAAAGACTGGTGAAATCATCTGTCGAACCATAGACGGAGGCTGATGCAGGTCATCTTCATGCGAATTGTTCACGGAGGTGCCATTATGGTCGACTCGGTACTCCCCAAACCCGCTCTGCTCCAACTCTCGCTTGGTGGCATCAGGGCAGAGTGTACACTTCAGCAGATGGCGCATCATCTTGGTGGCATTAGGAAAGGTATACTTGAGATTACAGTAGCTGCAGTAAGCGGCAGGGCGACACTTGCCACCGGTTGGAGAAGATCCTTGTCCGTCTTCATCTTCGCAGTTGAAGTGATCCCACACAACCGATTTTCCACGCATCCTGCTACTCCTATGTAATAAAAAAACAAAACAAAAGACAAATAAGAAAGATTTTTATCTCACATAAACAAGCATGAATATCTTTTTCAATTTACAATCATTAATGAATTTTCATTCAGGTAAATGGATAATTTAATAGAGCTACTTTTCCCATTTGGGTTATGGTGCGAAATTGATCAAAATTGTTACGAGTGGCAAGTTAACAAAGGAAAAATAAATAGGCATACCACACTAAACGATTATCATTTTGCTTGAAATCATGTAGTGATCTAGATTTTATTCAGAATGAAAGTATTATCAAACTGCAATCTGAAAATTCTTTCAGCTAATTATGAAAAAAAAAAATCATCTACAACTTGGCACCGACCCGATATCAATTTTTTCAGGACAACTTTCACTTGTAATCAAACAAAGCAGCAGAAATATATCCACGAAAACAAGAGAAACACTGGAAGATGCTGTTCCTGAAATCAGAGATTTAAACGAGATTTAAAAAAAATAAGTTTGATCAAAGTTCTGTATACTCCTCTGGCACCATCGTCACGCAAGTAAACACATTCCCCCCCCCCTTGCATTCTTCCTTGGCAAAATTTAGCCAGTAACCAGTGACTGAACCTAGGCTAGACTCACATCACGTACGGTACTGTAAAAACCCAATTAATACTTGAAGAGAGAAAATCTAAGGGTATCGGGTCAAACTTATGTACAGGATTTCCTCAATTATCACAGTGGCTGAAATCTTAAAGGGTGACTAAATTAGAGAGAAAAAGGGTGCTGTCCATGTATTTTTGCATTCAAATCACGAATCTGGCAATTGATTGTCAAAATTATGTCTCGTTTTGGCGAAAAAGGGGGAAAAGTAGAGGTTTGGGGACCGTTCCTTAAAACTCGTGAGCTGATTGGCTAATTGACGTCACACCCCCAAGTGACGTATGAAGAGTAAGAGGCACAAGATCTACAGGCTGCGGCAATGTAACATTGTACACACAATGCGTTATTTGACCCCTCTGTTCAACAGACAATTTATGAAAAAGGGAAATTAATCAATACAATCTAAGGAGTGAATAATCGTTATCAATATATTTTCTTTAAGATCAGTGAATACTTTTGCCCAAATATACAGCTCTTGTTTTGTTTTTTTAACTTTTCTTTGAACAATGTTCTCATCCATCTGAGCTTGCCGAACGATAGTTTTGCATTGGTCTTAAACGCGTACACAGCCGTTTTATGAGTCTGTGCAATGTACTACACTTCTTTAGTACGGCAACTATGTTCCCCCTCGTACTAAGCGACTGGTGAACGCTTTTGTTTGTTTTGTTTTCACTCTCGCCTTTTTTTACTTCGCTTTACATGTACTACGGTAGTACTGACTTAGATTTTTGGCTGAATTCTTCGAGTAACTTAGAGAGATGGATAGTGATCGCGAGTCCGATTTGGAGGACTTTTTTGAGCCAGATACGAACTCTGATTTATCAGATGATTTATCGATACCGAAAGAGAAGAAGCTCAAGTGCAGTGGCAAGGGGAATTCGACCATTATGTTTGAACCCCTCGCAGAAGACGCGCCAGGGCATGGTGAAGGGGCCGCGGGTGAAGCTGCTGCAGCTGCTGGAGAAGAAAAGTGATCACTGCAAATTGTACTCCACTCGCTTGGCCCTTGCCACTCTGCCCGTGTGAGAATACTGTTGCGACCCACAATTTCCGTAGATTTTCATCTTTAGGAAAATGATGTACGTAGGCTTACATCATCTTTAGGGGTCTTGCTACAGCCCGCAACTATACACCGATTTGGCATTACTGATGAAATTGTGTCCCAAAATCAAAGTTATTGTGAGGAATTAAACACACGAAAATATGCGATGCAAATGGTCGATGCGGTGAATGTCATGCTCGGCACCGGGCTAGGCCTGCCGGGGCCTGCGGGCGCGCACGGTATATAGGTTGGTGGAATATTTTCCCTTACTTCTCGTACGTCACAGATCACGTGATCATGATGTCGCTCGATGGGTTTTTTTTAGGGGCGGGGCTTATGACTGTGTAAATCAGCAAAAATGTACTTTTCAAATGATTATGAAATACGACTGAATGCATAAAAAAGTGTGTGATAGATATTTATTGGCTCCTGATGACTCCTTCCTACGAAAAATGGGCAATCAATTTTTTAATTTAGTCACCCTTTAACACAAAATGATTCGAAGAAAGTGAACGGTTTTTCCTTTCTAATATCGGAAAGTGAGAAACACTATAGAGCTAGAATTTAAAAAAATGAAACGAAAACAGACTGAGAAGGAAATATCCAGGGGTATTCATTTTGCCCATTATAGGTGTGACGCAATGACTGTTCCAGGGTTCTAAATTCCGAGTTTCATGGAAATTATCAGCTATTTAACACGAAAAACGAGTAAAATAAAGACTGTAAATGTTTCAAGGAGGTTAATTATCACGGTAACATCGTTTTGGCGTTACATAGGCGTTCAAGGCTGAGCTTTCCCCTAAATTTTAATATCGCAAAGAAATACTAGAATTTCGAGACACCCTTAAGATTTGGATGTCGTGGATATCATCTCAAAAGTTCCCCTACAGTTTCGATTATCACGATGATCGCCTAATTCATTCTTTTGATACAAGATTCAGGATAAATGGCAATACATTAAGATTATTTAACAATGCTGATAGTCGTACTTTTGAATACATGGGATGTACAGGATGGAACAGCCTTAGTGTGAATCATAGAAAAAGTCGGTCGCTGCATGCTTTTAAACTGTTACTGAATAATCCAAATTAATAGTTGGTCTACATGTCATCATCAAAATGTTAAGATAATTATGATCAATCCCGGAATATGTTCTTATTTCTTAAGTGCTTCCAATCACTCATTTTTAATGTCAGCTTTAAACAGCAAGTTAAATCAACTGTTAAATCGTTTGAATCTTCTTTTTTTATTGGTTTTTTATTTTTATTTTATCTTGGTTTTGTTGTGTGTTTTTCAAAGCTTTAAAATTCTTCTTCAATCAGTTTATTCATAGTTTTCTTCAAATCTGTATTTTGTATATACGTAAATTAATTTATTTCTTTGTTTCTAATTTCTACAAGGGATTATATATTTTTTTTCTGTATGTCAATCTTTAAAAATATTGGTCATGTACATAGTAGAGGAGGACAGGGCCGTTGCGGAAAGCATTTCTGAAACTGACAATGTTACACTGTATAAATAAAACTACAAATAAACAAATAGATAAATAAATAATCATTTTAAGAACTGTGCTCCTTTTCTTTCGATCTCAGAACAGTTGCGCAAACAAATTTTGACGTAGAAGAAACAATCTGGGAGTGCCGGCGGGAGTATAATCTAAAAACAAAAGAGGGAACATGCATGTTCCTTGAGTATAGCTTTACCCAATACTGGGTCAATTTAACCGTGTATCGGCTATCAAAGTTTTACCAATCAAACATGCATGTTCCCTATTTACGCAATAATGGGTACAATTTTACCCAGCGTTTTTTTTTTTTTTTTTTTTTTTAGTGTACAGACATGACAGATTCAAAGCAGATTTTAGATTCTACATTTTTTACTCTGACGAACCTACCATAATTTGTCTCGACAGAATATACACAGAGCAGATGGTGATGGGAAGTATAATGGTGCATATAAATAACGCTAGAGAAAATTCAAAAGGATATAATTATAGCTGAAGAAAACACGGATTTCCGGAGACATTCCTCCTCCTTATTTTAACGAGAAAAGATCAATATTATTATACTCTCTGACTTAACAATCACACTCAATTGAATCTATTGTCTCCCTTCAATGACATAATGACATACGACATAAGGTGAAAATATTTTTAAAAAGTGTTGTTATTATTGAGGTCGCCAGAGATCTAACCTAATACAAAGACACTCCATGACATCACCTCAAACCAAGGAGTTATCACAGAACATAACTCCTTGCTCAAACCATTCCAAAATCATGTACATGTACATCGCCATGCCCAATTACTGACCACGGAAGGGGGGGGGGTGTAAAATAAAGATTTGTACGTCAGAGATATGCTTAGTTCATAATATAATTGTCTATGGAATTATGTAAAGGGGGAAATGCTCCTTACAATGATTATTTCAAAATCTATATAGACAAAGTCATACTGCGAAAATGCTATTGTAAAATCAACATGCAGATGTCACAAGATCAACATGTTATAGCCAAATAATGGTGTGTCAATACTGTTATACATGTACAACAGTATTGACAATCGGTGTTTGTTTTACCCAAGTATCATTTCTACGACATTACATTAGTTTAATCAGGGAGGTGGAAGAGAGAATTATATTATTCAAAGACACATTATAGATTCTATTGTATATGTCTTTAAATAAATGCTAAAGGCAAACTTGCATGTTGTCTATATCATGAGGTTATTTTTATTTTTATTTTTATAGTTGGACGATAACATCATCAAATAATATCAAATCTCAAACCAACAGTGCAGGTCAAGTCAATGTCATGTAAGCGATATTGGACAAATTTAAAATCTCTTTATCTCCGACTATATTATCAGTATTTTCACACACCAACGACATCATTAGTCACACATTAAGCCCTAAACTGATTATCAGTCTTTTTAGTCGTTAGGAATAGGCAAGCTCTAAGAAACATTAAAGAAAATATACAGCAATAGCTTATTTGAAGGGAGAGCAAGGGGCAGTTCCCCCCCCCCCCGGCCAAGAAAAAAAGGAAGATAATAGGCCCCAACCTGACTTTTCAGTTAAACATGTCAAGTTAGGAAATTATTGCCAGGGGGAAAAAAAAATCATCAAATTTCTGTTACAAGTTAATAAATTATGGACATTTCCCCCAAAATGTGGCCTAAATTTTTGATCGCTCGCTTTCCTAGCTATAAATACCGATAACTATAAAAAACAATAACAAAACAAAACAAAACAAAACAAAACAAAACAAAACAAAACAAAACAAAACAAAACAAAATTTAACCTTTCTATACATTTAGTCATGCACTCTAGATCTCTTTTATACGACGAACTTTTCTATAGGATGCCAAAGGACATGATATCATGGGCGTCGCTACACTCTTAAAATGTTGGGTAAATTTAGTGGGGTAACTGCGGGATAGTTAAAAATATTCCCAATTCTGAGCTATTATTAACCAACTGGACAATCGAGTGGTGTAACCAATATTGGTCAATATTTTTTAACCTAAATATTGGGCATACATTTACCAACAGTATTTGGTTAGTATGAGTTGGGTACTTGTTGCCCTGTAGTTGTGTAATTTTGTCACATTCCCTTTGCCTGTTGGGTAAATTTTGTTGGGTAACTGATGGTTGGTTAGAAATTCGCATAGAAATATACCAATAGCTATTTGGTAAATCGGGGTTGGGAAATTCTTACCCTGATGTCTAATTTTGTCACATTCCCTTAGCGTTGTTGGATAAATTTTGTTGAGCAACTAATGCTTGTTCAGAAATTCGCTAAACAGTGTGTGTGGGTGCGCGCGCGTGTGTGTGTGTGTGGGGGGGGGGGTTGTGGGTGTGTGTGTGTGTGTGTTGTGAAGGAGATGGGTATTTAACCAAACAGGGGGAAAATTAGTTACACGTTGGAAAACATTAATGGGTAATGAATTATTGGTTATGATGGTGCCCAATCAAAGATAAATATATTTCCACTACTTATTTATTTCATCATGTTATAACTAAATTGGTCAAATAAAATTCATTACACCACTAAAAGACATGCACTCTAAGAAATACTGGGTAAACTATGCTGGATAAATTGAAATTGGGTAAATGTTGGGCAATTTTTTCCAAACTGTTTACTACTGAACACGCTTTTGCCCAACGTGTGGAAAATATTTTTTTACCCAATAATGGGGAAAACGCTTATATAAATATTCATGAATTTTTAGTAGCGTATGGTTTGGGGTGGCCCGATTTACTGTCACCAAACTGTCACCAAATGCATAAAAAATTATAAGGGGTATATAAGAGCTTGCACTAAATTGTATCAACTAGATAGGATAGGACTGGGATTGGATAGGTTAAGATATATAATAGGATAGCTTAAGATAGAATAGGTTAAGATTGATTAGATTAAGACTCAGAAAGACATCACAAGCAGGTGTTTTTTTTTTGTTTTTTTTTTCCCATGGTTGGAGGAGAAAGGAAACAATTTGGCAACTGAATTTGCCCAACCACATAATATTTATTACCCAACAGCTGGACAAATATAGGGTTGGGCAATCCTAAAGGAAACAATTTGACAAATAAATTTGCCCAACCACATAATATTATTACCCAACAGCTGGACAAATAGAGGGTTGGGCAATCCTATTGGGATAAATTGGTTGGGCAAATAATTACCCAACTGAGTATATAACCAACAGTTGGGCAATTGAGTAAAATCTGATGGGTCACCAACTGATGGGCAATTTAATTTGCCCAACATCATAGTAAATGGATTGCCCGATTTTTGTCATTTCAATAGGGTACTTGGTGTATATGTGTACTCGATTATTTTTAAAGCCTGTTATGTACCTGTTTTTCAGGAAAAAGTGGTCATATTATGGGGGAAAATGTTCTTGAAAGAAAGCAAAATAGGGGGCCATTTTACGATTTTAACGATCATGTGTTACACCTTTGAATATCTGGGGAGCGTTTCATCAAGCGTTTTGTCAGTGATTTTTACCGACAACTGTTATAAGCTACTGAAATCCTTGCATCTGATTAGCTGAGAGCAAATTTGTCGGTAAAAATCACTGACAAAACGCTTGATGAAACGCTCCCCAGAAGTGACAGCACCATGTCTTATTCCCAACCCCCACCCCACCTCCGGTCACGTACTTATCAAAGAGTATCATATGAATCTGGAAGAATGTTTCCTCAAGATGTTGACTTAGCTATAGATTATCAGTTAAACTGAAGAAACAGGTATCATATTTATTTAATACGTGATTAAGAAGAGCTGATTGTTTACAGGCAGTTATCAAATATTTTTCAATTCAATAAAAAATAGGCTTAGTAAAGAGACAGCATTTCAATACCTGAATATTAAAAGGCGCGATGGCTCAATGGTAGAGCAGTGGTCTCGTAACTGGAGGACCCGGGTTCGAAACCAAGCAGATGCTATATTTGGTAAGGCATTTATCCTCATTACATAGTCCCTCGGAGATGACTTAAAGCCGTCGGCCCCCTGGTTGCTTACTTACAAGCATACACATGCTTTCCTAGCAGACAGGTAAAATAAACCACCGACCTTTTCACATGTACAAGGTATTTGGGAAAAAGAGAGTCTGAATATGAGCTAATTTTTACCTTATTATTTTCTTTAGGGAGGAATGAGAAGGGGGGGGGGGGGGGGTTAAATACATGTGCATCAGGGGCCGTTAAATCGGGGGTCTGCAGCCCCTTTCACCCATTTTAGGAGACACGTTTCATAATGTTTACGTAATGTAATAAAATAACAAGTTCCTTCGAATGCCCAGCCTCTGACTTCAAAAACGCTCCCTGCCCCTGCACATGTATATAAAAACTGTCAAATATAACTAATTCAATTTACAGAACGGTTTCACATGGTTATAAAAAAAAATCAAACCACTGGGGACGGCTTATGAGCAAAATATACATATAGTATTATCTTGTAATATTTCAAATATTTTTTTCTTCTATTGTTAGACCAAACTTTAACTGGATGTAATTCATCTACATTTATTCAAATTTTGTGCAGGTTTCGTGATAATTTTTGCTTAGTTTTTATGGTTTTTGGCAGATTTACGTGTTTTTTTTTTCTCTCTCTCTCTCTCCTTGTATAATGCTGGGTAAATTGAAATTGGGTAAATGTTGGGCAATTTTTTCCAAACTGTTTGCTACTGAACACGCTTTTGGCCAACGTGTGGTAAATATTTTTTTACCCAATAATGGGGAAAACGCTTATATAAATATTCATGATTTTTTAGTAGCGTATGGTTTGGGGTGGCCCGATTTACTGTCACCAAACTGTCACCAAATGCATAAAAAATTATAAGGGGTATATAAGAGCTTGCACTAAATTGTATCAACTAGATAGGATAGAACTGGGATTGGATAGGTTAAGATATATAATAGGATAGCTTAAGATAGGATAAGTTAAGATTGATTAGATTAAGATCAAATATAACTAATTCAATTTACAGAACGGTTTCTCATGGTTATAAAAAAAAAATCAAACCACTGGGGACGGCTTATGAGCAAAATATACATATAGTATTATCTTGTAATATTTCAAATATTTTTTTCTTCTATTGTTAGACCAAACTTTAACTGGATGTAATTCATCTACATTTATTCAAATTTCGTGCAGGTTTCGTGATAATTTTTGCTTAGTTTTCATGGTTTTTGGCAGATTTACGTGTTTTTTTTTTCTCTCTCTCTCTCCTTGTATAATACTCTGTCGTTGATATTAAAAACAGGTGTGGAACTAAAACATCGTATTTCATGACATCAAGTTCCTGCTTAACTGTCAAACGCTTCTATCCGCAGTTAAATTATCTATTCATTTTTGAAACACTTGCCTGTGAGGCAAATGACGGACAGCATGTTTCATCGTATTCGATACGACACTAAAGTCAATGCATACAAATCAAAAAGTGTTCGGCGTTTTGCAATTGATAAGATTAAAAAGAGAATGTATTTACTTCCTGGTACCTTGAAAAGGTGTTAGAAATGGATAAGATTAAAAAAGGTATTTGGTAAAATGGGAGCAGTGGCACTGAGCATGCTATCAGTAATGATGTATTATAATTCATTTACAAAGATTCGCTTGGGAAGTTAAGGGAAAAGTCCATCCTGACATCAAGTTGGTTTTAAAAGAAACAGATAAAAAAATAAATAAACAGATCTAAGAAATAAGAAAGTTATGAATTTTTGAAGTTGTAATCAATCAAACACAAATTGGCAACGCCGTGACATATATTGCTAGCTCATTTCCCATTTGCCCTGTACTGAAAAATATCATCAATTTCCATTTTCTTTCAAGAAAATATTTAAACATACATGCAACCTAGATATAATCATTGTACATATATTGTTAAAAAAAAAACCTGTATGAAACAAGTGTTTTCCTTCATCAACAATTAAGAAAATGAAATTTATGAAATTTTCTGTACAGACCCAGTGGGAGAGGAGCTCGTAAGATACGTCAAAGAGGTACCAATTTATGTTTGATTGATCACAACTTAAAAAAATTATAACTTTCTCATTTCTCTTCGGATTTTGCTCAAACTTTCACTAATCTGTTTCTCACTTTTTTTTTCTTGCTTTTATTCAAATCAACTTAATACTAGGATGGACTTTACCCTTTAGGTTATTTCAGAACCTTTTCATCACGGACGTTGAAATGAATATATGCGCAACGGCTCAATTGAAATTTTAATTTGTCTGCTAATCATCACATTTTGGTTAACCCAATCAAACATGCGATTGGGTTTGGTTGCATCCATTATCCGAATGTGATTCAATTTTTGAAGAGTTGTAATATCATTAGAACATGAAAGTTAAGGTTACATGTAATTTTTCCGCAGGTTCAAAATTCCGACGATTCGTAATTCCGAAAATGAAATAGGGTTCATAATTCCGAAAATGAAAAAGGGTTCATATTTCCGAAGCTTCGTAATTCCGAAAAACTATGTAGGGCTCTACCTTATTTTTGGAATTACTAACCCTATTTCATGTTCGAAATTACGAACCTTCGGAATACGAACTTTCGGCATGTTCGCAGTAATGCATCAAATTTTCGGAATTATGACCCCCTTGCTATGGGAAATTTGTAATTTGGAATTACGAACCTTCGGAAAAACGAACCTTCGGAAAAACGAGTACCCCCCCCCCCCCCTCAATTTAAATATTTAAGCTCTTCTTCTTGATCAATGCTCTAATTCAGTTGAATAATGGGATCACAAAAGCAGGACATTGTGTGTCTTCAAATTAGAAAAAAAAGTCTCATTGAACGCGAATCGTGGTGACGTTATAGTCTAGTCGAAAGACTGTCATTGATTTGAAGCTGACTTGAAAGCCTACAATATCCTGCAATTTCACTTTAAATATTTATATACATGTAAATATAAGGGTCCTTAATCAGGAAGATTTGACTTAGTTAAATTCTCACACCTCAGGCTCAAACGTATGGCAGACTTTGCAGTTCTTTGCAAGAATCGGATCGCAGTAGAATGGTGCGCGCTTGTAAAAACTACAATACGCCTATTCATTGTATTATCAGGAAGAAAATATTGCAAAATGCACTTGTATACGTATAGGCCTACTTGATAGACATGTTCAAATTTAATATACAATAAACTTGTTTTAGGGGAAGAGTGAGGTGCAATGAGCCACTTTTTACATCGTGACCTCTCATTGAAAAACTAAAATTGTTTGGAATTCGATAACAACTGATTATTCAAACGCAACTAACTGTCCCTGACTGGAACCTCATGATGGATAATCGTCATGTTTTACCATTACGCATCATTGAACCAATAAAACAGAGTAAGGAAAAAGCGAAAAATATAGCACTAACTGGGCCCGGATGTGCCACAATTACTTGCCTTTTTGATATCATTAAAATAGCATCAGAGTCATTTCAAGTAGTCTTGTTTTCATTTCTACTAACGTCTCGGAACTTCTTCAGGGTGAATTTTATTCATTTATTTATTTATTCATCTATTTATTTATCATATTTAGACAGGGTTGCACATTTCCACCAACAGTGGTGGTCTTCCATGAGGTCCTGTTTGATAACAACAATATTCGAATATCAATTATGAATATAAACTCATAACAGTAACAAAGTAAAATGTAGAACATGAAATAATTTTTTTTTTTAAATGTGGATTTGTCAAGAAAATGGTTTTGCACATTTCTACTATTCATAAAATACGAGAAAGTTTACGAAAAAATCTTTGAAAAATAAGCTTAAATGAAGAGATCGCATGTATCGGAATACTGAAATGGCCTTCAAACTAGCATGTATATGCATCTACTGGTATTATCTAACAAATGATGAAATTTGTTATATAAACTTTTTATAAAGTATTTCTTTGTTTATAAATCTATTCTCATACGTTTGAAAAGTTATAGAATATGTATGGAAAGTTATAAGCACAAGAATTAAAAATGAATTCGAATTTATTTTCGCTCAGTGTTATTTTATGAATAATTTTACGAGACGTCAGAAATTAAATTTGCCGTCATGGGTGTTTAAAGAATGAAGATACTAAGATTTTACCCCTCCCCCCCCCCCCCCCCCACCCACCAAAAAAAAAAAAGAAAAAAAAAGACATGAGTGAAAATGTTGAGTAACTTAAATAAAACTGTTCTCCTACAAGGAAACAATAAATGGAAAGTCTTGATTTATCATTGTCTAAGAATTCTATTTTCCTAGAAATGTATTTATTCCCCTGAAAATTCCCAGTGCTTTTTATGTGTTGTTTGGTTTAACAATTTGGTATAACAAATATTTGCAAAGACAAAAAAAAAAAAAAAAAAACAAAAAAACCCAGTAATAAAAGTAAAGGTGCTCATGTAAATTATACGACATTATGTGAAATACCGGCATAGAAAATTCAAAATTTCTGGCTTGTCCATCGGCCTCATAATTCTACATAAAACGAGATAAAGGTCTCATAATTTCAACATCACTTCAACGCAAGCATGCACAAGGATTAAAATGAATTTAATGAAACAATCATCCATTTCTGAAAGCATATTCAGTAGGAACGAATCAGTGCGTAATGTCAGGAAATGTTTTGAAATTATTAATATGTCTTTTAAAATTTTAGCTCTCGAATTTAATAAAGGAGTTTAAAACGAACGTAATTGTTCTATTTTAACAAAATATGCCAAAAAACCTTATCGCATGACCTTCGAATCTGGTGATCAGCACAAGATGCGAATGTGGTTTTTATTGATTAATTTATTGATTAAGTACCTATTTTTATCAATTTGTGTTAAATGCACTTAAAAACTTTGATATTAAATTTTGCAACATTACTTTTCCATAGAAAATGAAAATCAAGGAGAGAAACTATTTTCTTTTTTAATTATGGAATAAAAACAAAGTGAGTGACAAGAAGTGATAAAGAAATATGACAATATGGCAACAACTTTAAACTTAAAAAAGCATTACAATCCACTTATAAGCTTTTGCGATCACTTTCACAATTTTAAAGATACTTTAACTGTTTTTTTTTTTTTTTTTTTAACTGACGACATTCAAATAAAACGTGATCTTTCATCTGAGTCATAAAGAAATATTTCTACTGAAAACATATCTGTAAATGTGCCTATATACGGTTTAGAAAAAAAAAATATTCAAGTAAACCCCTTATTAATAATTCATTGTCACTCTATAAAGACTGCGATATAATTAATTATATTTAAAAAAAAACATTAGTAGGCCTATTAATAGTAGCCCAATATTTATGTAGAAAAATAAACTGAATAGAACTAAAAGTTTTATCAAACTAAAGAGACCAAACTGGTTAACAATTGATTTAATAGGTTATGTAGATGCAATGAAACCATATTAAAGTAGAAAAACATAATGTAAAAAGAGGGTTTCATTCCTACGTTGCTAAATACTTTATCTCCATGAAGAAATTATCAGTTAATTTAGAAGAGCTCATCCCACTCTCCGGCCTCCCGCAACCTTAACCTCTCTGGATCGACGCCCAATTTTATTTATTTCTTTTCGATAAACAATCTTACTTTAATTTTTCTATCAACGTGGAAGAAAAACTCCCTACTTATTATAACCTTTTCTACGAATATTCTTGCAAATTTTTAAAGTAAATATGAATGGCATAGTAAAATGTCCCTGTAAATATTGTGTCTACTTCGTGCAATAGCTTCACGTTTAATTAACGTTTTGCGAGTAGAAGATGTAATTTGTTCTTTCAATCACGTTTAAGATTTATACCCTTTCTGGCATTTAAACACTTGCATTGTAATCTATATCATATTTTTAAAAAGTAGAATAATACTTCTTATCACAGGCGAAGAAGCCCAATATCAAACGGCAAAACATAGATAAGGGTTTCAGAATTATCCATGAATGTGTAGCGAAATGAATCTGAAGATTTCATCATCTGCAGATAGACTATGTCATGTTTCATAATCAGATGAAATAAATTAATAAAATATTGTACAAAAAATAATAAATAAACAGGAATTCAATAACATCATAAGGAATGGATATTTTTTATTTATTTCTGAAAAGAGATACACCCTACCTTTAGCTGATCACGTAACACGCATGCATCACAAAGCCTGAATGAGAATCTATAGTCCGGTAATTTGGTTAATATCAATTCCGAGGTAAACTCAAATAAAACATCTTTGGAGCTAGCGATGTTCGCGCTTTGCTCAAACAGTTCGTTCTACTGCAAGAGAAATTCCGGGTTCGTGTTGCCCAAGCGATAAAACTTGTACACACACAGCAAAGTCAAGTCGATCTATTTCACAGTAATTCTTATAAAAATCATCTCATTGACTTTCTTCATGCGCAGTTGGCAGAGCAACATTCGAGGATCGGTTACTCCCAGTCCTGGCCATAAAAGGAAAGATAATTTTGAGAGGCGCTCTTGTCGCAAAAAGGAAAGATAGCTTCAACTCGGGGTCAAAGTTTCCCCATGTAGTGTTGGGAAAACCCAAGCTCTGGTCTGATGCCAAGTACCCGTTCACATTGAAAATGAAAGTCGCTTAGAATGAAATGACGGCCTTACTAAATGAAAGCTTTGTACTTTTAAAGAGCAAAGTCGACGCAGATTTAACTGGAGAAAAAATAGAATATTACAGGACCCCCGACTGATTGATAAGTGATATGTAATGAGTGGTGTCATTTTCCTTACAATATTATCGATTCCGTTTCGTATTTTGTAAATGTTTATTCCAATGTCAGTTGGGTAATGAATTTCTCAGCAAGTTGTTCTCCATAAATTATAATGTAGAACAACTTTAAAACTTAAACGTATTTCAAAATTTCTTTCTTCCGGCTTCGCCTAATAAGAATAATAATTAAAAAAAAAGAAGTTCGTTTCTGACTGATACATTCAAGACTATATATAGACTATTACGGGCGATTTTACGATATTTTTATACGCAGCATTATCAACACAAAACATACTCCACGTTGAAATCGTTTCACTCTGCCTGTGTGAATTGCGTAGAGACTGGCGGCAAAATTCCCCGAGCTGGAAATACCATACTTCCAAGAATGAATAATAACATAGCTTGGCCTGGATCAGGCAGAACCTTTGTATATAATGCATACACTTTGGACATTGCGTTGATTAACCGCAACCCATTAAACTATTCAAAAACTGTTAGGTTCATCATCATAACTATGTGTTCTACAACTTGTATTTTATTATCTTTTTATATTACTTATACTATATTACTAGGGTCTAACCCCTTTGTTCGTTTCAACTGATACGATGATAAAGATTAATCATTGCTATCCTTTACATCGCAATAGTAGACCACCCGTTGAGTTCTACTCGCATCCGATACAGAAAATTAAAAGTCAATTAATTTGAATAAAAACGAATATTGATATTACTCTATTTGCATAATGAAGCCACCTGATGTAACATATTTACTTATGATATCAAGTACATCATTTTAATCGTTAAAAGGCAACTGAGGTTTTGTCTAATTTTACATGAATGAATGATATCGTAAGTCAAGGATCACTTACGACAAGATTTCCCCAAATGTATATATTGTTTGTCTTGCTCTCTTAATGTTTATAAAAATCATCATATTTTTTCTACATCAACTAGAAAGTTCAACGTCTCATTAAAAAATAATATCCACAGTCCGTTTTTGTAGACTATCTACGTCCAGGGTACCTATTTTGATTTTCAGCATAAATCTTCCGCCATGTTCGACTTTGAAAAGCCAGCAACCGGGAAAAGAAAAGGGATTTTCCCCTACCGAATCCCAAAACCCGACACGGTTGAATGATGTCATGCATGTGCTCTGAGGAGGGCTCGAGGGGCACCGCCCCCTCCCTAAGCATGGCAATACGGCACGTCCAATACCAAGGGTATAGCAATTGTGGGGAAGGCTTAGTCTATAAGCATAGACTCTATTTAGACACCTTATAACAATATTTTGAGCATTGAGTAAATACGAATCATCTTCATAGTGGTTGTGTCCAATTATGGAATAAGGTACAGCATAAGGGATGTGTAAGTTTCAGTCGATAACCCCCTGGTCTTAGGTGTTATGGCTGACAAGGTGTATGCGTTTGCGTACTACAGCCTGTGATGGTCCATTATCAATGACTATCATTCGAGTGTTATATAGATCAATTTAAGATGTAAAATATTATCCAAACGGGGTTAAAATTTCAATCGCCATAGTGATGATTCTTCGAAAAAATTTTAACCAGTGATGTTAGGCTAAATTTGGTGGAAAATATCATCTCTACGGAGAAATATTTAATACATGTAGTCAGTTAAGAAGAAAACGAGTGTTAACCTGTTTTAAAAAATAGAAAATGATGGGCGGTGGAATACTCTCTCTCTCTCTCTCTTCTCAAGAATAACACCAATAGAAATATTTATTTCAAATTCTTTGTATTTTCTGCTCTTTGAAGACTCCCCTAACCCAATGAATACCGATATACCCCTGACCATGCACTGTCACTATCAAAATACACTTTATCGTTACATCTGCTAATGTATATTTTGGGTGGAGATAATTATGCTTTGTGCTAATGTTTGTTTACATATGCGATAACTATAGATACAAGAACATTCAGGTCCAATCCTAAATGAAAAATAAGGGAATCAATAAACGTTCCCGCGGGTATCATGGGTATAGAGAGACTTTGAGATTAACCATGATATTGTTAACATTATCTCGCTTATTCCAAGGTCCCCAATTCTTTGTATCTGTGTTGTCAACTGGCCTTACATTGCAGGAAAATGCAACTAAATTTTACAAATTTTCATGGTGGGTTAATTTGGCAATGACCTCTATACCAAAAATAGTGGTGTTTTAGATGCAAGAAAACGCCATTTTCACACACAGATTTTCAAAAATTCTCCCTACTGTGGGAGGGGGGACATCTGTGTGTGAAAATGGCGTCCCCCTCCCACAGTAGGGAGAATTTTTGAAAATCTGTGTGTGAAAATGGCGTTTTCTTGCATCTAAAACACCACTATTTTTGGTATAGAGGTCATTGCCAAATTAACCCACCATGAAAATTTGTAAAATTTAGTTGCATTTTCCTGCAATGTAAGGCCAGTTGACAACACAGATACAAAGAATTGGGGACCTTGGAATAAGCACTGTCAGCCTAATACTTTTATTATGAACAGCTTGTCACTGATACTCACTGGCAAATCTCAGTCGAATATGATGGACTGGCAGAATAATAATAAAAAATAAAATAAATACATAAATAGAATAAAATAAAATTACAAGTTTAAAAAAAAGATAAGATAAAAAAAAAAAATGGTCCCCGGATTTTTTTTTTTTGGGGGGGGGGGGTTGCAACCCCCCCAACCCCCCCCCCCCCTCTAGATCCGCTTCTGCAGTTGATAGATTATATATTATATATATTATATATACATACATATAAATCGAGAAAACAACAACAGAAAGTTACATGGGTGAGGGGACAAACTACAGATTGAAAAAAATCTCGCTTGAGAGTCATTCATTTTTTTGATATGTTATTCAGAATTTTTTCACGAGCTGATCTTATAACGATGGCTGGGGTCATAGTCATAATTAAACATTGTTCTCTTTGGTTTTCCATCTTCATCTAATATGAATCACTCTATAAAAATAACATCCCGAAGACTGTGTTCTGGAATTCTTCGTTTTCGATGAGCGATAGTTAATGGCTAGATAGACCCATTCACCTTAATACCTTAATAAAAATTCTCCCTACTGTGGGAGGGGGGACACCCCCTCCCACACCCTCCCCCCCTCGCTCGCTCCGCTCGCTCGGGCTCGGTCGCTACGCTCCCTCGCATACCGCCCCCAACCCCCCCCCCTTTATAAAAAGCTAGATCCGCCCCTGAACTGAACACATGTGTTTCTCTTGTTTTTTATGAGGGAAATAAAAATTGAATTGACTTGGACTGAATTTATCGCCATTGACATATTTTACATTCAGATTGCACTAGAGCTCACTTTGAGAACGGAATTTATCATATATCATCGGTATGAGATTAAAATGAGACAAATCAATATCCCGTAATCTGAACACATCGTCCTTACCATTACAAATAGAAATTAAGGTCTAAAGTTGTATAAAAGAAATCTCCAAAAAAAAAAATATCTCAGCTTGACAGCTAGAAGAAGACATCTCCTTATAATTAAACATTTACAGACTTTAAACGATTCTACAACTTGCGGTAGATAAAACAATAGGCTTCTGAATCGAAAGTTAGGTAATATGGCCTGAACCAAAACTCATAACTACACCTGAAACCTTCATCAAGAGTAAATATTTCCTAGTGACGTGGCGTTGTGTACTTCCCTTGGCCCACAAACCACAAAGTTTCCCAAGAATTGAGATCGATGTCACCGTCCAGCGGACGGGAGAGGGGAAAATAATTATACTTCTGAAAATAAAATAAAAATATAAATTCATTTGCTGTATTCTAAAAATTAAATGAAGAGCCCCGAATAAGAAAGACACAAAATACAGGCATACACCCCCCCCCCCCACAAAGAAAAAAAAAAAGAGAAAGAGAGAGAGAGAAAGAAAGAAAGACAGTAGCATAACTTGCGAAATGGGATTGTAAGCATGGTAACATTGTAAAATGCAATCTCAAGGTTTGTATAGTGAGTTACAATAAAATGCCTTGTCGTTCAAGTTTTCTTTGACAGGAGTCTCTTTCTTCTTTTCTCCGACTACCAAAACACTCCCTCTCCAGCCACGCCCGTCAGAAAACGACACTTCGGACCCAACCCCCCTCCCCCCCCCCCCCCCCTCCACCCCCTCCACCCCTCCTTATTATGAGTATGATGAGCGATAATTAATAAAACTAAGGCAGTGATTTCGTTCAGCTCGACTTAATTTCATAAACAGTCATTCCGCCTGAATCCCAACATAGTGTTTCTTGGAGAAGCATCCGGGTACATGGTCTTGATGACAAATACATACATGTATATACACTCTATCGACTTTCATGCTGCTTGTTAACCCGTTGGGTCCGGTTTATCTTCCGAAGTACTTTTGAAAATCGAATCTACCAAGTCCTACATTCAACTGGTTAAGAAATGGAACCCTAGACGATAACCATATAACGTAATTATGATAGAAATTATCGACATCGGGCCCATGCAGATTGTTTGGGATAAAAATGCGAATTAAGAGATTCAGAGAGGAAAATTAGAATTAATTAATAACTGTAGGCCTAGGTGATTTAAAAAAAAAGTTATATAGGTCGGGGCGGAACACGCCGAAAAAAGTAGGCCTACGTAAAAAATATATCACTTTTTGGGCCGGAGGGCACATGGGGCACTTGATACCCCCTCGAAACGTCACTAAGTTTGTACTAGACGTAAAAACAATAATTAAAAGGGATACCGAAATACAGTTAATTTCTCTATCAACAGAACAGATAATATTCGTTTAAATGTCTACTTCCACATTTCCACCTTTAAACTAAATAAGATCTTTCAACAACAACAACAAAAAATGTGAATCGATTCTTATTCTTATTATTTATTTCCCCGTCCATGAAAAGTAAAATATTTATCCCCCCCATCAATGATCAAATTTATCATGTCATTCTTATGTGTGCTTTTATTTTATATTACAGGTGACCCGGTCCATGTGTTCATCGATGTGTTTCTGGCCAGTTTGGATGGTATTGATGAGAAACATTTGGTAAAGATAAACTGCAATCAAATATATTGGGTGTCAACGTGGCTCTTATCGGATGTTGTAAAGAGCAATCACTTTTTTGTCAAAATCACTAACACAATTGTAACAAATTGTAAGAAGTGAGTGTTGCAATAATAGTTTCAAAATCAAATATTTTATTTACATGTATGTATTTCTCTGCACATAATATAATGTTTAGCCTCGTTGTTTTCCAGCAGTCGTGATATATAGGATGAATTTAAACTATACGATATATTCATCAGGAATGCTGCTATAAAATTTCAGACACGGGGGGGGGGGGGGGGGGTGGTGGGGTGTTGAAGAAATATACCAATAATAAATTTGCAGACAGAATCCTATATTTCAAACAAGGCTGTTGTTTACAATAAGTCATAAAATCTAAGACGATATTCTCCAAATGCCAGACAAAATGCGAATGCCCTTCAGGTTTTAAAAAAGCTGCCGACAAGAGTGAAATAAGAACCATGATTATTTTTCTAACTTTGTCAATGGATTTGCCGACAGAAAGTTTAGCTGGGTATCTCATCCTCCCCTCTCCTCTCATCGACGTTCCTATATAGCCTTGATTTTAAGTTATCCTTGCAGGTATATTTTTATCATGGATAATGAGTCTGACAGTCTTCCGATATCCTTAACTATACCAACTAAAACGTAGGCCTAAATTGTTTGATAATGGCACATAATATCACCATAGTTTAGAATCGCCAACACGCATGAAATTCAGTTTGACACGATACATGAGTGGGTTATAATGTATCTTTTTTTCATTTCCCCCCCCCCTTTTTTGGGGGGGGGGGGGGCTCCTCAGAGATTTTTTTTAGAGACGTTAAAATCTTTCGAAACACATGAAAACCTATTGTCTTTGCCCCTTTTGAAAGTCGTCCACATCTCACAGTCCCTGTCACACAAGCTACCATGTGGCCGGTAAAATATTGAAGTTTATGAACAGAGATCACCGGGATAAAAATATGTACCTGCAAACACACTAAAGTAAAGTAGCTTCAACACAACTGACTATGCTTTCACTATTCGCTGACATCCGATACATATCCAATTTCCGTTGAATCCACAAGAAATACCAGCATAACTATTTCCAATTATTACAATGAAAACGAAGGAAATCGTTAAACACATATATCGTTTAGCGCTTGATACAGGTCGTCACAGAAGTAATGCAAATTCATGAAAGCAGTAGTATGAGGATCACTAATGTATTCGAACCTCGTTATAGAGAACATTCTAATACTCCAAACTTTCATTATATAAGAGGATTTTGCGAGTATCACCAGTGGCGGGTTTTTTAATTTTTTATTATTTTTATCTTTATGTATTTTATCATTATTATTAAAATTATTATTATTATTGTCATTATTTATTAATTTTGTTTCATTTTTTATTTCTATTTTTATTTCATTTAATCTTTTTTATTTTTATTTTTATATGATTATTTTTTTATTTTATTTTTTTTTTTGGGGGGAGGGGAATAAATGGCCTGTGCCCCCCCCCCTTTTGAGACCCAAATAGCATACCTTTAGTAGGCCTACACAAGCAAAAGAAATGTGCCATCACCCTTTGTGTTTGTTTGTTTGGGGTTTTTCTCTCCTCGGGTAATTTTGGAATAAAAAAGGCACCCCAAAATATGGTGACTTTTTTTTCAAAATAGTGCCCCCCGCTCTTTTCTTTTCTTTTTTTTTTTTTTTTTTTTTTTTACAAAATGGAACCACCCATGGGTAACACTTCTTTGCAATCTATTCTTTCAACCACTAATCAGTCGTCTCCACTTGAGATAGTTTATAAGCTTTTCATTTTTGACAAAAGTTTTCAGCCTAGTCCGATTTACTCTAAAACCTTAACATATTCGTTCCTCTGATTTGTCTGTTTCCACTCAAGTGAACTTTTAAGGGTCTCTATCATTCCTCTTATTTTCACTGCAAAAACTACGGTGTTAATTCAACACCATCTCGGTATCAATACTGGGGCTACACCAGAAAAGTTTTAAAACAACACCAGTTTAATATTGGGCTACACCCTCCAGTTTGATTCGAAACTTGTGTTGTTTTAACACCTATAGTGTAGCCCAATATAGATACCGAGATGGTGTTGAATTAATACTCTGGTTTTTGCAGAAGAAATAATAGTATATCACCGAATTTTAACCAAATGTTGCAATTTAGCATATAAGCTTAATCTTTATAGCAATTGATTTGGATCTAAAAACTGTAAGAAACAGTATGTCTCCCAAACGAATATCCATGAAATTATAGGCCTCGCTGGGAACTATCATTTTTTCTAAAATGGAAATTTAGAAGAGATGAGATCTTTTTGTTCTGATTATAGCAAAAGATTAAGATATTATATTACTTTTAATATTCATTAAAAAGGAGCATATCGCTCTAGTAGTTACACAAACGACACATGACGCAAGAAGGGAAAACGTCTGGTTACATTGCTCCGTCTGTGGTAATTTATTTCATTTTTTCCCCTTTTCTCTTTCTTTTTTGTTAATGTTCTAGTAGGTAATCGAAGGTGAAGTTTCTAGAGAAGTTATAATAGTCTACCCTCTGGAAATGTGACTTATTTCAGTTGTGAATAAGTCATTATGATCATATAGAATTAAATTATTTTAATCGGTTCGTCATTGGCAAAAAAAGTTACGAAAATCAATAAATTAGTCTGATATAATCAAGATCGTTTAGCAATGCCCGGTGGACCACTCATCCCCATGACATGAGCGTGGGAGAAACTTGGCCCATAAAATAACCTACAACATTACTGGTCGTTTTTTTCAATAACTTTGTGGTGCATTCAAGCTTACATTCCTTGTAAAAGGTACATTGAAGAAAAAAAATCCCAAGCAGTAAAATAGGTACTATAATAATTTTACTGTGTATTTTATTCGAATACCAACTACTATGACTGATGAGATCAAGATAAAGCTTTCCCGTCAATACTCATTTTTTCCCCCCTTGTGGAAATAAGGAAATTGAATATTATCCTTTAACACAAACTCTTGTAGCTTCCTCCACGCCTTACTATCCCTGACATTAAACATTATGACAATTATTGACAGCCGTGCTAATGCCTGGGAGAAAGTGTTCATGGTGTTCTCAACGTCTTTGAGTAAAAAAAAAAAAAAAAAAAAAAAAAAAAAAACATCATCGTAACATTCCCATCCTCTCACCTCTGTCAAATTTGAACAATTTCACTGTTTCTGTTTCTACCAATGCCAACTTCTGTCATGTCTGTGAAGCGTTAACTTCCCTTTAAGATTTAGGGGCTCTGACAAAATGACCTGCTTCGAAGTCAGTGTTCGAGTGTTATTCTGATACGGTAGTCATGGTAGTAGTTTTCAGATAGAAATTTAGAATCACAAAATGCAAGTTAGTATACAAGCTTTGCAGCAAACACACACTTCGTAGCAACAGGAGTGTATTTTACCCAAGCTACTTTAAATGAGTAGCTTGCCAAATGTGAAATTTCCTGCTTTTCCTAATCTTCCTGGCTTGACGGAGTGGCTGTATATTTTCCCCCGTACTTCACAGCTTCACTGTAGACAACCTGTCTCACATCCGTGGGAATATTACGCACGACTACACCCGATAGCAATGTAGCGTAGCTCGATCAGCGGCGGTCCATTTTCCCTACAAGTCATGTGCCGTATTGCTGATTCGACGTCATTATTTTTCCTTTATGCTCGTTATTCCGATAATGGCCTTTTTCGAGACAAGAAAATGTGACAAAATGTTTCCCTATTGCCCTGAACAATTCGTGAGACATACAAACATCATAATACAGCTAGTGACTTACCTTCTCAAACGTGAGATGCCTGTTTCGGTCATAATATATAATTCTCGCGCGTACGGCCGAGTATCTGGGGATGACGTCTGTCCGCACGGTCGGGTCATCGCCCTCCAACATGCGGAAAGTTTTCCGTTGTTCGCATTTGTCTTAGCAGACTAGGTTATATAATTCAAGACATATCAAATAGTATACTTCAGAAAGGCGATCATGGAGTAACAGATGCTTTGTATGTGGGTTGAGTCGAAGGAAATGTTTGTTTGTATTTAACTTCCATGCCCGTCCGTCATTATTAACAGGTTAAAAATACATGTGAACATAATATCATAGTGCAAGTAACTTACGAATAGTACATTTCAGTGGTGATTACATAATTCTACTATTCTTCTCAGTGGGTTTCTATAAACATATTCATGTATAACAAATTTAATTAGTCAATTAAAGAGTATAACCTTAGTCCTTGGGTTGGAGTAACTTCGCGGGGGGGGGGGGAACCTTTCTCAAACTTAAAGCGAACAAATTACTCTCGAGTCAGGTTCCATGACATTTGCTCCTGTGACAATTGCTCCTGTCTAACTTTGCCATGTTAATCCTAAACCTAAACCTAACCCTAACCCTAACCCTAATCCTAATCTTTACATTGTCCTTAACAAAAATCCAAATCATGACCTTGACCTTGACCTTTGACCTTTCGAGATATGGACGGAGGAGCAAATGTCGCAGGAGCAAATGTCATGTCACCTCGAGTCAATGTTGTTCCTGGGGTGAAAATATAGCCCGTTTCATTCATGTGATACGCCCTTAGTTTATACCTTATCTTTATGATCTTGATAACGTTTAGGCCTACGCCTCGGTTTGTGTTATTTACTTCATGGCAGTTTTCCCACTAAAATACCCTAAAACCAAGTCAAAATAGCTTGATATACCTTTCATCCGAGTCAATCGTGGCCCCGGTTCTTTTTTCAACGGCAAGTATATATAGCCTAAGAATGTCTTATTTTCGAAAAGGGGCAGAATTACAGGCTTCAGTTGTCAGAAAGTGTCATCTACCCCGTTCTGCCTAGGCATGAAGGGAATGTTTCTCCAGAGGTGTTTGCTATAAAATTTCTCCCCTGCCGAAATCTTCCAGGGCCGGGGAATCGTGCGCCATTTTTATAGGATCTAAATAAATTATACATTTTTAAAATTTCCTTTCTCACTAGGACTATACCATCACAGTAATCATCTACCAGCAATGGCATGACCCCCGACTGGCCTTCAATGGAAGTACCACCACCCTACCCCCGACCTCGTACTTGGTGAGTAGGGTGTGGCACCCCTACCTCATAGTTGGTAACGCTAAGGACACCATCCTACACCACATCTCCCATAGCAACCAGTACGTCACAGTGGACTGGGATGGTAACGTCACTTTTGCACAAAGGTAAAGTTAGGCGAGGCTGAAGAGGGACACTGGTCGTCAAAGGGGAGGGGAGAGGAGGGGGGGGGGGGTGCACGGATCTTGCTAGGAAATGTGAGGATGCAAAGAGGGCATGCGAGCGGGTCGCACTTTCACTTTTCTATGCGATCATATAAAGAACAAAGAGAAAACTATCTCATAACATATACCATAGTACCTTCATTTAAAGATATGAGCGAACTTGGAAAGGATATATATAATATATATATATATATATATATATATATATATATATATATATATATATATATATATATATATATATATATTTATATATATATAATGCAGAGTAGGGACTGTGACATACGATATGTGTCACCTCCGTCAGTATTATATACCTTAATAGAATAAATAATACAGGTTCAATATATATAGGTAAACCATCTGTAAAAGTAGGAAAAGTTTGGCAGGAAGCCTTGTATTTTCCTGATTATAACACTGTACTTTCCTCTTATATTTCGTTGTTTTTGTCGTTTGTTTGCTTCGGTTATTTTTCAATGATGATTGGACATTCCGTTTCGAAAATTCATCTGTAACCTATTATGATTCTTCCTGTGCACTTACATGTTGTGGAGTTTAATTCAATAAATTGATTTGATTTGATTTGATTTGATATGTTTTCACAATCCTCTTCCCACCACCCTTCTCTCTTTTCCACTTCCCCCGAATTCAGTTGGAGCGGGGGGGGGGGGGGGGTTACGTTTCTTGGGTCTTCCCTCATCTAGACCATTGAGAATAACTTCAGTGTTGTGATAAAAGGGTTCTATATTTCCTTTCCTGATGAAAACACTTCATAATTTATTGTTTTGTTCCTTGAACATTTAAAAAAGGATAATGACCATTTCAAGGCAATGCTGCAATATTCATCCTATTGCTCTGAAATTACCGGTATTAGTTTGACAGTTTTAGCCAGTAATTGATCTTATCAATCAGTCAATTGCTTTAGTCATTCAATTTTATTATTAATATTCAAATATAAATTTTAATTGTTGTATTGGTATTATCATATTGTATTTTATACGTTGACTTTTTATATTTTCCTATTACTTTTTATACTCAACACATATTTCTAGTAATGTAATTTATTTTTATTCAAATTATTTTCTATTAGACAACATTTTTATAAAAAATTTAAATTCCATGTGCAATGATACAATTTGAACTTTGAATGTGATTTTCTACCTTGTATATAATGTAAACATGTGCAATTCAGTGTATGCTGCGAGACATGTTGTCTAATAAGCCATTTTTGAATTGAATTGAATTGAATTGAATTAAGTTACGAGTATTTTGATTTTCTTTATTCTTCTGGCAGGTTGTCTTTGGAATTATCCTGTAATATGGATTTCCATCGTTTTCCAATGGATACTCAAAAGTGTAACATGGATCTTCAAAGCTGTGAGTAGCATTAACCTCGATGAACTTAGTATTCAACAGGATCTTGGCAATAATTTATGATAGAAATAATTTCTTTTGCAAGATCATGCAAACGTAATGGAATTAGGCATTGAGTCACATCAATGGATGTCGTTTTAGAGTCTACTTTTCGTTTTACAAGCAACACAAAAGGCTATATTATCATTTTGTTGCACATAGGCTTAAACCACATTTAAAAAGTGCAGTGAACATGAGTCTTTGATTTTCGATAACGACTGTTGCTAAATCATATCAGACTTTTGCCCAAGGGCGACGTAGAATCTATTGATAATGGCTTTCATGTGAAGAACATCTTTTCAAAATTTATTGAAATATGTCATGTATATGATGTATGCTGCTTTATATATTTCCTTTGATGAATCTGCCATTGCATTTTCTTGATATACCTTGTATAAAGTCATGTCATATTGAAAATGAAGAGCCGTTTTTATTTTTTATCAATTCTAATTGAATTTGAATTTGTATTTAATTCATTATAGATTCAATTGAAATAAATTTTTTGGGGGATGATAAGACTATACTTAGCGTATACAAGCCGTAAACAGCGATACGCAAGTGGTGTACCCAGCGGCTTATCCACCATATGATTATGATGGAACCGGTGTACCCCCCCAAAAAAAAAAAAAAAAAAATGAAATAAAATAAAATGAAATAAATAAAAAAATAAATGAAAAAATAAATAAATAAAAAATAAGAAAAAATCAATAAATAAAAAATAAATAAAGAAAAGAAAAAAAAAATCATCAAACCAAACAAACACACAACAAAACAAAAAACAACAAAAACAAAACTGTAAAAATTATATTTCTCTCACCTCTTCAGATGGATTCAGTCCTCATGATTAGCAATTTCTGGATACACCACAATATGATTAATCAAAATATATAATGCCCTGCAACTTTAAGTGATTAATAGTAATGTTAATTTTATTCAGTTGGCCTGACCACGAGTGACCTGGTGTTTCATTGGGGCAAACAGAAGATGGAATTCCACAGTGATCATATGAGATTGCCACAGTACGTGATGGCCGGTGTTGACTTCGACGACTGTACTGAACAGCATTACAATGGTCAGTAACCATCGGATGGTGAATAATATAGGCTATATATACTTGAGTAATTATACCTGCATTTTCTTGCTTACAGCAATTTTTGATTAGCAATATAATTATGAGAATATGATAATAAGAAATACTGGAAGCTGCACATACAGCCCCCCCCCCCCCCCCCCGGATCGAAAAGGAAGCTTCGTTGGTTAACTGAATGTACTGATTAGGGATCTCAAGTCACAAGGCTTGTTTCCGGTCTGATCAACCATAAACCTTGGGATGTTTGAGCTGGTAAACCATTGGTTCAGGTTTAATAAACAATATGATATTTTGGGATTTTCCCTAGAATTAAGAAGATCATAGCGCGGTAATTTCCTTAATTGTCAACAGGGGCAATTATTTTTGACGACGATCGTTTTATTTTTTATTTTTTCTCGGAATCTTTGTGAAAACAAAAGTATAAATTTCATCAACAAGCAAATCATATGCTTGAAAATAAATCTGAAATTAAAAAAGCTACGTCTTTTCCCCAATGATATGTCTAAGTTGCATGTAGGTGATCACCAACACGCCCCCACCCCCTTTTTTTTTAAATCCGGAAAAGGGAACATCGTTGAATGAGATTAGCCGCTAGATGGCGCTCACCCATGAGTGCCGACAGAACCCTGCATACACAGAGTTTGGCCAACTCGTTTTCAGTTGGGCACAACATGCCGTATATTCCTTTGTTGCATGTTCGCCTAACCATGGACCTACTACATGGCCTAACAAAGCAACATGCACCATATTGTTACTTGCTGGAGCCGAGGTGGCCAAACTCCGTGTATCTATGGCTCTGAGTGTCGAGAGAAAGGATTGTGTCACAACGTAAAGAAAAAGAATTATCCGACACTGTATTCATTTTGGACACATTTTGACAACTTTCAAAAGATTTCTAAAAGACTGCTCACAAAGTCTCTCAAAATTTGTTGAATCTGTTAATTTGCTTTATGTCATCCAAATCCCGACGAATCTACCATATGCCCAATGCCCTTACGAAAACGAGAGAGTGGTGCACTTTATCGGTCGTATTGGGACGTACAGTGTAATACAGTTTTCGTAATCATAATAATAATAATAGCTGTTTCTTATATAGCGCCTTACCAGTTACAATGTAACCGACCAAAGCGCTTACAGCATTACTACCCTGGTCACTGGATTCAATTGCGATTCTGCACATAACATTGCACATTCTTAACTCCTTTGCGGAGCATTCCAGCCAGTCGCCTGTTTCCAGGCGCGTACATTTCCTGCTGGAAAATTCCTAATAGTGTTTGATTTTTTAGGAAATCTAGATGTACAAAGCCTATACTGATATACGCCTATGCTATGAGATTGATAACTCGGGTGCAGGTGGGGGGGGGGGGGGGGGGGGGGGGGTTCGTACATGGCTTGCCAAATGTGAACGTAAAACGTGCTTCTTACTCCTGAACAGTGGCGTATCTAAGGGGGGGGGGGCAGAGGGGCACGTGCCCCGGGCAGCAGGTGGGGGGGGGGGGGGGTTCGTTCATGGCTTGCCAAATGTGAACGTAAAACGTGCTTCTTACTCCTGAACAGTGGCGTATCTACGGGGGGCAGAGGGGCACGTGCCCCGGGCGGCACTTGAAGGGGGCGCAAAAAACGCAAAAGAGAGAAAGAAAAGGGGGAGAAATACAGGAAAATGTATGGTCTTTGAGGGTTATTTGCGCCCCTGTCAAGGACAAAATGTAAAAGAAATTGTGTTTTAGAGGGTTTGAAATGCGAAAATTTTCTAAAGCTCGGTCGCTTTGCTCCCTAAATTATGTTCAGGATTTAACTATTTCGCGCACCTAATGGCGTTTTTAAAGTGTTAACCATTAATTGACTCTAGTTGCTTTGCCCACATCCCCCGCATAAGACAGGATCTTGTTAAATTTTGCCCCCCCAGATGGGATATAAGGGGCATAAAAAGCACTTTCACAGTATTATAGAACATTCGGAAGAAATCGTAAATTTGCCTCAGTTGTAATTGCCTTGCTAAATTCCTCAAATATATTTCTTCAGGGTTTTCATTCATTTTTCTCCCCCAAATATGAATGTTCAAAATTTCCACAAAAAAAAAAAAAAAAAAAAAAAAAAAAAATCTATTACTTGGTCGCTGTATTCCCTTGATTTTTTTTTCTAAGGGTAAAATACATGAATTTTCAATTTGAGGAGTGAAAAGGAAAAAATATCTGCCGCTCTGTCGCGTTGCTCCTCGCTTATACAATAATTCATCAAATTTGGGCTAAGAACCCCGGGTTAAGTGCATCAAAACTCGTTTTCACGTAGTGCCATCATTTCTGAATTAAAAACGCTCATTAATCTGAGTTTGGGCATGTGGGGGGGGGGGGGGGGGGCGCAGATTTTATAGTTTTCCCCGGGCGCCAGAATACCTAGATACGCCACTGCTCCTGAATTTAAAAAAAAATTGTTCTGGGCTTGCATGCAAACAAGAGGAGGGGCGTTAACTTAACCAAATCTGCCCTATGCTCGACGTACATGACTTTCTCTTCAACACATAGGAATCTTCTCGTGTATTCAAGCTCAGTTCACGATGGAAAGAACGTTAGGTTACTACATGCTACAGGCCTTCATTCCCAGCATCGCCCTCGTCATGGTTTCCTGGGTCACATTCTGGATCGATGTCCGAGCATCACCGGCCAGAGTCGGTCTTGGCGTCACCATCATCCTGTCGGTCATCTCGAAAACCAACGGTGTCAGGCTCGACATCCCTCCCGTCTCGTACCTCAAGGTAACTGCAGATATCGAAATTCTGTCTGAGGCTGATCCAGACGAGGAAAGGGGGTGGGAACAGGGGATGCGTCTATACTTGATATACGAGCTTGGGCCCTCCCTCTTCTTCACCCGCCAAAAAGTACCTCCCCTATTTCAAATTTTAGAACATTTTATTTCATTTATTCATTTATTTTGCTGGTTGTCGAAGAATCCTGGATCTCTGTGGTTGTTTTTTTTTTCTTCAATCATGCAGCGTCTATTAAAATAGAATATTGTATATGCATCATGGGCTCTTATTCGCATCATCTCGTAAGAAGGGGACCATGTCAGGGCTATTTAATGTTTAAAAAACTGTAGAGGAACATTGTTAAAAAAAATAACCAAACCATTCAGAAAGATGAAAACGTCCTTTCTTGTTGTCGGCAGTCTCATTAATCTTCTGAATAGGAATAGTGTATTATTCTTACACCTTACTGACCTCGGGGCTCCAGAAATAAATTATGTTGTCTTCAATTAAACCAACGTTTTTCTTACAATGTTGCAGTTCGGATAATAGGACGGGGAAAAGTTTAAGCTAACAGAAGTGCACACGTTTGCTATAGATGAAATTTATTTGTGGAATGAATTATGAAAGGTTATCAGTGGGCCAAATTAAAACAGTTCTTTGATTCTTATCCTAGCTTCTAATTTGCCGATATCAGGTTTTTTCCCCTCATTATTCCTCTCTCTCTTCCTCTCCCCCTCTCTCCCTCCCTCCCTCTCTCTCTCCCCCCTCTCTCTCCCTCCCTCTCTCTCTCCCCTCTCCCTCCCCCTCTCCCCCCTCTCTCTCTCATGCACTACACGTAACCTATCAGTATTTTATGTCTGTTTCTTTCATTTCATTCTTCCATTTTTTTTTATTGAACAGGCCATTGATGTATGGTACAGTGTATGTCTTCTCTTCGTGATCAGTTCCCTGCTCGAATACGCTTTAGTACACCATCTTTCTCTTGGACCGAGGAAACAGAAAATTGTCGCATTCACACCACAACAGGTTAGAAAAAATATAGACTCCGATGTTTAGAGATAATTTGTCGTATTCCATAAACATTTTACAGAGGGTACCGGTACTTGGATTGAAATTAAATTGCTTCCCATGTTATTCATGAATATGTGATGCTTAAAATGTTTTATAATCGGTAATTCATCTGGCATTTATGGGGTAAATTTATGATCATGTATAATTTTGCATCCTTGTATGTTGGTACGACATCACAACATTCAGTTATCATCTTTTTTTCTCATTTTGTCAGGGTTCTGTAAAGTAAGAAGACCCGAAGATGGTTTTTGTCCCCATAGATTTCCATCATAGCTTTTCACGTACATCTGTAATGTTATTAAATCATGATCAAAATAATTATGGCAATTATACCTTTTGTTTCAATTTTACTCATGATCAGATTGTTTATGATGTGTTTTTAAAACGAACGATAGAAAACTGAACACATCTCATCACTGAAATTACAGAATTCATCGATTCAAGAGACTGTAATGGCAGTCAATCACGACACCGTCGACAGCATCTCATCGTCATGCCGAACACTTCAACATCAGTTTCTACGTCGAGATGAAACAACTGGCAAAGTTCGGAGAATCGCTACAGCGCCACCTCTCGACAGCAAACATTCACAAGTGCTGCAGACGACACCTCCGTCGCGGCAGGGGACGCAGGCGTCAGCGCAAGGGAGGGAAGCCTCTCGCAAGCATGGACAAGGACCGACGAAGGTGGGATGCTGCCATTCGATGCCAGGGGAAACACATATCGTGGATGTGATTTGCAGATATCTTTTTCCGATTGCGTTTGCCATTTTTAACGTTTGCTTCTGGGCGTATTACCTGCCATCGGATTATACGCCTCAATACCTTGCTGATGACGATAATTTTGTATCGCACTCGATGGGCAATTTGGAGGTGTAATACTGGAGACATCATGTCATGCTTCTTATAAAGCAGACTGGAATTAACAGCTTTACATCATTCTTAATCAGAAAGTTTGTTTTGAGTTTTGTTATGTGATTGTATTCAACGCCATCAGGTTAAAAACAAATAATGGGACCTTGAACCTTCAGTAACTGTAGGTCTACAGTGGATATTACATAAATGGAGACCGCTCAATAAACGTGCTATGACAACCGATGCCGTTTCCTTTTACCTGGGATAATGGTTTGAGATATGATGCAAAAATATTGTGCATGTTTCTTTCGTAGATGTGTTTGCTCAAATACTGTTTATCTAGAAATCATTGATGGCAGCTGCTGCAGGCAAGCAGATTGTCGGTATGTCTACAAAACTTTAAAAAAATAATCATTAAAAAAAAAAAAATCTTCTATAAAATTGTAAATCTCAAATTCTACCCAATTGTTAATTGAATTATATTGTTCTATTCTTTTCCTGCCCCTTATCTTATTAAATGTAATGTTTCTCTATTTTTATGTAATTGATATCCAGACTTAGTATGTTCGCGTCTTCTATTCAGACTGCTCCACGATATTTACCCCATTCCCCCCCCCCCGTCCCTGCCTCTCTCTTTTACCACCTCGTCTTTTTTTTTGTCTCACCCCTCTCATCTCTCCTCCCCTCTCTCTCATCTTCCCCTCCGTCATCTCCTTAAAGCCCCCTCTCTCTTTCTCCTTCTCTCCCATCTTCCCCCTTTCTCCATAAAGGGCAATCCAACCTTGGTAATGAGATGATTTGTGTGAAAGGAGGAAAATAAGAAAAACTGGATGGTGAAAGTTTGAAAGAAATCGGACAAGGAATAAGAAAGTTATGGATGTTTGAAAAATGAGATCACTACATCTATGGAAATCTCAAATTGGCAATTTGGTGATTCGATTGTGACATTTTTGTGGACAACTCTCCCATTCGTCGTACACAAAAATATCAATTTGCGGTTTTCTTCGAGGCGCTTTTACCCTCGGGGCAGTACTCAAAATATATTGGAGAGAGCATATTGTTATAGGTCCTCATGAAAGAAAAAAATCCTATAAGTAATACATTTTGAAAAAAGTGACATTTTAGTCATTTTGTGTGTTGGAGCGAATGGGGGAGTTGTCCACAGATACATCACAGTGACATTACCTATTCGGCCAATTTGAAATTCCCATATGTATAGTGATTACAACTTTCAAAAAATTCATAACTTTCTTATTGCTTGTCCGATTGCGTTCAAACTTTCGCCAATCTGCTTCTCTGATTTTTCCTCTTTCTTTCAGAGCAACTTGCTATAAAGGTTAGATTTCCCTTTAAAGCCCCCTCTCTCTTTCTCCTTCTCTCCCATCTTTCCCCTTTCTCCATCTTCTACCTCCTCCTCTCTATCACATTCTCCCATCTCTATTCCTCTCTATCACATTCTCTCATCTCTATTCCCCTCTCTCTGTCTGTCTACCTCTCAGCCCTCCTTCATATCCCACCGAGACCATTCCACAGTCAAGAAAAAATGTACACCTGTATTAGGAATCAAAGTTTACATCCATGGGAGCAACCTTAACCCCAAACCATGCTCAAACACATTCTTCACTTTCCACCACAAAGTTAAATACGAAATAACCATTCCAGAGTAAAATGTTTTTATGAAATGTAAAACCGACTTAGCAAAGTTTATTGTTTTCATTAAACTTCCTCATATCAATATAAGTGCAGCATAACACACTCCTCACTTACATAAATCAATCTGCTTATCCCATCCATACATGCTATTAATTATCATAAAAATCACTCTTGATAAGATTCATGAACGCATAGAATTATATCCCAGCCAATGAGACTATGTATGAGGTCCCTTCTTATAGAACTCTTTCAGTATAATTTTTCTGAGGTATTTTCCTTTGAACAAGGTTTTCGTGATTTTTATTGTAGTAACGGTGTTGCATATAATTTTCTTTTCACATACATCCCTCTTTATTTAAGAGACACAAATTATATCATTCCAGAGAGTAAATAGCACGATCGCTAAGACTTTCAAGAAATTAAGTAAAGGGCAATTTCAATACCTTGTATAACTCATGGAAATCATGTCCGAATTATGTATAAGTCATTGCAAAGTCTGATGTTCGCACATTTCAACAGGTGATGGTCGTGGACAAGGCGATTAACATCGCCTTAGGTTTCATTTCTCGAAAGTCTTTGCGATCGTGTTAAATTATTTCAATCAACTAGAATTGAAATCGCGAGGTACAACAAAGAGAAGCACGGCGTAGAAAATAAAAATTATTAAAACTTCTCTATCATATCATTGGTCCCTCGGCTCCCCTTCCTTTACGTTACGAGGCAAAGAATGTGGAAAATGTTCTTTGTAACTGACAGAAATGGCTTCAATTGATACCTGTTCAAGAACGGTATATTAACAATGTATTCATATATTTAATCTACACCCAATCAGACATGCTACATTTAGAAGGAACAAAATAAAAAATAAACACGTATTTTGAAATATATCTCTTTGAACCCGAGTACTGTTTTGATGAGCCCATAAATCTTTTTATACGGAAATGCATTTACTGTATAAGAGTTTTCGAGAAACATATATTTCTGGACTATGTGTGAACTGAACATCAACATTTACACGGTACACCAACATGTACATTGTACTAAATAATGTGAACAAGAGAAAATAACTAATCTGGCCACTCAACGACTGACAAACACATTTTTAAAGCCATTGAAGAGAACACTGTTACGAAGATTGGACACAGACTCAGAGATGTGTTTGGTCGTATACTACCCTCTTTAGGTTAAGATCACCCCAGTCCGGAACTTCGACTTTCAGTACAAGAGTTCCATCAACTAATGCTTGTGTACCTGCTGTCAACATTTCAACAGTGAACGGTACTTGACGTTTTCTTGCGTAATTTCACAGCACAATATACACGTATAGTCCAAATTCATAGCAAATTTAATATATGCATACTATTTCTTACAGAACCAATTATCAGCAACCTCTTTGCATATCCATTCTCTTTCAAATTACCTTTGGCACCAATCAACATCCTTTTTTTCAAGGAACAATACAAAAAAGTCACTAAACTTCATTCCCTCTACTTTCCGGCAATACACATAAGGTATCATATTATATGCCTTCTACTAGTACAAACTCGCTCAGCGAATTTGTCTAGAATATTAAAAGCAAACGAACAAACAAAACAAACGGTTAAATGGTACATTCCACAGCAAGAAACGACAGAACAAAAATAAATATATATCACATGTAACAACTCAAAATCGACAAAGATTGATTATTGATTATCTCACTTGCACAAAACTCGCTGGAAAATAAGAATCCTCAAATTCATAAGCCTTCTCTTTGAGCCGAGACGTTTTGTTTTACCATATCATGAACCCGACCATTGCAAATACATGTTGTAAAACCAAATTTTTCGTCGGTTCTATGATGAAACATGAAAACATATAACCTGTTTTAATCTATTAAATATATATATTCTCACAGAGTTATAAACTTGATATATTGGTGATATAATTTTTTTCAGCCTCAATTTTGCCTTGTTAAAATAATAAAGCCTTGAGAATTCAAATCAGAAATATGCGGAAAAGATGATGTGCACGTGAATGTTAAGTCTTGTAACTTATTCATGGTTCCGTAAAGGCGCACCAAATCCATTTTCCAAAATATTCAAATGTAAAGTACAATGTGCCTCTTCCTGCCTTCACAATCTTATTTCCCAGCGATCGTCATCTAAATCTTCCATCAAATGGCTAAATACTGATTGATGAATAACAATAAATATGACTATTACAACGTCTTGGCAACTCAACGACATTTAAATAGATAAATACACCAACCACACGACCCTTCAAATGCATTGTTTTTACAAGTCGAAAAATACAAAAACAGTGTGCTTAAAGATATATAATTATGACGTAAGGGTTTATATATAGCTCGAAGGAAGAAGCAAACTATTTTTGGAAAGATTTTAATGTAAATGGAGAAGAAAACTAAAGCTGGAAAACAAGTAATATAAATCTGAAGCTCTAAGACAGAAATTACAGAATTATTATCATAAAGCGACGTTGCAAATATTCATAGTAACTGTCTTCTATTTCAATATATAAAAACATATTCTCCGACTTGTTTCGTTCAGTCACGGGCACAGCCACCTATAGGCACTACAAGCATAATAGATATCTCTACAAAGAAATTTACTATCGATCAAGAAAATAAAGTTATAATATGCGATTAAACATGTTTCAAAAACTATTCAGTACTATGATTTTTTGATTATATAAATCTCTATCCAAGCTCTACATATTTACAATAACAAATTTCTTCACAAATTTTTAAGTTTGCATATAAAAGCTTTAGATGGATCTCAGAGAGTGTTAGCTCTCTTAATCTCATCACGATGTAAAGCGATGGTACAGAAAATAAAATAAAAATAAAAATCATACTTCTTTCTTCAAAACGTCTGCTTTTATACAAGTTAGGAACAAACTGTAATATTACTCATTGTTGAGACAAAAATAAAATAATAATAGTGCTGAATACATCTATAACTTCTGAAGTTTATTCTTGTGTCCTTGCCTGTATCACAACTTCACATTAATTGCAAAGAATGCATAATAAATTAAGTCAACCTTCGCATATGTAGCACCACAATACTTCCAAACATCTTGTATATCCATTCAGGCCTACATGTATGTTGCCCTACAATGCGCATGCGCATGCAAACATGTTTGACGTATTCACACAAGGTCGCACAAATGTCAATGTTATGACCACTTGACCATTTCCAATATATTAACTTGAAGATGATAATAAATATTGGTTTTATGACATTTTTTTTCCCTCCATCATATCTCATCATAATAGAGAAACGTTTATTGACAGATCTCCATAGTGTATAAATACAACTAGAGCATAAATAAGAATACAAAATATGGGTTAATACATGTATTACTTATTACGTGCATCAAATATATTATTGATAAAATACATGTGGTCTGTATTTCATTAAGTTGAGTACTCGTCAAACCATAACTTTATTAACTGCACATACACGTATATGAGTAGTATCACACGGCTATTTTGCGGTTATGAACTTTTCTCTACTTTAGTTTGAACAAACAATCCACCCGGTTGGGGTAGATACGACTTTGGTCACTCAATGACTACCCTGAAAGCCTTGTCCAAAGACATCTAAAGGTCCCCATCCAAAAGCTGTAACATCGTGAAGTCCAATGGTCGTCTCCAGTATCAAGAACCTGAAAATGCTGATAATGAGAGTGTCTTTGACCGTGGGTTCTTCAAGGGGAATGTGCAGGACTGGAGCAAGGGGAATGGCTACCCTCACTGGCCAACGAGCTGGCGGCACTCCCTGGTCTCTTAATCATGCTGGGGTGGAACTCGGCGTGTCTTCGGGCGTGTTTCATCAGGTGGTCACTCCTCATAAACCTCTTCTCACATAGCGGACAAGCAAATCTCTTCTCTCCAGTGTGGGTACGGTAGTGACGGGCTAGCTCGTCTGATCGGGCGAAACGTTTGTTGCAGTCCTGCCAGTTACAGGGGAACGGTCTCTCTCCTGGAAGACAAAAGTAAAAAAAGGGAGAGAGAGAGAGAGAGAGAGAGATGAAATTAAAGATTTTTTTGTATCCCAAATTGTTCATTGTCAAGAATAAAAGGAAACACGTGTCAACGAAATTAGATTTTCCCTACGAATGAACCTTTTATATTTAGTACATAAGCCTACATGTAAATACTGTCAGAAGGAATAGCACAATATCTTCGTCATCACATATTAATTTGATACTAGGGTTTTAAGGTGAAGTACGTGTATGCAAAGGAAACCGAACTCAAGTTTGAATTGATTCAAAGTTCATAGGCTAGTCGGTAGAAACAAAACACTTAAGTCCACTTCCGATGAAAATTATCCGCATGTTTATTCTCATTTCATTTCAGTCTGGTATTTGACGTGGCTTCTTTGTTTGACAAGGAAGAGGTCTGCAGCGGAAACAGATACATTGTATGCGGAAAAGGGGACGGGGTGAAATGCCAGAGAGAGAGACAAAAGCAGAATAGAAGGATGGGTGGTAGAAATAGAGGGCATTGAGGGGGCAAATAGACAGTATTTTCACACAGTTCTCTGTATAGTCAAACTCCACTAACAGCCTCCATAACAAATAACCACCTGTTAACGTCATTTCTTACTTCTCCGACCTGTGGAAGAGAGCACAGCAAGACAAAACCCCATAAAAACACCAAATATCAAGATTTACTCCCATTGCGAGTCATTGTATTTGTTAATCGGCAGGTGCACCCGGTCGCTATAGAAATCGTTTCGATGTGGTACAAAGAGATCTCTTTCTTTTGGCGCCAAATTTGGGGCACGCGCCACTCGTTAGTTTGACCTTTTTGGTCTCTTTGTCCCGAAGTCGCGTGCCGTGAGCTGCTTCTCTCTCTCTGTCTCCCCCTTTGTCCACATCGGGCTGCCATAGAAGTATTTTTGTTCTCAGGCGCATACCAATAGTGCGTACCAATAGTGCGTATCAAGATTTGCCCAATCTGGACATAATGGTTTCCACTTTGTCATTCTTGAGCTAGCTGTGCATGGCAAGGTCTCGGGTTAGTCAACTTTCTTTGTTAGAAGGGGCGCATGCCTTTTATGTACTTTTAGGGCTATGCAGCAAGTCTGGTCGGGATATGTTCGGTGGTATACTTTAAGTCTGCACATGTACGTTGTACATGAACGATGGACCCACAAAATGGTGCAAGCGCTTTGTGCATTTCCACGAAGTTTTACAGGAATAAAACGCATTCAATAAATTGCTTCTGTTCTTCAAAGTATTGTATTCGACCCAAAAGGCAATAACAACAAATAACAAGTGCCGCCAATGAATCACTGCATAACAAACTGGGCACAATGCCATAATTCTAGTCTTACATCAGTCAGAGATGAAATGTGTTCAGATAAACGGATAGCGAACCAGAAATCATCCGATTGTTCACAGACTTAATACAGGATAGAAACTATATTTACCCTATAAATGGCGGCAGAACAATTGACAACTAAAATGACCTTCCGCAAAAGAGTAGAAAGGCAAATCTAGAAAGAATTGTTTGTATTGGGTGTGGGCATTTCCGTACACCACCCTTCCCTTAAGTTATAAAAACCTCGGAAACAGTATCGAAAGTTGGTTTAAGGTTAGAAAAATCCAGGCTCCTAGTATAATGCGCTACTAATAATTAGCATATGGACTAAATTCGTGAGATATAGAAGATCCCCTCCGTCTTGTCAGTTGTCAATCATTGTTGATGTAAGTCTCACTTGACTCGTTTAATGGTTACAAAACAAAACAAACCTCTTTCAGTGACAGACACCTTCATCTATACATAAAAAATGAGAACAAGACAATACTCCTGATTTTAGCATTGTTTAGCAGGCATGGAGGCCTATGCCATTCTAGGCTAATGAAATGGAGGATTAAAAGTACATGTGGTAGCATAAGCATTTAGGCCTTGAGCCGGCCTATTGCTATTGTAATTTGCCCATTGTTCTGAAAATGTTTTTTTTTAGGTCCTACATCAAGAGGCATTATGAAGCAAAAACCACCCGTCAATAAAACGTCGCAACCTAAACAGACTGAGTACAGTCATGTCAATGATGCAAGCAAATGAAGCAACACATGCATAACTATATTTGACTAATTATCACAAATGGGAGCATACAGGCATATATGTATGTGACCTTGATTCTCCCTTCGTGCAGTATTCATTACGAGGTGTTGCGCAAGGATTATGTACAGACACTCATTACGTAGTCTCGAGTTTCGTATCCACTACATACATGTATGCGGAGGCTTACATGAGCAAGTAAACAAGCGCGTGCGCACGTGAATACTGCTTGCATGATCTACTTCGTCATGAAAAGGAGCGAACAAGGTGCTCTACTTTTCCTTCAAGATAATGTATATATATATACATGGGCGGATCCAGGATTTTGTATAAGAGGGGGCACACAAATGCAGGTTTGTCAACTTTTGGAAAAGGGAGACCCGTTTGGTCTCGCCAGCTCTCCAAAATTCGCTCAGTGGTGGGGGGGGGGGGGGGGGCGGTTTATGGGGGTCCACTGTTGTCACAGTACATGCAGTTTTCTATGCTACACAGAGAAGTTTATGATCATATTCATATCACTAAAAATTCGCATTCAATATCATAACTGCAGGTCCCACGGTAATTTTAGCTCACTCCTACATTCGACTGTATACGCAAACCCTAATCACATGTAATCTTTAAGCATTCACGCAGTCAATGTCAAGCAACGCCGTTCAATAATTTCAAACACAAAACGCCGTCAACCATGAATGCAAATTCGGTGAAATACTAGAAATGCAATGTTTACTTAATTATTGTTCTTCTGATCACGCAAGTGTACATGTACATATAGGTCTTTGTTGTAGGCCCTACATAGTAAAAAGTAGTCTTGCTAAACTACTACTTTTTTGTATTTATGTTTTTATTGAAAACCAAAAACAGAAACATAAAACACAAAAATAACAAACAAATATAAACATATATACATATATATATATATATATATATATATATATATATATATATACAATGAGTTAAGTCCAATAACATGCATCATAATAAAAAGGGTATCTTAATATGACTATTTACATAAAGTGAAAACAGAGGTTATTCAAAGGGTTTCTATCAGAATTTCAGATCAAAAGACCATTTTTTGAAATGTAAGCATAACTTATCATTCTTTTGTGCAATTTTATACTCAATATTCTTTTTTACTTTCAAGAAAGCCATAAAAGCTTCAAAGTTTAACTCAGACTTTTGAAACTTGCATCGAATGACATAGAATTTAAAGCATAAGAATATAAAATTGATACATGTATCGTGGCAACTGCCTGTATCAACTCCAAATACATAATTAAAATCTGAGTAAAACTGACCTGTACATTTATCAACGGCATCAGTAACGCTGTTCCAAAGATGTTTAACCTTCTCACAATAACAGAACAAGTGTTTCAATGTCTCTGGATTTTTTTTTACAAAATGTGCACAATGGCGAGTCAGTTCTATCTATCTTGAACAAGAATGAATTCAAAGCAAAAACATTATGGAATATCTTAAAGTAGAAAGACTTCAGCTGAGTTTCAATGGTGCATCTAAAATTATGCTTGTGTATTTTTGACCATTCAACACTATTATCCTCAAGATCAAGCCATTCACTCCATTTTTTTCCCAGCTTTTACACAGTAGGTGCAATCACTGTTCCGTAGTAACTGATAAGTATGCTTAGGGACGGTAGGGACCTTCAGCTTTTTGACCAGAACAGCCTGAATTTTTTCAAAAATATCTTCTTCAACTTCCTGCGGTTGCACAAACCAATCTAAATAAATTCCATTCATCAAGGAATCATATTTCCTTTGATCATTTATAGATATATCAAACTCCAGCACCAAATCTTCAAATGATTTTACATACGAGTTTCCTCTACTCAACTGTGAAATAAAATATATGCCTCTTTCATACCACGACGGGTAATAATAGAAGGGTTTATGCCTTAAACTTACATTCTTATTCCACCAGATGAAATCTTGCAAATGATTTGCTAAACTACTACTAATAATTATGTAGCCCTACATTTTGTGCACGTGCATACATCTACATCTATTGAAGGGGCGTAGCCCACCCCTGCCTCCTACCAACATATATTACATAGAAGGAAAAGATATCGACAGAAGTCTACGCCGACTTGTAGGCTAAAGTGGACAATACAAAAAAAAAATATCCTTTTGAAATATATCGGATTAAAATTATTTTTTTTTTTATAATTCTTCAGATTGCTTGCTCAGCAAAGGGATAAATCAAATGCATACATGTACATGTATACAAAGTAAAAGCCTAAATGTTGGCATACTACATGCTCACTTTCAAAAAGACTTAATATATGCTGCAAGTATAAACAACGATTTAAAACTTTAAGACCCATGTGAATTCTTAATCTGCGAGGACCTTTAAACCGCTCCACAAATCGATCAAGGTGTTTGACAATAGTTATAACGAGAGAACACAAAGAATCACTGGTCAATATCTTGACAAAGACATCCCCAATAAATGGCCCGACGTGGGAGAGAGGCAAACCTCATTATATTGTCCCGTCTTCTAATTTTGTTAGACTACAACAATAAGCTTGAACTTGCTGGCTGAACTATAATTATTTTCAATTCATACTCTTTCTCAGTCTCTGTCTCTCTCTCTCAAAAACGGTTCAAAAGTGCATGAGATCGCAGACTGGCGCATATCTCATGAGGTCTATACATGGATAGCTTGTACCTTTCTTTCATTAATACTGCCATCCAATTTCCTATCTAAATAAAAAATAAAGCACTGCCAAATGAATTAGTGAGTAGTGATTATTATTAACCGAAAACGGGATGATCAAAATCCAATACTGGACGACGTACAGGAAAAGACAAGATTGTCTAACTCGAAACTGCCTATATGGTATATGCACCATATAGGATGTGCTTCTGGTATTGAGAGGGTTAATTCGTTGGGTAGAGGTACATGTAATTAAGTACACATTTACATCAATTTAAAAGAAACTGCTAAGCCGATATTCCCATGACAAAGACCAGCCCCTCATCTCCGTGTAGTGAGCTTCTGGTCAATTGTTGCTTAAGATAACGTAACAAAGAACCATCTCAACTGCACGTGTACCTTTCCCACCGGTAAACAAAGCATTGAAAGCCTGACATCCCCCAACCTGCAAACAAAGAGTTGGACAGGTTTCAAAGGACCTCTTACAAGTTTGGCTAAGAAGCTTTGTCTAAGGTGGTCTACAGTATGTACTACAGTATGTACAGACTCTACAGAGTGAGTCCTTTGTTCCGTAACTAAACTTTATTTACCTGTCACATGACAAAGGCCGTTCCTAAATACACGCAACTAATGCCGTTGTTTATCCTAAGTTTGGACAAAAACAACATCTGTGGCGGGAACCCATCGTTTTGATTCATCCTCCAACGAAGTGAAATTTAAAACTACAGGAAGACTGAGGAAATTATATATTTTAGCTCTGATGAAAAGGGTAAACTATCGACTACCCCCTAGAATAAAATCAGATTATTTTTGGTAGGGTCCATCAGTCAACACTTCCAATTAGATAATTGGCAGCACCCCTTTCCCCCGTGACCACAAAAACTGAGAAGCCTATATGAAGACACACCCTTCCATGGACCGTCATCGTTTTACTGAATCTAATTATCGCGAGCTCACATAGCCAATATAGGATATATTACAAGGACACACCTAGCAAGTGAAAGACGTCCTAAGCCAAAACTTCGCATAGCAGCAATTGCGTGTGCAACCCAAGATGTGGTTATTCATGGTTATTCATATACAGCCACAAAAAAGGCGGTTTCATTATACTTCCTCAATTGCCGCGTTTCCCGTGTGTTTGCCTGTTGTTGATTTTCGCATTTTCAATTTCTTTCTCTCAAAAACCCCGCGAAACAAGTGAAATGAACATTTGATAGACGTAAAGCTGTACTGGTACTTCTGATAATGAAATAGTCTTTCCACAGTCATGGGCCATTCCTGGCGTGTTAACTAAGTATAATTGAAATAAGGCCTATATATTGAATTAATTTTCTCTGGAGAGGTTAAAATAATATGGACTAGATCATAATCATATGACATAGGTACATGTACCAAACATATTGTCTGCCAGCCAAACGGGAGAAGTTCAAATAAACAAGCCCGCGATTCACTTGAATCAGCCCTAGTAACGGGGATTGCCACGCCCCCTTCGCATGAACACAATGCACAGAATAGAAGTAGGGCACAGGCTGCGGGGGCATCGGTCGGTCATCACGACGTCACAAAGCAAGGATTGCATGCACTTGCTAGCTAGCTAGCGCTACGTAAGCTAATTGCGAAGAAAGGGAGGCACGGCCGCCGATCGATGCACGCACATGTTACATACACACAGCCGAACTGTTTATATGATCCTTAGTATTTATTATGAGCAGTGTTCATGTTATAAGCCCCTTTTATGATTTGCGAGACTAGAGTAGTGTAAGAAACATTGAATTACAGAAATTCAGCAAAGAACAGAGCACCAAACGGTGGATAAACATGGGGTTTCCTCCACATCGCCGATAATGACGGACAGTCTCGTAGTTCGTAATGGTAAACACAAGGTGGGCGGTGCCGCATATGCCGCCGGTGCATTCAGTTCACATCATAAACACTGACATGAATGTTTATGTACAATGTACGTACTGGTACGGATGATACACGAGACATGCAAACTCTACATGCATGGATACTGGTTAAGCTATACAGTATCGTATACAAAAAGCCAGAAATTATTCATCCATGGGTGTTGAAGCTGTATATACAACTGCAGTTCTATCATTTTTAAAATGAATTATGCTGATTTTTATTTGATGTCTTCAACCCATTTTTTTCTATTATTCTGAACATGTATGATGCAAAACAATAAGTTATTATACTTGACCTAGCAATATTAATATGGGTTTCTGATTTTGTCCAATGTAAATGAAAAACTAGACATAATTACCCTTCCATAAGGACACAGAAAGACAAAACAATGTAGACCTACAGATGTTGACATAAATGTATTAAAAGATCATGAACATCAAGACATGTATCTATTTATCAACATTTCCAATATGATGAAAATAAATATAAGATTTGATAACTTGAAGCAAAGAAAAATTTATATAATTATATAAGTAAACATTTATATATTTTTTCTATCATAAATATTAATACATCAATATTTTGGTAATCAAAACTAAAATCTCTAAATTCAAGTTTGTCTATATTGTTGATTTATTTGACATTTGGTCATTTTTTCCCCTGAACCCTAGAAATCATTTTTCAAATTTGACATCTTCATGCAGTTTAAGTATACCTAATACCAAGGTATTACTATTTTGTTATCATTTGTTGTGAATATCAAATTTAAATATAGACAAACATCAGTGGAATCATGATTGTCATGAATGTATTATTTTTCAAATTTTGGTTGATCAGTATAACTCAGGAATATGCAAAAACAAAGAAAGAAAATATGTGAAAAGTTCCCTTGACAAGGATTGTCTGGGATACATGTAACTCAATAAAATCATTAACATGCTACATTAACCACACTTGTAAGGTGTAAAGCAAGAACAACAAATATCCAAGGTAGACAATAGTAGATATCCATAACTTGCATTTTGGGGGGAAAATAGGATAAGGGAAAAATTAAAGACCATGATGAGAAAGTGCAAAAACTGCACAGCAATGTAGGATCCTCAGATACACTACACTACAGTATATTTCAGAACAACTGCTAAATGCTAATAATTTTCAGCATACAGGCATGATACAGCAAGCCATTTTACATCATCATCATGATATCCAGCATAATGACTTAAACAACAAGTTGCATCATGCATGTAAAAAAAAATATAACTTCTAGTAGACCCTACTTGTGTGCATCATGTAATTTACAAACTGGAGGTAGAAGATTTAGATCTAGGTCTACCATGTCTACATGAAGATCTAAACGTTAAAGCCAGAGAGGGAATTCTCAGGAAGAGGGGTGAATCATTGAATAGTGAATGATGATATATTTTTTTACATGTAATGTGGAGAAAATTTGATTTTGCTTGAAACACAATATGACACATACATGACATATGAACACTGTTTCAGGTTAGTGAACGGTGTCACTGGACTGCTGGATCGTCACGGAAATGGAGAAAAGATTGCACAATTTGCATGAAAAAAAAAGCAAATTCATCGTACTGCATATACTGTGGGATTTCCCCATACGGGGTCGCAATTGCATATAATGTTGTTGCTAGGCTCATCGTACGCACCGTGCGAACCTTTCTTTGTTCAAAGGCAATAACCTTTATCGCGGCCTATTCACAGGGGGTGTGTCGACAGACTGCATGCCCGCGTAAACTACCGGCTGGCTAGAATGGGGCCCACGAGGGGACGAACATCAACACAAAACACGTGTAGATTGAACAAAGAAACGTGGCGTAAAATTAATTAAAAATTATCTTACCTGTATGTGTTCTGAGATGGGCTTTAAGATGTGATGATTTCCCATAGACTTTCTCGCATCCATTGTAATGACAGTGGTGTTTCTTGACAGAATTTAGACTTTGGGACTGCTTTGATCGTCTGTTCCTTTGTTTCCCTTGTGACTGTGTTTGATTCATCATGTAATCACCACGTTGTGGGCTTGGTGCAAAAGAGTCAAAATTCGACGCAAGGGCGTTGCTAAGTCCATCGTAAGGTCCATTTATGATAGGTGGGGGACTTGGACAGTCACTTGTCGGTGATGGAATTTCATGTCGTGGTCTGTATTTCTCTAGATCGGCCAAAATTCTGGCCACCATGAACAAAGAGCTGTGACTGTGTGGATGGAGGCCGGACGGCTCCGACATGTGGTGACTGCCTGTGCTGGCTCCGTCTGGTGCAAATACGCCTCCCTCTTCACAAGTTTCCATAAATTCGGGTGGTTTACCGGTAGGTTTTGATGCCGCGATTGCAAGAAGGCATTCTGCTGCTGTAGTGGCATCCATACTCATATCCATGGTAGAATTCATATCGCCCTGAAAGTGAGATAACGTCGTCATCTTTTGGATAGTTGAACATCTATTGCGCAGAATATACAATTGACCTGACGATCAACTCGACCGCACCGCGTGTATATCTATATCCCGTACAAAAACGTACACACAACGTGCTCGCTCGAGAATACGATGAGCGAGCGATCAGCTGTCAACAATCAGCTGGAGCGGTAACTAAGTGAAATGTGAATCTCAAAACGGTATTTGTCTCTTTGTAAATCAATGGCTGTAAAATTCTCCAACCTGCAAAAGATTCTTAACCTCAGAATACTTCAGGGCACCTGCAATTTGCTTCTCAAAATTATAATCTAACAGTATAAGGCAAATCTGATGTAACGCTGATTTTGTATTACGAAAACTTGCGAAATATTCATACAGATCTATCACTCTCCGTTATTGCGTATTCGTACCGCAGCGCATACTAGTACAGTACATTCCGTATACGTGCGTACACTCAAAACAAAGATAGATAGCTAGCTAGGCGTGCACGCGCGCCGAATGAATTATCCTGAAGAATATATATTCATAAGGTCATGGATCTGATTGGCGAATGGTTGGAAAATCTAGAGATAATTACCCTTTTACCAACAATTTGCCTCATGAATAATGTATTTTCCATGTCTTGCAACGTGCCTGTTCAGTGTTGTTAGTTTCATATGATTCTATGACAACTACCCCCTGGAAAACTACCCCCGGACAATTACCCCCCGGAAAACTACCCCCTGGATACCCCAGGACAATTACCCTCCAGGACACTACCCCCAAGACAACTACCCCCAGTACAATTACCCCCGGACAATTACCCCAAGAAAAATTACCCCCATAAAATGACGATTACCCCGATACCCCCCCCCCCCGGAACAAAATTTTAGCCCCCCTCCCCCAGGACAACTATATACCCCAGAATCCGGGCTGAATTGTCCGGGGGTAATTGTCCCGGGGGGGGGGGGTAATTGTCGTGGGGGGTAATTGTCCTAGGGGGTAGTTGTCCAGAGGGTAGTTTTCCGTGGGTAATTGTCCAGGGGTAGTTGTCCGGATACGGTTTCATATATATGCAGTACCCGAAATCACATTTGTCATTTGCTATCAATTTTCAAAAATAACAAAATAAAAGATGAATTTTGTAAAGTGGCGTATCTAAAGGGGGGGGGGGGGGGTGAGTCAGAGGGGGTATGTGCCCGCAGGAACGAAGGATGAAAACGCAAAGAGAAATGGGGACAAAAGGAATAATTATGGTCCAAAGGATAATGCGCCCTAAATCTAGGGGAAAGTGCATGACAATGCTAAAATATTCCCAAGTTCGGTCGCTATGCTCGCATCAGAGAACGGGGTAAACTTGGACGCGGGAGAACTGGAACACCACCTTTGATTTGACTAAAAAAGTAATCAACCTTTTATAAATTAGTTTGAATAATGTTCACAATTCATTCACATATATTGCGATTTTGCATGGAGGTTGATTTTTTTGTTGTTGACAACTTGTTTTCTTTTTTTTTCCAGCATTCAGTGTCAAATGTTTTACAAGTAAACCACTTAGCTATACCACCCCGCATGCAGTATATGACCCGATACTATGGAGTAATATTTTTTGCGAATAATAGCAACACTGATATTTTGCAGGTTTTTAAAAATATTTTTTTACTGTCAGGGGGAAGTGAGACATCTTATCTGCCAGCTTTCCCCTGTTACTTTTTGTGTATAAGGAAAATGACCTTTAATCAGTCATAACCCATAGGCATATTACATTAAAATATCTTTATTATACATCAAAAATTCGTAATGAAGTCATATCGGTCAAGGCGGTCATTCCCTTCTTTCAGATTATTCATACAACTTCAGACAAACTGGTAACAAACAACTTTCAACATGATAACTATTATTAAGAATTATGCTATTGCGAAAAATCTTCGAAATGTATAGGTTATGAAACTTAATGCTCATCAATTATTCATCCATTATTTTTTTTTTTTACAATGGCATTACTAGTGACTGCTAAGCCTGTATTTTTACAGCGATTATACCTTCGACATTCCTATATTGCAATTATTTTGAGGCCATGCACCACTGAAAAACACTGTGATTTCAGCAGTTTTAAAAGTTTGGGCAAGTGAATAATCAAAGGCCAAGCAGGCCCTTGGGAGCCGGGGTGCTGCAGCACCCCCAGATTTTTTTTCCTAGAAGGCTGAGGATGCTGGGGGTGCTGTAGGGGGTGCTGGGGGTGCTGTAGCTAAAAAGTAGTTAAAAAGAGACCCTAAAACGCTGAGGACCTTTTTTTCTTCTTCTTCTTCTTCTTTTTTTGTTGCTTGTCAGAGATTTTTGGACTTAAAGCTCATGTACAGTATTGGTAGCAAAAAGGAAATTGGAAAGAAACATGTTGAATATAGTCTCATGTTGTTCTCCTTGAATCAGAAGATGTCTGTAAGAAATCATTTGGTATTCCATCTATGATTTCTGGTGAATTTCAGTGTAAATATCTGTAAGGAATGCTTGATCACTGCCATTATGCTAGGACCCTTCCACCCCGACGGCTCCCCGCACAGCAATCTTGGGGCTTCGCATAGAGACAACGTGTGTGCACTGTGTGTAGCTACTCATCATTGGTTTTACATGTGTGTTTACAGTGTATAGCACATGCTGCCTTTGTTGGGATTTTATGTGCCTGTCCCTGCACATAAATTAGTTTTTGCCTCTTATTTGTTTAATATTAAACTTTAGGAGGTGAAATCTTCACAGTGTCTTAGTATTGCTAGTATCTTGCTATTTATCAACAAAAATTGAAGAAATCTGACGAACAGTTTTTGAAGGCTTACCAAAACTTTACATGACCTTTAAAAAGATACCCTAAAATGCTGAGGACCTTTTTTTTTTGCTCACAGCACCCCCAATAACAAAATCGTTCCCAGGTGCCTGAGGCGAAGTCCACACTAATATCAAGTTGATTTGAATAAAAAGAGTAAAATTAAACAAGCATAACAGTGAACATTTTATTGAAATCGGATGTCAAATCATTCGACCAATCCCTTTTCTTTCTTTTCTTTCCTCTTTCTCTTTCTTTCTTTGTAGTTAACTTGTAATTAGTATTGATTTTATATTCGCTTATTATATGCATTGTAAAAGAGTTTTGTTTTTTTCTTACAGTAGGAGTCACTCTTGACAAGCCCTTGGCTTTTAGTGACTCCCCCACATTGTGTACAAATATTTGAATATTACATATCATGTGTTCTTTTTATGTGGAAATAAATAAATAAATAATAAATAAAAAAATACGGCATTTTAAAGTTTTGCATTATTTCTTGAAACAGTGATATGCAGAACATGGGCGGTATGCAAATGAGTGAACCGATGATGTCACACACTCACTTTTCCTTATGTATTTTATTATATGATATATGATATATTTCAATTTTTTGCTTCAATAATGTAAAACATGGTTTGACTCCTTATTGGACATGTAAAATCATCATAAATATAACTTATTTTGATACAAGGGAGAGATTCTTTATTATCACATCCATAAAAATTGAAATATTTGAAATTTCATATAATATAATACATAAGGAAAAGTGAATGTGTGACATGATCGGTTCACTGATTTGCATACCGCCTATGTTCTGCATATCACTGTTTCATGAAATAATGCAAAACATAAAAATGCCGTAACTTTCTTATATTACATCCGATTTCAGTGAAATTTTCTCTCTTATGTTTGTTTAATTTTACTCTATTTATTCAAATCAACTTGATATTAGTGTGGACTTGGCCTTTAAGTTTTGGCACACCTCTCCTCGACTGACCCGCTTCATCCCTGGCACTGTCCCACCCTATGGGGGTCCCACTTCACTCCGTTCAAGTACCTCATTTTAAATGATTAATTGCATAAAATCTAAAAAAAATATAGGGATGGTGTCTAACACCTTGTTTGAGTATATAAATGAAGAGGCTATGTATAGGAATGAATATTTTAAAAGTTACAATGCAAAAAGCCCGTGTACTTCATCCCTTTCTCCCATACCTTTAATTTCAACCCGTTGACTATAACTATTTTAATTTCCATATAGGCTTTATACAGGGGTCACCCGGAAATTCCGTAGGGAATGGGTTAAGATATCGTATTTCCTCACCTGTAATTATAGCGTTTTTGTATACAGGGTTCAAAATCAAAAAAAAAAGAAAAGAAAAAAGAAAAAAAGAAAAGAAAAAAGAAAAAAAAAATAGAGAAAAAAAGAAAGAAAAAAAATCAAAATTCAAACCCTTATTGTTGCTTTGTTCCAATCCCTAAGTTTCATCAAGATTTTAATGTAGTGCCGCAATAGGGCTATACGGTATCAAGTGCATAAAATATCACTTTCAAAGTTTCAACAATCGACAAATCCTTTAACTTTTGGTTGTCTTGTTTGATTTCTCGAATTTTCCGCGCATGGTTTAGTTAGTGTGCCCGAAATAGCTGAATAGCTGAAATCCAGAATTAAAATTTCAGAGCTGCTCCACATTGCGAGCATTGTTCTTGAAATGAATGATTTACCATGTTAATTCTACTTACGAATTTACGAGTGCACGTATATATCTCGAACAAATTGGCATTACAAATTGTGAAAATTGTGGTATTCACCAAAATAATAGCAAAAAAAAAAAAAAAACCCTGCAATTTTTGAACATTAAAGAGGAGCCTTGATTTAAACACAAACTCAATATTATCTCATTTCCTTTCGCAATAAATCCTAGAATATTTTCCAACGATATTTCCACAGGTCTATAATAACACTCAGCAGGAGGAAAAATATATTTAAAGAGCTAGTTATCATATACCTTCTCCCCGGACTTCATAAGCAGCTGGTTCTCGTATCCGCGTTCCATCCAGGATATACACATCCTCATTGCTGAGAGCATCTACTATTATTGATTATCATTTAATCAACTAACCAATAAAATGATCAATTAACTAATTAATCAACTAATCATTAATCAATTGATATACCACGAACGTCTTGTACATGTATTTAATCAAAACCATCCATCCAAATTATCAATCAATAGAATTATTCTTGGCAGACTGCTCCGAAACTCCTAAGTAATGAGATAAATTATTTCCGCGCGAAAAAAAAAAATCTGTATTAAATCCGCTTTATCTCATTATACCATTGTTCTTCCTCATTTTTTTTTACAATGAGTGCTAAAAACGAAAATGAAAGCACATTTTCTTGCAAGTATAGAGGGGAGGGGAGGGGCACTGGAGGCAAGCGGCCCAGCCTAAATCTATCTATACTTAATACACGTGCCCCCCCCCCCCCCCCGAGGCAGGATTGAAAGGCCTTTTTTTTGGGGGGGGGGGGGCTTGTCAAAGATTTTGGACACAATACTTGGCCCAGCCCCCTCTCAAAAGAATCAAAGATCCGCTACTCTCTGTATAGTATATCGCATTTGCCTGTATTTGCATTAAGACAGTGTGAACTTTGGTCGTCTGTATTAGGTCCAATCACAGACGTTCGGCGGCCATTATTATCCATATAGAATACCAGGAACAGGCAAACGGGAATTGTGTCTTAATATTATAATAGGACGTGACTTGGTCGTAAAGTATGATTGCTGTCATTCAGACCATCGAAGGTAAGAGATAATTTTATCATTGTCGGTAACCATGCTTTGTTGATTTATAGGTTCAATCCATTGATTTTCGAGAGTGGAAAAAATTCATTCTCTTGTAAACCGATTCTCATGTTGTTAGCCATTTGAAACTCAGTCCCGTCAGCTCTTGAAGCCACGCCTGGTATAGTTGGCTTTATCATAAAGCCACCTATAGACCTTTCATTTCAACAATCGATAAAATGCAAATAATTATGGTTACCAGAAACAATATTGGCTTATACTACATGTATTTGGACGTGCGTTGAGAGCCAGAAGCACGTTAACTCTTCATTCAAGTATATAAGTTAACGCCCTTCTGGCTCTCAGCATTCGACATATTAAGCTTTTTTCACATTGCGATTTGCAATTTCCCATTTTATTGCACTAATATCCTATTCCATTCTTTTAAGGCAGCACGTGCAGATTAGAAAACAAGTCCTTTTGCTGAAGTGAATGGACTAGTATCAGAAATGGCAACGAATAATCCAGAAGTTTCCCCGCCATCATGGTAAGCTTATATACTTGTACAAGACAATGATTGACGATAATCAGTGGTGTAGCGAGGGTCCAGAAGGAAACGAAGGGGGGGGGGGGGGGGGGGGGGCTGGTCTTATCTAGTGGATGCGAGGGAGCAGGCTAATGGAAGGTTTTTTTTTGTTTGTTTGTTTGTTTGTTTTTTTTTGTGCAAAGTTCTTCCCGTCCTTCGTGGTTTATCCCTTCTCACTCTTTCTCTTTTCCCTTTTACATTTTTTGTGCTAATGCAATTTTAGGTTATTGTCTGGATACTGCGTTAACGTACGGTACACTGATTTTTTTAAAAGTTATTTTATTTGTTTTTAATGGTGGTACTCTTTAGTGTTTTGTTAGTGAGTAGTCAAAAAACAAATGGGGCATTCATGATAGTAGTAAAATTTGTGTTCTTTTTGAGACATGGAAAGTGATTCAATATTTTTTTTTCGACCTCCCCTCCTCCATGAGAGCAAATGAGTGAGGATTGAATACACTTTATTAAAAAAAAAAAATCATGTGCAGTTGGTGGGGGGGGGGGGGGGGGGGGAGGGAGGAGATATGACATGGAGATCCACCAATGGTAACAGGTGTCACGATGCTCCATTGGCTTCGGGATAGTTGTCTTTTTAGTTAACGACAATTTCGCCTCCTCCCTTGGAGACAATCTTGAATCTGCCTCTGCAGCATCCATAGTTAGATAGTTAGATCCGGGGGCGGGGCGGGTGGGAGGGGGGGGGGGTAGGGGTGGGGGACGGCTGCGCCCGAGCTATTTGTAAAGAAACACAAATAATAAAATAAAACAAGAACTGCATCATCCATAGTCAGACCCGGGGGAGGGGGCGAGACGGCTGCCCCAAGCTCTTTGTAAAAAAAATTCAATTTCAATTCATTTTATTTCATTCTCCATAAAAATACACAAATAATTATGATACATGAAACATGAGCTAAAAATTGTGACATAAAACAAACTTAAGATACATGATTAATATGATAACATGATGTACATTATAAAAAAAAGAAATTAAACGAGAGACATTTTATGGGAATGGGGGGTCAACAAAAAGACCATTTAGCCTTATAAAACGTTGACCTCTTAGATAAATCATAAAGCAAGTAAATCGGATACACAAAAGTCAAACAGAAAGAAAGAAGCATATACAGAGAGAAAGCAAACCAAATCAATCAATCTCATACATACTCAAAAGATGGGATTCAAAATGTTTTTTTCAAAACCACTAGCGTACCCAAGGGGGGGGGGCAGAGTGCCCCCCTAACAACTTTTGACAGGAAATAAGAATTTTGGCACCTGTTTGTGTTTGACCCCTTTTTTTTTTTTTTTTTTTTTTTTTTTTGCTTGTCAGAAAATTCTGGACCCATGAACTCTGATACCCCTCCCCCAAGGATGGACTTTTGGAGCGCTGGGAGATTTTTTCCACCCCCCCCTCCCTCACTGAGCGACTTTTGGAGGACTGGAAAAAAATTGTCGCCTCCACTTCCTCCCTCCCCCCCCCCCCTCCCCCCGAGCGAGTTTTGGAGGGCTGGGGAGAAGAAAAAAATGCGGGTCTTCCTCCAAGCAGAATTTGACAGTTGACAAAATTTGCCCCCCCCCCCCCCCCTGTAAAAAAAATCTTGGTACGCCACTGTTTAAAACTCTTCATAAAGGAATATTTCTTAAAGTGTTTGGGATATTGTTCCATACTATGGGACCTTTAAAAAAGATTGAATTTTTTGAAATATTTATTGTAATTTTGGGCAAATGAAAATTGGAGGCATTACGAGTCTTGTAATCATGGATACTACAATTTAAGGAAAATTTTGAAATTATGTAAGGCTATAATAGACCTTTTGAAGACATGAACATAAAAGTGGCAAAGTAAAAATATTTATATCATATACATTTAACATATTTAACTGACTGAAAATTGGTAATGAGTGGGCATTAAATGGCCCATTGGAAATTATACGAATTGCTTTTTTCTGAAGTATGAATAATCTACCCATGAAATAATCATTCCCATTAGCCCAAGTAATGTTACAATGATTAATGTGTGACAAAATCATTGAATGATATAACATAATTAAAATGTATCTGGGGAAATGTTTTAACCGAAAAAAAACACCCACACATTTTGCAATGCGATTGCACACGACACCAATATGTTCATGCCAAGTCAATTTTTTCATCAATAACACGATAAAAACTACTTTCGAAAAATAAACGCAAGGGCAATTTCAAAGGCCCATTGTACTGCCCATGGAAATCAGGTTCGGATTACGTAATACACCATTATAATGTTCGCACATTTCTAAAGGTGATAGACAGGGCTATTGAAATTGTCTTGAGTTTATTTTTCGAAAGTAGTTTTTATCGTGTTCTGTACACCAAGAAATTTAACAACAGAAGCCCGAGATACATTCTGACCACTGAAACTAACGGTCAGATTATTGCCATCAATTTTTCTCTTAGTAAATATAATAAATTGAGTCTTTTTTACATTTAATACTAATTTGTTGTTCACCAACCAATCATTCACCCAACAAAACAAAGAAACCCAACAAAACAAACAAACATAATAAAACGCAAGAAATGTTATAGTATCCATAGTCAGATCCGGGGGAGGGGGCTGGGTAAAAATCACGCGGCCCCCTTTCGGGACCAAAACAGGGGATCAATTCCACTGGAAAATAATTGACGAGGAAAAAAAATATATATTGGAATTTCTTTTGTTGGGGGGGGGGGGGAGGGGGTTTGAGGGGACGGGATTACTGAGTCATGTTTCATTATCCTATTATGTCAGGATTTTATATCAATAAATCTGAATTTGAATTTGAATTTGAATTTGAATTTTGTCCCTTGGAAAAATTATGTTGAACCCCCCTCTTAGATAATCCTGGATCTGCTCTTTGTATATAAGGGCTCAATGTGACCATAATGAATGCCCATCTAAAAAAAAAATAATTGTGTTAACCCATCTTTCATTTCCTTTAATTGGCTATCGATTACACATTTAATTGGTTAATCTATTGGCTATTTTTTGAGATGTTCTGAATAAAAAGGGCACTTTTTGCTTTGCTTAATATCTGTTATGATGAAGGGGATACAACACGTTTTGTCTAGGTTCCATATTATTTAATTCCCTTTATTTCTATTTTCAAAGACAAAAATCATGCGTTATATAACAAACTTATATTCTTATAAGACTTGAGTTACAGATATAAGTAGTTGCTATTGGCTATTTTTTCTCATTTCTCATATAACAGTGATGAGACTTCACCTGGTCCCTGCTCAGATCTGGAGCTCCATCTAATCTCTCAGAAGATCCCCCGACATCACTGGGAAGAGTTGGGTCTGCGTCTTGGTTTCACAGGAGAGCAGCTCCAGCACATTCGTGTCAACAATAAATATGATTCACCGCAGAGGGCGATATATGAAATGCTTCTTCAATGGCGGCAAAACCAGCCCGTGGCAGACCAGCGAGATGTTCTGTTACAAGCCCTTCTTGATACACGCCTCAAAGAGGTAGCAGAATCAATAGACGATGGTACGGCATACCTCTTTCTTTATTTTTTAAGGGAGGAGGGGAACATTACTGATATATATCAATAAAATTAGTATAATGATTGGCATCGATTGACTTTGAGAACTTTGATGAAAGCATTTTATCTTCTGTTTGTCCAAGTAGTTACAAAGATATCTTCTGCAATTTCGAGCGTCACAAAAAAAATGTTGGATCGAATTCCCCTGCAATATTCTAAAATTGGAATGGGGGGGGGGGGGGGGGGGGTGTTACTCCGAAGGTTCAGTTCCGGAAATGAAATAGGATTCATAATTCCGAACTTCTGATGCATTATTCAGAAGGTTCATAATTCCGAAAATGCAATATAGAGCCCTACATAAATTTTCGCAGTACCGAATCGTTCGAAAAACGACATGTAATAATTGAAAGGTACGCTGGAATTTTTCTTTGTGTATTAGGCTAGTTTGTAAAGTTGTCAGCGACGAGCTTTCATTGTTTTAATGTTTTAATTGTATTTCATTAGGAGTTATCACGTCGCATTCTCTTGAGTTGGATGTCGGGCAGCTGAGAAAAGAGCTGATTCAGTTCTATCTTTCCGACATGTGCAAGATCAAGTTCATTCCGTGGGATGAGGAATCGTACGTTGACCTGCAGAAGTTCTACGTTCGGTTGTCCCTCGTTCTTCAGGACAGCAGCATCATTTTGAACGGACCAAAGACCGTTAGGCCCCTTCAAGACTCCCATGATGGCATCTTCTCTCCGATCGCTGGTCAGACCAACAGCAGACCACCAATGAGATGGCTCTTGGAAGGTGAAGCAGGGATAGGGAAGACGACTCTGGTTGCTAAACTGGCCTATGATTGGGCAACACAAGCCGATTCCTCACCCCTGAAAGAAATCCCATTATTCCTTGCCATCCCGTTCAGAAAGTGGAAACCCGAATGGACCATAGGAACTGCTGTCCGCGAATGTCTCCTGGCATCGGATAGTACGATCACAGCTAGGCAGATTGATTACTACATCAAGACGAACCCTGGCGCTGCAAAGGTGGCACTTGAAGGATACGACGAAGCCAAGTTCAGCATTACAGATAAGAAAGCTTCTGGACGCATCGGCCGTGTCCTCCGGAACGAAGAGTTACGCGAAAGCCAAATCCTTGTCACGACCAGACCATGGCGAGTGGAGGATTTTAAAGGCTTTCTCCGTAATTACACGAGGATTGAAATAGAAGGGTTCCAGAAGGAAGAAACAGAAAAGTACGTTAAGTTCTTCTTCAAGGGGCAGGATGAGAAGGCAGAACACGTTTTGAAGTACATTTGCGAGCACCCTCTAGTATCCGGGTTTCTTTCAGGCATACCATTATTCACAGCCATGCTCTGCGAGTTGACTAATGAAGTCCAAACCACAGTTGATGACCTTGATGAGTTTGATACCTTAAGCGATCTCTTTAGGTACTTCACGAGTTATCTCTGGGGCCACTACAGTACGAAATCAAACTCTGCACGATCCCCAGAGGAAAGTGAAAAGGCACTAACCAAATTACTCTTACAGTTAGGGAGAGTGGGTCTTGACGGTCTCTTCAGTCCCGACAAGAAATTATTGTTCGATTCTTCGGATTTCTTCATGGCCCAAGAAGAAGGAGACGAAAGATCATATGATCAAGATGTTGAAGAACTTGCTTGCAAGGTCGGTATTCTCTCAAAACATCGCAGGCAGATCCAACTGAAGACAAAGGTAAAACAGAGAACTGTCACAAAGTCTCATGCCGTATCGTTCTTTCACAAACTTAGCCAAGAGTACTGCGCAGGTGTTTACTTAGCCCATTTGGCAGAAGTAGATGAAACAACTTTCATTAGGTATCTGCGACAAATATGTAGCCGCACTCAACTTCTTGAGTTTAAGAATGTTCTCCTTTTTTCCTGTGGGGAGGGAACACATTCTGCTCGTTTGATTCTCGATCATCTGGCTGTCCTACAAGAAAAGTGGGTATACTTATGGGACACTAACAACAACGCCTTGGAGATTGCTTTGCTCTGCAACTTAGAGAGTAAGAGCGATGGCCAACTGAATACCCATCTGAAGAGATTCCTGAAGTCCAGTAGTCTTGACGTGTTTGTGTCACCGTTCCAGCACGAACCGCACATTTCTGTGGCTTACAAATATCTACTGTCTTCCGGGAAGGCCTTGCCAATGGATGATTGCGACCTGTGCATCTCGAAAGAGAAAAACCTTCACATCTTCTTTGACTTCATGACCTACAAGAACGCAACCTCTCTCACTGGACTTAAGCTCGATGTCTCAAATATCGAAGAGGAATCATATAAGCGTTTCTTGCAATGTCTGCAATCATTCAACCATCTGTGCAGATTGTCCCTGTCAGTAAACAAACCGACCAACATCACCCAGTTGAACAACTCACCAGACTCATATGTCTACCCATCCGTCCGACACTTGACGCTACAAAGCCATTCTATGGATTCATGGGCTGAATATCTATCATTTGCATGTGATCGATTCCCGAATGTCGAGGATCTGACAATTGACAATGTATCAGTTGGAAATAGTGTGTCACAACTAGGAAAGCAGAATAAATCCCTGGCATTTCTGAAACAACTAACAATTACCAACTTAGCATGTGGTGATCATTCTATGTGCTTCTTGTTCAACACAATTTCTCAAGCCTGTCCAAATCTCGAAGAACTCAAGGTGGGCGTTAAAGACAAAGTCGTTCATGTCGAAATGCAAGACAAGGTAGAGATCATGGCGCAGTTGAGAAGTTTAGTTTTAACTCTGCATCTTGCTAATGCGCTCTCCTCAAACGCCCTGATGACCTTTATTGCATCCTACGCGCCATCGCTGAAAGTTCTCAGACTTGATGCCAATGTATCATACGGACCTGATGTGACGACTGCGGACATCCCAGTGTCAGCAATTAATGACACCGTTGAATGTGCTACCTTCAAAAATATCTGCAAGAATGAGGAAGACCTCTTGCAAGTTTTGCTTTACTTTCCGAATATCAAGTCTTTGAAAATGACCTCCTGTGAGCCTTTCCGACAGTGCAGCAGACAGCTCACTACCGAGGTGATTGCAAGAAATGCAATGAAACTGGAAGTTAACTGTTCATCTCAGGAATTCACGAATACAATACCGAATATCTTCGTGCAAATGAACAGCCTGCAGAATTTAGAAAGTACAACCCTCTCTTTTCTGTCATCATTTCACAGCCTGAGCTCACTCTCACTTGTTAATCTGCCTTTCAGGACACTAGATCTAGGAGGATGTCCGAAGATGCCGACTGTTCGCCATCTCCAGCTTTGTGGATTCTTCCTACAATGTGTCAGAGGTCTTCGCCCATTCTTCAACAATTTCCCACACCTGATGTCGTGTCAAGTGCCATTCTCTGTCAACGATGCCATCATTGACGATCTAAGCGAGTCGCTCCGAGAGAGGAATGATCTTCGCCTGCTCGTCATGGGTATCGACACTGCTGTCAAGGAAAAAATCGGGAAGATTGTTGAAGTGATTGCTAGCCTCCAATCCCTTGAGTGCCTTGTCTTTCGTATCAATTCACTACACGACACCCTCCTCCAAACACTAGCCCTAGCCCTGCCAGTCTGGACCAAGTTGACTTTCCTTGGGATACACCCGTACCAGATGAAGGATCAGACTGAACCCGTTGGTCATGAAGCCATGTGTGCCTTGGCCGACGCTTGGGTGATCCATGGGCCTCTGTCAACAGTTGACCTTTCCTTGTTGAAGCTTACAAAAGAAGCCGCACTGAAGGTACTTGGTGCAGCTTCGTCGGCCTACGGTTCTCCTGGACAGTTTTCGCTGAGGTATAAAGTGTATTCTTGGAATTTCATTATTATTGCAATAAAGCACAACCTAGAGTGTCGTAGGTGTGTTCAACCACCTCTCAAATTAATAGACCATAATAAAAGGCATAACGAAGCCCGTTCAGTTTTGCACCCCAAAAGACATATCCTCTTTAGTATAAGGATTGACATGTTGCTGAATAATTATGAACTCACTGCGCAGGCGGGGGGGGGGGGGGGGGGGGGGGGGGGGGGGGGGGGGGGAGGGGGGGGGAGGGGGGAGGGGGGGGGGGGAGGGGGGAGGGAGAGAGGATCAAAGGGGCACATGCTCCTACAATATTTGTGTGTGGGGGGGGGGGGGGCAAATCGAGTTGGACAACAGTCATTGACTCTTACAGGCGCCTGATCAAAATCGTTCGCTTATGCTCTTTTCCAAACACAATATCGAGCATGCAGAATGTTATGATTATGTTGCTCCTGAGCACTTGTAATTTTTAAGGACTGCTAATTTCACTTTTATTTATATCATGTATATCGCGTTTGCCAGATTCACTGGTCCCCACTTGCCGTGTGATTGGGAGGTGTACACCGCAGTTGACATGGGCAGAGACAATGGCTATGTTTCGTTGGTTCCACCTGATAATGAGGTGAGTTATCTTTTTCATTAAAAAAAAAACAAAAAAAAAAACATGTGGTCGATTAGTATGTACATTATGGGACTACTTCCATTACACCTTATAGTCATTGCTCCCAGAATTTTAAGTGATCTCTCTTTAAGTGAATAGTATAAAAACCTTATTCACCAAGACACTAGAATTAACAGTTTGATGCTGAATTTCTGCAAGATTACATTAACCCCCATTAAAATAAGAAAAAAGAAAAAAAAAAAGGAAAATAGAAAAAGAAGGAAACATGTAGGTCTATATTGTTTAACTTCACTATATAGGCCTACAGGTTTCTTTCTTTTTTTCTTTTTTTTTTAGAGGAGGTAACACTGTTGAACTAAACACTTTTTTGAATATTACTTACATTTTATATGAAAATGCAACCGAATATGTTTTGAAGTATGACATTTTTGCACCCTCCTCTTCCCTCTTCATCTCTTCTCTCCCTCTGCTCTAATATTCTCAACCTTATGTGTCATGTTTTGATCGCTATTTTCTACCTGTAATCTCTATCCAACATACCTTGTCTGTCCCCCTCTCTTCTTCTCTCTTTCTCATTACTAGGTGAGGTATGGAGAATTTCATGGAGGAGCTGGGCCGAAGATGAGCATAAATATTTGTGGTGTGTCTCTTCAAACCACCGCCAAAGGTATGAGTATCTTTTCCTTTGTTGAAGTAAAGTTAGAAAAATCTTCCAAAACTACACCTTGTTTCATAATATGTAATGCAATGGAGAAAGAGGAAAAATGGATTTACTTGCCACAATGAATAAAAATTGAAGAATTTAAGACTGATAAATTCAATCTAATGCCAACGTATGTTATATCATTCTAGCTCATTAACATGATTAAAGAGTTATGGTTATCAGTAGATACAGTAAAAATTGGTGAAATGATGGGCTGTTATCTCATAAGCAATTAATTATTACGAGATTGGATAATTTTCTCGTGGATTTCACCTCCCCCTTCTAGATGTCATGTACTGGCAATCTGTAGGATGTCCTGACATCGACGCCATCTTCGAAGACATCGATGTCGTAATCACTGACGACGACAAAGAAGACGTAAATGCCAGTTTATAAACATGTGACCAGGTTCTTGCTCGTTCGTTGATCGTCTTGTACGATGACGATGACGATGACGATGACGATTATGATGACTATACTCAAGCAAATTTTAATGGTCATCCTCCGTTTGTTCCCTCTGACTCCTTTACTTTTTTTGACCATATCTACTCAATCTTGATTGAACATATACATGTATGCGCATGAAAATAATATAGTCGTATCTATTATTGGGCCCCGTTTCATAAAACTGGTTATCAATAACAAGTTACAATAATTGTTATAAGCTGCTGAAATCCTTGAATCTGATTGGCTGTGAGCAAATTTATCATAGAAATGGGACAGTTGATAACAAGCTTTATGAACAGGGCCTATTGGCTGTTTATAGGGCCACCAAGGAAAACGAAAATACTAGTATAGTGGCCACTAGAAAAATGTGTCCTTTCTGGACAGGTATAGTAAAGGAATACAATATTAGTTACCACTGTAGGCAGGTGGCCACTATTACAGGTTTGAATTTATTTGTTCACCTGCCTGGATCAAGGAGAAATGTTGTTTTTACTTCAACTTTAAAAAAAAAATCTTTCACGCCCCTTGAAAATAACATTTAATTTGAACGAGAAATATATCACGGGTAAGTATTCATGTCAATGTAAACATTGTAAACAAAGACAGTAGAGTGGAGGGATCAAGAGTAAAGCATGCAGAGTGCATAGTATAATAATGATGATAATGATGATATAATATTAATAATGATAATATAATAATAATGATAATAATAATAGTAATAATAATAATAATAATAATAATGATAATAATAATAATAACAATAACAGTAGTAGTAGTAGTAGTAGTAGTAGTAGTAGTAGTAGTAGTAGTAGTAATGATAATGATAATAATAATTATTATTATGATAACAATAATGTTTTCATATAGCTCAATTCAACTCAAAATGAGTTCTCAAAGCCATTTACAAGCAAGAGAATGCAAATACATACTGGCTACAAAATTATACTTATCTCTTTATGTAAAGGCTACATTTAAACATAGGGCAGGTAATTAGATGAACTATTTAGAAAAAACATGTAACCATTAGGAAAATTATGCAATACACTTAAGAAATTACTAGTTGTAAGCTGAACGAAATAGGTAGATAGCGTAAGTTCAGTATATTTACAATTGGCTGTCATTTTTTTACATACATACTATCACATGCAGGCATTCTGTAGATCAATTTTATATGTCTGAGAAAAAGAACAAAAGAAGATGTAAGGAGTTAGACGTTCATGTGAAAATCATCAATAATAACCCAGTTTGAATATTGTGACTTTCAAAAAACAGAACCCTGTTTCTCAAAGAGTTCGGATATGTATTTAAAGTTCTCTGTTAAATTTACTGGCAGTAATATCATTTGTTTATCTATTTCATTTCATTTATTTATTTACCACTTGTTCATGTGCGACTGAAACATCCTCATCAGCAAGAATGCTGTTTTTCATAGGGGTCCAGAGGTAGAGATCGATGGGCCCATAAGTAAGTAATGGCAAATACAAGATCTATAATGTGTAAGATGTAAGGTAATGATTGGTAAGCAAGACACTGGTAATACGTTATTATGTTGTGAAGTGTTTGTTTATTTGTCCGATAATGTTACCTTGCCAAGTTTCTTTATGTGAGATAATGAGGTATTTTTAAAATAGTTTTCTTTCACTATCTTGTCGGGATTTAGCAGTACTCAACTGATTATCATCATTCGAAATTATGTAGCAATGTAGCAATAGTATTAGCCCTGACAAGATGCCAAGATTATGTTTTTTCATGTCCTAATAGTTTGGCAGTCATTTTTACTATTTGTATACAAGTTTCGTTATGTTATTATTGCGCTATTCGTATACAGTATACGCATACACTAAAGACAGATAAATTGACCTGAAGAATATTCATAACGTCATGGATCTGATTGACGAACAACAGTTAATTTTTATATTCATTTATAAACATCAGGGATGGGCTCTCGTATAAGGACTTTATTCCTTTTTAACTCTTCCCCTAGCTCTCATTATGTTTTGTTTGGATGTATGTTCCTTTGTATATGTCTATTATTGTATTTGTAAATGTAATTATTGTAAATGTTATATATTTTTTTATTGATGAGTGTAAATAAAATGAACTTGAACTTGAACGAATGGTTGGAAGATCTAGAGATTATTACCAACAATTTGCCTTATGAATAATGTATGAATAAATGATTCCATTTCTTGCCATGTGCCTGCTTTGTTGCTAATCAAATAGGTACCCAGAATACGTGACACTTTTATTTCATCAATTTTCAAAATAACGGTACCGTACCATACTAGTAATACTCGACCTTATCATTATACCGGAGCCATCTGACAAGTGCTTATCTAGGTATTTCATCAAATTGAAGTTATTATCCTATAAGGACCAGCTAGATATAGATAAATTTTATATTTATGAAACAAATGTGGTGACTGATTTGTGTAAGCCTAAGTGACAGACTCAATGACATTGATAAATAACAATGTTTTATAAGCCTAAAAAAGAAATAGTTTGACAGCCCCCCCCCCCTTCCCTCTCGCTATCTCTCATTATGGTGATCGATTATGATGTGTATTTGATGTGTTTTTATGATGTGTATAAGTATAGGTGACGTAGTCCAGTGGTTTCAAAACTTGACTGGAATGGCATGGCACTTCATCTACATCGCTGGCCCCATGGAAAACCAGCAGCAACAGCTATAGTTGCAGCTGAAAATGGGCTACCAGATTTATTTTTGTGTATATTTACTCTTTATGTATTTTATCGGATTTTATTATACGGAAATAAAAACAACAAAAACAACAGCTCTTTCATATGTCAAATAAATGGTGCATGTTTCACATAATATGATTACCGACGTGTGTGTGGGTGTGTGTGTGTTTAAAAAATTGTACATGTTTTTTTCTTTTTCGTGTATTTTCTTGTATATTTAATGATAATTCAAAACTGGATTTCGTTACAGTAAATAGATTGGATATGAGTTAATGTAAATTCATGCAAAACAGGAAGAAGGCCCAAAGCGCAGTGTTGATGCAAGTCGACTGGGAATAAAAGAAAGATTTAAGTAATTTCTAATTTTTTCGATAGGCATTCATCCTTTTCAGGGGCGTATCCAGTATTTTGGAAAAGAGGAGGTACAATATTTTTTTTAAAATCTGACAAGCAAAAACAAAAACAAAAAAAACAAAACAAAAACAAAAACAACGAATTGTGCCCCTCAAAAGGGATACAGTCTTGGAGTTGTGTACTTAAGATATGCCACTTGGGGTTGGGGGGGGGGGGGCGGGCACGGGACGGAAGTGCCCCCAAAATCCCAGAGTGCGTATCCGGACAACTACCCCCTGGACAACTACCCATCTAGGACAATTACCCCCAAGACAATTACCCCCCGGACAACTACCCCCCCCCCCCTCCCCGGATTCCGGGGTAGACGAGAAGACAAGTTAAATGACGATAAGACGAATTGTTGAAACTCGGCAAATCGACTTATTCTGGACAAGAAGATGAGAAGACAAGTTTTGGGAACTCGGCATGTCGACTTATTTGGGACAAGAAGACGAGTTGACGAGTTATTGAAACTCGGCAAGTCGACTTGTTTGGGACAAGAAGACAAGATGACGATTAGTTTGAATTCGGCAAGTCGACTTGTTTAGGACAAGAAGACAAGATGACGAGTTATCGGAACTCGGCAAATCGACTTGTTTGGGACAAGAAGACTGGAGATGCGAGGATCGGGCGTTCGATCCCCGGCACGGCACTTATGCCCTTGAGCAAGGCATTTTATCTACATTGCTCTTTTATCGTACATCAAATAAATGAAGTGCTAAAGGCATATTAATACCAGCGTGTGCATTTGTGTTATTTAAAAAAAAAGAAAAAAAAAAAAAAAGAAGATGAGATGACAAGTTTTTTTTTTTAAACTCGGCAAGTCGACTTGTTTAGGACAAGAAGACGAGATGACGAGTTATTGACTTGTCATCTCGTCATCTTGTCTTCTTGTCCCAAACAAGTCGCTTTGCCGAGTTTCAATAGCTCGTCATCTTGTCTTCTTGTCCCAAACAATTCGACTTGCCGAGTTCCATCAACTCGTCTTCTTGTATTTTTATCCCAAACATGTCAACTTGCCGAGTTTCAACAACTCGTCATCTTGTCTTCTTGTCTCAAACCAGTTGACTTGCCAAGTTCCAATAACAAGTCTACTCGTCCTCTTGTCCCAAACAAGTCGACTTGCCGAGTTCCAACAACTCGTCTTCTCGTCATTTTAACTTGTCTTCTCGTCTTCTTATCTCGTCATCTGGTTGGCACTTATAAGCTTCCGTAGAATCTAGACAGCCTGAAGAATTTAGAGAGTACCATCCTCTCTTTTCTGTCGTCATTTCGCAGCCTGAGTTCACTCTCACTTGTTAACCTGCCTGTCGGGACCTCCACAGGGCCCCGTTTCATAAAACTTGTTAACAAGTTACAGCAACAGTTATAAGCTACTGAAATACTTGCATCTGATTGGCTGAGAGCAAATTTGTCATATTGTCTCCTATTTTGGCTGTTCATTTCTACTAAAATAATCACAATGGAGCGTAATATGTATGCACATGGAATCATGATTATATGTATAGTCTTATCTAATATATCCAGCCGAAACTGCCTATAAGGGTCGCCCAAAGGTAACGGTAATACATGTAGTAGCAATAGTAAAAATGTGGTCATCCTGGACAGGTTGTATAGCACATACATTTAATATTATACTGTCCTCCTAGACAGGCTAGAGGGAAACAATGTCCTTTGTGACCTTTGTAGAAGGGTGACCTTTTAAGAGAGGTGGACACTATGACAAGTATGACAGCATATCCACCTGTTTAGAGCGTCCACATTTCATTTCTCTCAAGGAAACATGTTTATATATGTTTCATCTTTATTTCGTCCTTCATCTTTAAAAAAAAAAAAGACAAATAATATTTGATTTAATTTGAAAAAACATGAAATACATGTATATCACGCAGAGTTCTTACTATGTACGTGTAATTGTAACAACGGTAGATATTTTAAACAAAGTAGACCTGCATGTCGTGCAGTGTAGGTTTTTTTTAAAAGTTAAGATTTCCATTTGTTTTTTATATAGACAGACCCAATCTACAATGCAGTCGGTAGCCATGGTAGCCATTTGACGTGTTTGAAAAAAGAACCAAAAGATGTAAGGTCTGGGGAGCGTTTCATGAAAGGAAGTTGTCGGATATTTTATCCGACAACTGTTATAAGCTACTGAAATCCTCGCATCTGATTGGCTGAGAGCAAATTTGTCGGATAAAATATCTGACAAGTCCTTTCATGAAACGCCCCCCTGATGTTAAACGTCACCAACAATGACCACGAATAACCCGATTTCAAAAAATATGACTTTCTACCCTCAGATAATATCTTTTCAAGGAGTTCAGATTTGTTGTTGAAGTTCCCTGTTAAATTTACGGGGATTGATGATAAATACAAGACATAATGTTTCAAATGTAATGTATGATTTTCAGCTAGTAGTGATACGTTATCTTTTGTTTTCAAGTGTTTGTTTATTTCTCCGATATCGTTTCCTTGTCAAGTTGCTATTATTGTTTGAAACAAAAAGGTGCTGTTTTTTTTTCTTCATCGTCATAGCAGGAATTTTCATTACTCATGTGAGTAATATTTAAACGCATACTATTTAAAGCATTACGTTGCAATGTAGCAATAGTATTAGCACTGACAAGATGCCAAGATTATGTTTTTTAAATATTTTTTATATCGTTTAACCGTCATTTCACATGTAGCGTGAGTTTAGCCATTGAGTGGGCACTAGCATCATGGGGGAGGGGGGAGCGGTCTATACTAGAAAAATTGAAATGTGAAAGGCATTGACAAGGGGTAAGGTGTGGGAGGGGTTCCTGACATTTTCTTTTCTCGTCCTTTTCCTCTTCTTCCTTTCATTTCCTATCTTTTAAAAAATAATTTTCTCTCATTTCTTTCTCCTTCTTCACTCAATGGTGAGGGGGTGGGGGGGGGGGGTGGGGGTATGTTCCCTCGTGCCTCCTGTAGCTACGTCACTGATGTTGTATATAGTACAAAACCAATGTGTTCAAGGTAGGAATAATGTTCATAGGAAGTAACATTAAATTCTTTGAAGAGACGTTTCAATTCCTGGTATTTTAGATCTGTGTTCTCAACGAATGCAGTATAGGCCTAGGCCTAACGGGGACTTAATCTGATTTTTTTTCGTCCTCATTACAATTAAGGCAAATTCTTCCTTATTTCACAGCTATTATCAGTTTATCATGAGTTAAATATTTCACATGATCTGTATATGCAATAATGTATTATATACCGTTGATATTTATTTTATCGTAATAACGCTTATTGTCCAGGAGCATAAGCTTGTCAAGAATCATATACTTTGTGATTATTCGATATTTACCATCGATTTAATAATGTTTTGGTGTGTTCACTGTGCATTTTATGAATTATGTTTCAGTGTTTGTCTGTTTTAGAAACGATGAAGAATTAATTAACAGTGCTATTGCAAATTGAAATAAAAAACGTCAAATGTAGCTTCAATTCCTGATAATTATTTAATGCTATCCTAAGTTAGATGTGCATGTGCGTAAAATAAAATTCTAATTTGAGATATCATCAATATGTAGACTATGATTTAGTGTTTTTACATTTAAGGGGCATTTTCAACTATATACTTTTCATTTCTCTAAAGAGGCATCAGATTCGATTGTTGTTGCAATGTACGTTATATCTTATTAAACAGTTCTATTTTAGTCACGAAATATAGAAATACTTGCACTTTAACAATAGTTTGCAAGTCAATTTACATTGTTATTAAATTGTTACCATAACAAAGTGAATTATTGAATGATAACAATCATGATTGACATTCTCAAATTTTATCGCATTTTTAAAATGACTGATCGAAGATCAGTGGTGTAGTGTGGATCCTGTCTTGGGGGAAGGGCACTGGTTTCAAAAGGCGAAATGCTATAAGTGGAGTAATAAACGTGAGAACTAAGATTGGGGGCACGGAATGGATCTGTCTAAGTGTTTTAAGTGTATTTTGTTTATGGATTTACTTATATCTGGGTGTGGGGGTAGGGTTAGGTATATAAAAACAATGATCCAATATTGATAATAAAAAAATCAACATCTTCATCATCCTCATTTGGATAAAGTTATGTAATTTCGGAATCACTCATTCCGAAAGAAAATATTTCTTTCGGAAGCAAATTTCTTTGTAATATTATTATACCCCCCCCCCCCCACTAGGGTACTAGGGTTTATTAATTTAGGGTGAGACCACAGCTAGGTCACTATACCTCTTACTCGGGGAAATGAAGTTGAAGCCAAAAAACGCATTGCACAAAGACTAATTTGTAAAGATGTCGAGCAAGAAGAAAGTACAGCCCACAATCTCGCGGTTTTTTACGACGAAATCTCCGAAGAAAAGTGATGAAAAGTCAAAGTCGAAACCAGAATCTAGTGTAAGTATAGTATCTAATGTCTATAATGTGCTTTTTATCAAATGAATGCTGTACGGAGGGTATGTTTTGTCCCCTACTAATTTCGCTTAGTCCCGGGTGCGACAATTTTTTGTTTGTTTTCTTGCCAGGCCAGGATTTGTATGTGTGCTGAATGAAGGACGAAAAGAAAACGAAGAAGAAAAATATGAATTCACTTTCAAGTCGTTATTGGTAGGCTTATGGGTCCATGATGTGTATAAACATTGATGTTTTACATGATGACAATGATGATTAAAATTTATGACAGTGGTGCTGTGGAGGGTGTGATGGTCGAGGATGATTTAGTGAGGATGATGAAGATGAATTGAAGATGAAGATAAGGATTTAATTATTGATGATGATGTTGATGATAAAGATGGTGAATTGATGTTGATGATGAATTGTTGATGATGATGAAGATGAAGATAATAATGATAATTATGATGGTGGTGAAGATAATGAATTGATGAATTGAGGATGTGATGAAGGAGAAGAAGATGATGATTATGAAGATGAAGAAGATGTCATGATGGTGATGAAAATAATGAATTGATGATGATGATGATGATAAAGATGATAAAGATGACTTAATGTTGGTTAAAAATGATAAGAATAATTGTGATTTATGATGATGACTGTAGTAGATAACAGAAGATGCAGAACCCTACATCATAGAATCTTGCAGAATGTGGATCTCAGAAGAAAAAAAATTAAGATTCTCTGTGAAAACTATAGATCTAGAACTGAATGTAAAAGAAATTCAAACGATTAAGGAACAGTTTGTAAAGCTGGAACAGACATTGATGTGTGATGGTGGGATAAGATTAGTGTTCATCATCAATGTTAAATTATCAAATGAATGAGATGAATAAGAAAGTTTGGGTTAGCTTGATTCAGCATACAAATGTAGAATAGTAAAGAAATTAGTAAAACCAACAGCCAAGAACAGATAAGAGAAGTATTACCAAATATAGATGTTTTATGCTTAACTCGTTTAGTATTTCACCTTTTAATATCTCAATGTACAGTGCATTTCTGCTGACACCCTCTCTGGTAAGCGACCACGCTCTACAGGGGAGGATGAAGACTTTCAGCAGAAGTCACCCAAGCAACTGAAATTAGATGGCAAACCTCTTCCCATTTCAGGTACATAACAGTAATAGTTTCTGAAAAGAGTAAACATTAGTATATCTCATATTTTGGAGAAGCAATATATCTATCAAATTTTTTAATCCGGAAATTTATAGATATTGCAGGTACAGAGATTAAAGAGAAAGTTGAGGAAAGCTCTTCAAATGCCATTATATTTGAAATATGAAAAAAAAAAGTTTGCTGAAGTGTTCAGGCCGAACACTCATGCCACATTCGGTGTGCAGTGCATGTGCTTTTCAGCGAGATTGGGCCAATTTCTTATAATTTTGATGGTTCGAAAACCAACTAACAGTATACACCAATTCTTATGTAGACATGATCAACATTACCCAAACTGCTTTGAGACTGTTTCTTTCACAATGTAATGGCATGACCAGAACTCAGCTTAATATTTAAGGATCGCTGCATTTTTTACTTCTTTCTCAGCAAGTTGAAAATTATTGAGAATTATTTGGCATGTATTGTTAGGTATGGTATTAAGCAGTGTGGTCTTTCTTTGTTGATATGTGCACTGTCAAGACTTTGAAGGGGTCATATTGGCAATAGAGGTCTGAGATGCACTTGTCAGCACACTAAAGCAGTGGGTACTTGCTAGTGTGTAGCCTTATTTTAAGCTTCTGGGAACTTCAGTAATTTTTCCTTAACATTAAAAAGCCATATCAGCTTTAAACAAGGCTTGCCGTGGAGCATGGTATACTGTAGAAGGTTTTTATGAATGTCAAAATGCAGTATACAGCAGATTCTGTGACAATGAAATGAATGATTATTTCAAATGCAGCCATTATACACTTTATTTTACATTCTGCATTTACCAGATAGCAGAGACATACCTCCACTGTCAACTGGTACTCTGCAGAAGCTCAGTGCCTTTGCCCTTGCATCAAGCCAGCAGGAGACAGAAATTAGAAATGGAAAACAGAAGGATACCAACAGACCTCCACCTTCACCACCAATCATTTCAAGCTCTCCCCGCCTTACTGGAGAGATTCAAGACTCCTGCTCACCTGCAAGTTCCAAATCAGATGGTATTCACATGGAGCCTCAGACAGCAACTCCTGGAACTTTAACATCCAGAGGACATAATAGTCTATCAAATGGTGCTCAGGGTACTAGATCCGCAGGATCACCAAAGTTCAAAGCCCTCAAGAACAAGTTCACTTATCAGTCCGGCAGTTCGACAACCTCCTCTCCCAGAGGCTCTTCCTCGAGCTTAACTGACAATGTCAATGGAAAATCCTCCAGAGTAAAAAAGTCACAGTATACCCCTCTAGAGCAACAGTTCATGAAGATCAAAGAGAACTATACAGATACTGTTCTCCTGGTGGAATGTGGATACCGGTATCGCTTCTTTGGAGAAGATGCTGAGGTAATATTTCTAATCTCTTGTGAGTGACAGTTACTCCATGAAATTCAGATTTCTGTTGAAAGAACATAAATTTGGATCTTAAACATTCATATTGTTATTTTATTAGATTGAAAAACTGTTATCATTTAAAGATAAGACTATGAGACATTTCTCCAAAAATAGTGCAATACTGAAAATGTCATCGCTACTTAGCTTGCTTGATTTTCATCTTTCATTACTTGTCTTTTGCTCCTGTCATGCAAATACACTCATGTGTAGTGAACATATTTTTTTTTCTTCCCAATGATTGTGATTCAGTGCTTGCATGTGACTTTAGTCATCATTTTCCCTTGAATATTGGCTCAAAGGCCTTCCTACTTTCCTTTGATGTTTCAAGGCTTGTGACCCATCGAAAGCAAAATAAGATGGGATATATATCTTAAATCATGAAGGTGGTTTCAACCTCTGATTTATGATGGGTTGCCTAAAAGGGGAAAAACTAATAACAACAAAAACAACCAGAGTATTGGCAAAGTTGAAGAATATCACTTTGCTCTTCACCTTTGTTTTTCATTAAAAATGATGAAATCTTTGTGTTAGTCTAGTTTTTGTTGTTGCTTATATTGCTGTCCGCCAATAGCAAATGGCTGGTTTAGACCATAGTTTATGTTTAAACTACCATCCTAGTATTCTGCTCTTTAAACTTAATCTTAATGCTTTGATGAATGTCCCTGCAGATTGCATCTAAGGAACTCAACATCTTCTGTCATCTGGACCATAACTTCATGACAGCCAGCATACCAACACATCGTCTCTTTGTCCATGTTCGTCGATTGGTTGCCAAGGGGTACAAGGTGGGCGTGGTCAAACAGATGGAGACTGCTGCCCTCAAGGCTGCTGGTGACAACAAGGGCCAACCGTTTGAGAGAAAGCTGACTGCTCTTTACACCAAGTCAACTTTGATTGGGGAAGATATCCTTTAGTTTCCTTAAAGCTCCTGTACATATGGCTTTCATGTTTGTACATGAGACTTTTTAAAAGCTTGGAAACTAGGCTTCAGTAACATGGCCTAAACAAAATGATACAAATTATAGTGAGGAAAAGGCCCATATATTGAATCGCTGACCAAAACAAAACAAAAAAGTAAAAATCTATCATTACCGGTTAATTGATTCTAATCATAAACATGTAAAGTAGCTCTCATTGAATGTGTGTTTTTCTTTTGAACACAATTGATTGGGTCATTGCAATATTTACCCCCTTTTATGTCTACACAAGGCATCTTAGTGTTTTGAAATGCCTATGGCATTTGAGGAATGTATCAGTTAGGTTTAAGTGCAGAATTTTTGTTTATGCAGGTGTAAGGTAGTAAGTAAGGAACATTTTAATGACAAAAACTAATGTTTAAAATGTGTGTATTAGTGGTATACCTGGCTCGCTTTCGATACAAAATAATAATGAAAAAAAAAAAAAGATTTTGCAAAAATAGTAATAATAATAATATGTAAGATTTATAAGGCGCCAAATCCACTTGATGATCGGATGCTCAAGGCGCAAAAGTCATTCATTCATTGTTCCTTGACCTGACTGCTGGTCACATCTGGAGCCATCCAGTCAGAATGGAGAGCTTGCAGAAGAACAGACAGCCTTCTCATCCTCTCCTACAAGTTATCTCCTATGCCTTTGTGAGTTTCCCAAAGAAGGTTCCAGAAGCCCAAGGAATGACAGCACACAAATTGGATTGGCGGTAAGTGGAATGTTTAAAATGGATAAGGTTGTGTGGTATGCATGATCATTTACATCAAAAGGCGGGCCTGGAATTACCGAGAGACCACACAGCCTTTTGTAGTGATAACCCTTCTCAGTGCCCCTCTAAAAATGACGAAAGTCACATTATTAGCCAAATCCTTTTGCTATCATACAATTTTTCTTAGCTTTTTCTCCCTCTTACTGCAACCAAAACAAATGACATTCAAGGCCAGGGATAGTACATGTAGTTTGAAAGAAAAAGGAGGAGGAGCATTTTTGCCAGTGAATCTGGTATCATGGCAAAAGGCTATGTGGCCTCATGATAATTTGAGGCCTGGTAGTTGGTAGGTGTAGATTCCATACTGCATTATTCCCTTTTTATTTGCTGTTACAGGCAGTGCAGCCAGCTACAGGGGACGTCATCTATGACTGTTTCCATGACAACAATCATCTGAGTGAGCTTGATACCAGGCTGCATCACATTCAGCCGGTAGAGCTGCTCCTTCCAGAAACCTTGTCAGACGGGACAGAGAAACTTCTCAAGGACTTCAGGATGAGGTCAGTGTTTTTTGTGACCAACTATATCAAATCCACTGTGTGAACGCTCAAAACAAAATCTTGTAGACAAGTTTAATTAATGTTGAAGAATTTTATTAAATTCTGTATATGTTTTGGAGGGATGAGTCAATATTCATTTCTAATATCTATTTATAATCAGCCCACCACACTTGGCCCAACCTTCTCTGTTGTGTTTGTGCCCTTCTCTTTGCTCTAAATCTTTCTGGCAGAGTTGACCCGAGTTCTGTGTACATAGATCTGTCAAGTTTTCACCTTTGCTCCTAACAGCTCTCAAACTGAAGATTGCATCAGAGTAGAGCGATCACCAACAGATGTCTTTCAGTATACCAATGCAGTAGAAGAAGTCTCTTCTTTCTACGGCAACCAAACAGATACCTCATCAGAAAATTCAGCAGGTAAGGACTGCAAGATAACTTTTTTTTTTCATATCACAAATATCTTCATAACCTAAAGATTGTGTCAGTTCTGTGCAAACTATCAAAGAGGTAATAAACCAAATTGAATCCAAAATAGTTTGGAAAGCTGAAATAGTATGGAAAAAATTGTGGTTTAAATAATGTTTCATAAAAAAATGAGCTTCAGAGAGAATTTGAGTATATTGGCTAGGCCTGGGATGAATACCTTTTTTACTATTCGAATATTCGAGCAAGCAGGTATTCGAATAGTTCGAATATTTCGAATACCTATAGTTTCAAAATTTATCGTACGATAAGCACATATTGTAGTTGTGCGGAGCGTGACAGTTACCTATCTGCAGTGGCGCCGAGTGGCAGACGGTACCCCTGCGATCAATATGCCACCCCACGTTCGAATTTTGATACTGCAGATTTTTGTAACGATAATTCTCACAAGGACTCCCAAAACAACAAATAATATCACAGAGGAGACAGTTACGACACAAGTTTACCGCAAAGTGATTTTCTATTTTTAAACAATTCTGTAAGCATCAATAAAATTGGAGTGAAATGATATTCGAAAGTTTAAAATAACTCTTTAATACTTTATCGTACACCTCAAAGGAAACATTCAAGCCAAAATGCGCATGCGCTAACACAAGCAAGGATTATAGGAAGCCACAAAATACCAGACGAAATAGGATTACAATGACTATCAACTTGACAACAACAAAATATCATATGGAGAGTTGCGACACAAGTTTACCGTATAGTGATAATATTTCATATTTTTAAACAATTCTGTAAGCGTTAAGAAAATTGCAGTGAAATGATATTCGAAAGTTAATATCAATTTCTCAAGTTCAATCGTACACCGCGAAGGAAACATTCAACCACAGTGCGCATGCGCCAACGCAATCAAAGCAGCTATAGCCACAAAGTAGGAGACGAAATACAATCACGTAGACTATCAAAACAAAAAATAAATAATATCACAGGATTGATGTAAAGAGATAATTTTTAGTTTTTTAAGACAATGCTGTTAGTGTCCAGAAAATAGCAACGATGTTTCATATTTGAAGAATTACAATCATCTTTACTCCATTTATAAATCGGAGCTGAACTAGCTGGCCACAATACACAGGCGCAGAGCTCTGCACATAGCGAGCTAGGCCGCTGTGTATCGTACCGGGTGACTATGAACTGATTGTGGCCAACCGGCTTGTGTGTTTCATTGTCGAAGTGACGCCATAACTCTTTTACTTTCGTGTTTTTTTTTTACTTTTCGTGGCACATTTTGGTCCTCTGTAATATTATTTTAGCAAGTAAAATGTGTCTTTATGCCTTTTATGTGCTTATCGTCTGCTATGCAGTATTTCCTGATGTTATAAAGATTATTTTTGTTATGATGTTTTAAGTAATCGAATATCCAAATCACTATTCGTTATAGGACGAATATTTGAGTTTTTAACTTGAATGAAAATTGATCTTTGCTGTTAAATTCTTTCAGTTCTTCAAACAGTTTTGAGTTTACCGAAGCCTGTGATCTGTTGTTTAGCTGCCTTGCTGAAGTACCTCAAAGAATTCAATCTGCATAGGATTCTACAGGCTACCAGGTTTGTTGATTTTGTTTATTTTACTGATGGTATGGTAATGACAGAGGTTTCCTTTAAGGAATGTTGACTGTGTTTCATCCATCACAAAGCAAAGGTGACCATAAATAACTTTCTTACAGGCCCTAGAAAGCATCTTGCACACTTTTCACAAAAATGCCTCCCTTTTACCTGCAAGAACCAATGAGGTGAATGTAATACCTCTTGTGCAGGTGCCATGCAACTACTGAGTGTATCAAAAAAGAGCAAAATAGTTCTTTTTTTGCTACTCCACACAGTCTATTAAATCCAATAAACAGTGCTCCCTTTTTTCCATTTCCATGATAAAGGAAAGTTTTTAGGTGTCTTTCCAATCAGTTTTCTCTTGAGAGTACGCAATTCATGGTAAATGAGTACTAGTTTTGATAGCTGCAGTGGGGGCTGTTTGTATTACAGGAGGTATGCAGCAAGGTGTAAATTAACCCTTAAAATCACCTTTTACGTCATCCTTTCTTTTTTTTTCTGCATTCAGTAACATGAGAGCATTCAACTCCTCACAAGATACTTTGAGATTAGATGCTTGTGCCCTTCGCAATCTAGAAATCTTTCAAAACCAAGTAAGTGTTCATCTCCTCTGGGGGAGCGTTTCATGAAAGGAAGTTGTCGGATATTGTGTCCGACAACTGTTATAAGCTACTGAAATCCTTGCATCTCATTGGCTGAGAGCAAATTTGTCGGATAAAATATCTGACAAGTCCTTTCATGAAATGCTCCCCATAGCTCTTTATGACTGCATGTCATTTTAGTAGGTGATGGTGTAGAAAACAGCCTGTGTTTTTGTCATCCATCCATATTTTTTGCATCAGTCATTTTTGTAAAGATCCGGTATTAAGAGATTGTAGCCAAACATGAATTTGTACAGACTTGCGAAATTATTATTTTGATTATGTTTGTTTAAAATGCTGCTGTTGTAATAAGATGAGAAACAATATATAGATTCTGAATTTGGCTGGCTAAATTGAAATTTAGTGATAATGTAATATTATCAAATCTAAAAGGGTTTTGTTGAGTGTTTGTGAAGAAGAACATGTGTGCAGAAAAATTACATACCCTGGAAGTACATGTAGATATAAATGTAACCTATACTCCATTCCTATGATGCTAACTCCTAAGAATTCCTTTCTACTTCCATAACCCTCACCAATGGGCCCTATTTCATAAAACTTGTTATCAGTAACAACTGCCCCATTTCTATGACAAATTTGCTCTCATCCAATTAGATTCAAGTATTTCAGTAGCTTATAACAATTATTGTAACTTGTTATTGATAACAAGTTTTATGAAATGGGGCCCAGATTTTTAACACTCACACATTTCAATATTCATCTGCTGCATTTAAAGTAGAATCAGGGTATAGTATACCTGTGCAAAATCCACATCAGTTCATTGCTTTATAAAAAAAAAAATCTTGCAAGTGTATCAACATTTAAAACAATCATTAATGTTCTAAGTTGATTGCGTTGATGCACTTCTTCCATGATAGGTTAATGGCAGTGAAAAGTGGACGCTGTTATGGGTACTGAACCACACCAAGACACGCTATGGAAAGAGACAACTCATAAAGTGGCTTTCTCAACCTCTCAGGGATATCCAGTAAGTGAATCATTGCAAGGGGAGATATTTTTGTCAATGAAAATTTTATTTCATTTTCATTAACTACCGGTTCTATATATGGCTGGGATAGTGTGTGTGAATAGAAGAGAATGAGAGAAATGGAGAGAGTAAAATAGTAAGTGTGTGTGTGTGTGTGTGTGAGAGAGAGAGAGAGAGAGAAAGTTGGGGGTGGGAGGAAGGAAAGGTCATGTCAGTAGAATTCTCTTGTGATATCATTATCCTTAGCCTTTACATATGAAACATGATAATTGATGGCTACATGTGTCTCCCCATTATTTATCATTCTTATCAGGCTTTCTGCATCACATTCTGAGTTTTTAAAATGGCAGTGGTTCATACAATTTTTATTTTTATTCTAGGGACGTAGAATCTAGACAAGAAGCTGTAACAGAACTCCTAGACTCGGACTCTCCCTTTCTAAACAAGCTCTATGAGGTTCTCTCCCGGTCACCTGATGTAGAAAGAGGATTATGTTCCATATACCACAAAAAGGTACTGTCATCAATTCCTAGCAATTTGTCAAAATATGAATGAACTGTACTGATTTATTTTCAACAAATGATGAAAGTAATTAGATCATGATAATAATAATAATAATATTATCCATTTATATAGCGCAGCTACTATACAAATATATAATTTGAGATGTGTAAAAATAGGAAGCAGAAAGCTTTGAAGGGAATATTTCACTCCGAGTTAAAATATGTATTCCTTCATGGTTGTATTTTAACAGGAAGACAACAGGCCAGACAATGTTTTATCCGTTCAGTTTGTAATTCTACTTGTTTACTTGTTGCACTTGATGTGAGACAAAATAGATCAACATTAGCACTTTCTCTCCTTTTTCATTCTTCAGTGTTCAGCAACTGAGTTTGTAACGGTAGCAAGAACCTTGTCTAGGCTGAGCTTAACAGTGAAGACAGTTTGTGAGTCTGCCGATATCAATTCAGTTCTACTCAAAGATATCTTCAACCAGGTGCCATCTCTCTTAGAAGGAATTGATTCTTTCCTAGCAGCCATCAATGACAAGGCAGTCAAGTAAGTCTGCCCCTACTTCCTTTTGAATCTAGTATAGAGAGCAAGATTTTTATCATTTATTTTCTATATTTCTTCACGTTACAGCAGTGATAATTACACTGAATGGCAACTTTTACCTTACGCTTGCAAAAGAGACACCAAAAATATGATTTACCAAAGGTGTGTAAATCCCACATTTGCCAAACTTTACATGTTGCTTGAAATTGTGTAATATTTTCTTTTCATGTTTCAATATTTTAAGAATAGAGCAATGGAAAAGTTGAATACATATCAACACAATCCACCCTTTTTTAGACCCATTTCATATACTTCATGTCTCATGTAAATGTGCCGGAAACGTTTTCTAGAACTCTATTTTTATGTCATCACTCAGGGGTAACAAAGAGATGATAACTTTTTTTGTGGAATCTTTCACTGCTGTCTCTGTGGTTTGCTAATGTTTTGTTTTCAAGGAACTACCTAAAATCTTGATAGATTGGCAGTGATATATCATATGACATTCAATCCTATCTCCTCATTGTCTCTTTTTCCGCAGGGATGGAGATAAGACCAAGCTGTTTGCAGACCCTTCCCAGTTCCCTTCCGTACACCAGTGCATGCAGGACATTGAAGCTGTCAAGAACGAGATGGCAGAACATCGGAAAAGACTACGGAAGGAAGTGGCCATTCCAGCCGCTGACTATGTGACCGTGTCTGGAAACGAGGTGGGTATGTGGGCTCATTTAACCCATCGCCTACTGAATTCTCTCATTCCCATAGGCTCAATACAGGGACCACTTGGTTCCTATAATCAGTGGGTTAAGTCTCACAGTGCATGAAGACCTTTGCACACCCTAAGAAGTGGATGCAACCATATTTCCAAAGAAATTTAGAATTAAAACAATCTGTTACGAAATTTAGAATTAAAACAATCTAATCAAATAAACTTCTGAATAGTCAAATGGATAGTAAAATCAAATTTGAGGTACATCGTAAGTCTCAGAGTCATTAAAAGGCTTCATTTTGGCTACCTACATGTATTTAGGACAGTCATGTGACTGGTCTGATATCACCAGATTCACAGCCAATTGGGTATTTTCAACGTTTTTTTGTGCTATAATTTGCAAATCCTGGCCTAGAATTTGAATCATGTACTATATGTTTGAACTACATAGCTAGTTTTGTCTTCCTTACACATATATGTAAAGTGTGAACTTTGTTTTGGGGGAAGATATTAAAATGTCCAATGTAAGAATGACGCAAAGAATCGAAACACATAATATTACTCTTCATAGTTCGTTTACCAAAATAGTAAAATTGGTTGCACTGAAGGAATTAGAGAAGACTGCATGAATGCTTGAACAAATTAATCATCCTTGACATTAAATTGTCTTTAATTTTTCCCCTCCAGTATATGATTGAGGTCAAGAACAGCCAACTGAAGAAAGTACCTAAAGAATGGATCCAAATCAGTGGGTAAGGCTCTAACAACAGAGATCTAAAAACAATTTTAGATCTACCTTCTTTCCTCTGTCAATCAGTCATTTATTAATCTAGTAATTAAAAGACGGAGTCTCAGACTGTCAACTTAGGTATCATTGCCATGAAAGCCATCTCTAAGAGTTCATTTTTCTTTTGCTCCACAATTTGAAAATTGTTCAACTGAACTTTATATATTGAAAGATTGATTGTAATTGGTTTACATTGCTAATGGATGATTGATACCATCTTTAACACACCAAGTTGTTAATGCTGTTAAGTGGACTCAGTTGTACATATATATTTTCTCCTTCAAAATATAAATCGGTGTTTTTATTCATTGCAGAACAAAGCAGGTGTCTAGGTACAGACCACCATACGTTGAAGCGAGCTTCAAGCGTCTATGCCAACTCAGGGAACAACTAGCTGGAGAGTGTCAGAATGCCTGGCTAGAATTCTTAGAGTAAGTTAATGTCATTATATCTATATTCAATACTTTCATACAGTGATTTTGATGCTGTTTTTCCATTGCTTTTTAGACTCTATACTGTCACCTGTTGGCTCCCTCCACAATAATATCATGTACCACTATATTCCTATTCCATTATCCTCCAATTTACTTCTGTTTCACTTCCTTTCATATCCTCAATGTAATCATACTGTTATGAATACTCAAATCGATTGTTTTGCATATGGATGTTTTGGTGGATGGCATCAGAGATCAAGACACTGCAAATGAAGTTGAAGCTTTGCAGGTAATGTTTGTCTTGATTACATTGTTTGATGGGGGGAATAAGAAATTGAATATCATTCCACAATCCCTCCAACCCAACAATACTTCTTGACAATATTTCTTTCTATCATTTGTTTGTTGTTATGCATTTTTATGAATTTATTCGACTCTTGCCTTCCTTTGTATTTTTGTATTTCTGTTGTGGTGGAAAATATATGAACGTGAACTTTACCTTTTACTTAGACTCTGATAAGATCTGTCTGTCATTATTGCATTCTAGAAGAACTGAATATGATTAACCCTTTCAGGACAGGAATTATTTAAGAGTTACATTGATCACATTTTGTTCTTCAAATTGGCAACAATAATATTTTCTTTTAGTGGTACATAGTTCGAATAACTTGTAATGTCTTTAAAAAAAATATACATGGTTAGGAATTTGCCGTAAAGTTTTAGAAATTGCCAATTTTGATGAAAAAACAATGATTTTGAACCTCTCAATGTGTTGCCAATTTAAGGATCTCAAAGTTTATTCTCGTTTTAAAAATTCCTGGCATCAAACGCAATATGGTCATGCAATAAAAATGGACAAAGTATGTGTAGAAAATTTTGCTCTTTCTACTCATGCATCTGGTATATTTTTTAGAGCTCTGAATCAAAAGTTATTGAGCCAAACCACAAAATGTGGTCAGTTGTCTTGAAAGGGTTAAATAAGTGATCTCTACAAACACTGAATACTACCCACATTATCTGTCTTGAAGAGAAGGTTGAGGTCTGGGAAAGGTAAAAAATAATTTGTGAACTTCCTCATTCTCTTTATGTCAGTTTGGAAGTTTATCATAGTAAAAAAATGTCCCCTGAAAAGTATTGCTCTTCAGATGCCCTCACATTCAAAATGTGACAAGAAACAGCTGAAATGTTTGGGCCGTACATGTGTGTGTAGTCCCATATACAAATTTCTGTGTGCAGTGCATGTGACTCTTAGCAGGATTGAGTCAATGTCTTCTCATTTGGGTGATTCCAAAACCTTACCGCATACACCAATTCTTATGCACCATATAATCAACCTTTCCCAATTGTTTTGAAACAATTAGTTGCGCAATGTAATCGCATGACCAGAACTCAACTTTATCTTTAACCCTTTGGTGGTACATGTACCTGTATTAATCCTATGGGAATACGAGAATTCAGTAGTCAACTAGTTATAGTCTATGTATACATGTATGTAGAGTGATACAAGAACAAAATTACACATTAACAAGCATTTGATATTTGCATTCCACAGGTCCTTTGGAGAGAAATACTTCTCCTATCGCAGAGCAATACAGCATTTGGCTAGCTTTGATTGTCTCCACTCCATGGCAACGGTATCCAAGCAAGATAGTTACTGCAGGTACTGCTTATTGTTAACACAAATCAAGTTATGTTTATTGATTAACATTAACAATAGTGTTAATTGTGATGATGTTAATGATAACAATCTTTTGCTATACCTGTAACATATGGAACAACCACTCTCTTGACTTGGCTTTTACTCCTTTTCCCGTGGGGTATAGTGTATTATAAGAAATTTTGACCCCCTGATGTTTCGAAGGTTTCTCTTTTGACATCTCTGTGTTCCAACATTACATACATGTATGACACCTGGGGAGCATTTCATCATGTGTCTTGTCAGTGATTTTTACTGACAAATTTGCTCTCAGCCAAACAGATGCAAGGATTTCAGTAGCTTATAACAGTTGTCGGTAAAAATCACTGACAAAACGCTTGATAAAATGCTCCCCTGTTATATGCATGCTAAAAAAGCAGTTTTTCACCCATCAGTCTAAACAGAATTAGGCTGTCACCAGTTTACTACAACTGAGTAAAGAGACACAACTGGGAGGTGTTTCACAAAGAGTTAAGTTTGACTTAAAGTCATGTGTAAGTGCCAATTAAACGCGTAATCTCATTGGTAGATTACCCAATAGCGCACGTCCCCTGAGCTTAATCTGACCAATGTGGTGATGTGCCATGTACGGCCCGCAACTAGGAATTTAAGTGCGACTTGAAGTCAAACTTAACTCTTTGTGAAACACCCCCCAGGAGACTTAATGCCGGGTCATTACTTGAGAGCACTGCATAATAATGCCAGCACGTGAATGTTCAATTGTATATACTGCTAAGCCACAGTACCCCCTATTGGCATGATGTTTTCTCCATTTCTCTTTTGTTCCTCATTTAGACCAACTGTCCATGATGGCCCTTGCAAGATTGACATTAAAGGGGGACGTCATCCTGTTGTGAGCACACTGAAGGCTGATGGTGATCAATATGTTCCGAATGACACTTCTATAAATGTAAGTAACTCCTGTAGAAAGGCCGTAGTCCAGTTACATAGAGAGTTAGAATAGATTGCGAGTAAAAGTCATCTTATCCTGCCTTGGAATTTGAAAATGTAAAATTCAGACTAGATTTCTTAAAGTTGCTCTTCTTCTGGAATATGTAGGAAGGTAGAGTGACAGATTTCTTGTACATTTCATGAATTGGATAAGCTTTTGGACGGGATGTGATCGTAAACATTTAACCCTAATGATTTTGGGGGGCTACCATTGTAGGACACCATCAGGAAATCATTCTTCTTTAAGATTAATGTAAAACCAGACACTTTTGCTCTCATAAAGTGTTCAGGAATTTTGCGAGTGGTTCAAATTTGCAAAGTTTCATGTGGCAAAAATTTTCTGGTTTAAAGTATGCGGCATGCTAAATGTATTTGGAACTTTCAGTTTTGCTGGTTGGATTATAAATCATTATTTCTACATGTCTGTAATGGTATTGTTGAATCTAATTCGGTATCATGTAGAGTTTTTGCATATCAACAACAATAATAATAATAATAATAATAATACAAAAGTAACATCATCAAAGAAACATTTCTGGACAGGTGGATGGGATGCACTGCATGATCATTACTGGTCCTAACATGGGAGGTAAAAGCTCTTACATCAAACAAGTTGCTCTCATCACCATCATGGCCCAGCTTGGTTGCTATGTTCCTGCTGAAAGCGCATCTATAGGAGCTGTGGATGCGATATATACCAGGTAGGAAATAATTTTGAACTCTTCTATCAAGATGCAATTTTTTGTGTGATTGGTACCCTTTATTTTAATACTTGGAAGAATGAAGTTATATTCAAGATTTTTAAAACTTAATATTCCTTTTCTGCTTTTTTTGTTTTTGAAATCAGAAAAACAAATTATATGAAGTTACCTTGATTCGGATTACATCTAGTTTTGTTCTTCAGCAAGCCTACATAGTCATTGTGACATCACATAGCCTATCCAAAAGAGATGAATCAAGGGATATCTTTTATGTTCTTGATTTTTCTAAAAAGGATGCAAATTGAACATGTCACAATGTGTGCATGTATTGGTGTTCAGCTAAGTTTACATTATCATTTATAGCTTTCAGTTCATTTTCATTCTTTGTTATACCTCAGTTCTAAAAAAATCAGTATGATGATGTAGTCTTGCTCTAGGGAACATACGGCATATCACTAGAGCTCTGACTTGGTCTTGACCCTGGTCATCTTGTTTTTGGGACCATCCCTCAATCCTTTCTATCTTTGTGATGTAGGATGGGAGCTTCGGATGATATCTTCAGGAATCGCAGCACCTTCATGTCCGAGCTCCAGGAAGCTTCAGACATCATGGCCAAGGCCACCGCCAGGAGTCTGGTCATCATGGATGAACTAGGGAGGGGTACCAGCACACATGACGGTGTAGCTATCGCGTATGCAACGGCCAGACATCTCATTGAGGAGGTGAGGTCACCCGCTTGAGATCTCGGAAGCTGATGATGATAATGAAATTTCACGGTTAATTATGCTTGCAAATGATAGGGGCAATGGTGGTCTTCATTGATGCTAATATTATTATAAAAACTAGAAGTACTGATATAATCAGTTGAAATTGTAGTAGTAGCAGCAGCTGTACTGATGGTGGTAGTAGTGGTAAGTAGTGGTAGTAGTGATCGTTATAGTGCTAGGAGGATCTTTAGAAATTCAACTTGTGACATTTCCTGTGAGAAAAAGCAAAACAACTTTCCTGTTCTACACTTGAGAAAAAAGATGTAACAATTGATGTTTTTTTTAAGTGAACCTATCTACAGATATTGGCATCTTGAAGCCATAGATTTCCTGTTGTGTTTTAATACAGGGATTTTATAACTCTTGTTCTTTAAAGGCATTGATTAACTTTGCCCAGGATTGAAAAAAAAAATCACTGTTCCAGCTAATGCTGTAATCATAATTGCAAACCTTTAGCTCAGACAGGAATCGCCTGAGTTTTATAAGCTGATCAGTCGTTTATATATCAAGATATTTACATTTGAACATTGATGTCGGGATAGAGTACCACTGAACCCTAAAGAACTCTTACGGTTGGCATACCTCGCTCTATCACAGAATACCGTACGGGCTGGAAACCCGCTCTGAAATCGCCAAGCGCTGGTGCTTGGTTTTTGTGACTGCAGCGCAGCGAAGAAGCCAAGCGACTTGCGCTAGCGATTGATCGCAATTTATCTCTTTTGTAGGATAGTAAACGGGTTCCATTTTCTCTCATACTTTCACATATCCTGAATTATATATGTAGTTAGGGGACTGCACACAATTCACTGGCATTTGAGCTGATTTTACAATTTTTCACAAAGTTAATCAATCACTTTAATTAACCTCTTGATAAGGACAGCATTTCCCTTCTGCTTTCCCAGGGATAAGTAAATTCATGTTATTCTCTTGATGAACCTTGCTCCAGTTGGTCTGAAGCCATACACTCCTGTTTTGTCTAGATAGATATCTTCTTAATCTATTCTTTGATTATAACCTTCATGTTATTCTCTTGATGAACCTTGCTGAAGACATACACTCCTGTTTTGTCTAGATAGATTTCTTCGTAATATATTCCTTGTGGCTCTTTTAGATGTATCAGTAGGCCAGTTTTGTAATGCATTCTAGTTGACCTCACAAGGTGTTTTTGCCAAGGAGTGGCAGTTTTTGCAACAGCTATTGCATGCATAATACTTCGGAGGATATGTCAATCAAGGGAAGGCATCCCAAGGTAGGATATATCTCAGTAGACAGTTACACACTCTGTATGGGAATATCTAGCATAGAACAACTATTGAAATTTCTTTAACCCTCCTGTCCCACCAAGTGTGTTTACCAACTGTCTCAGAAACAAACTTTCAACAGTTGAATGATGCGATTTAATAAGCTCTTTCATTAGTAACTTAGGAATAAAATATATTTCATTGGAATAAACGTAGCCATGAAAGTGCCTGTTCCTGTTTCAGGAAGAAAAATGAAGCCATTCTTTATTTCAGACAAAATGGTTAGCGCTCAAATGATTGGGTGGGATTTGTTGCCCGTGGCATGGAAGGGGTTGAGAAGGATTTTGCTGTAACTGCCAGTGTTTAAGATGTAGGATGGATTGTTGCTCACTTTTCACTTTGTTCACTGCTCCCCAATACAATACCTCTTTAATTCAAAATTACACCCCCGCGAGATCTTTACACTCTTCCACTTCCAGTTCTCTTGTGATACCTAAAGTTGCAAAAACTTGGGGGAAAGACCATTTGGTCATGTGTTTCCTAAATTATGGAATAGCCTTCCTGAAGACATCAAAAAGTGTATAACATCTGATTCTTTTAAAAATCATATAAAAACATTTCTGTTTAGTTCTTAATTAATTCTGTGTGTGCCTTGAGCACTCCACAGAGTGGATTTGGCACTATATAACTTACATTTATTATTGTTATTATTATTATTATTTTTGTGCACTTGATCTCAAACACTTGGAGTTGGAACATAATCATTTGTTATGATGATTTCTTTCTCATGAAGCTTCCACATTTATAAATATTGAGGTCTTCACATCTTCTTGAAAGAAATCAGCTTTAATAGCAGAGAGGAAACTTCAAGTGATTTGCATACATTATTAAATGGTTTACATATTTACATGTATTTCTTGATTAAGAAATTACTGAATTTTAGCCTTTGGCCTTATTATCACCCAAGAGTGGCCATTAGTAAAGTGTTGTGTTAATATAAGATCATACTTTGCATCTCCTTTTTATTGAGCAGGTGAAATGCATGACCCTGTTTGTGACCCACTACCCACCCCTCGCTGAACTGAGTGATCACTATCCTACTCAAGTTGGCAACTTTCACATGTCATTTCTCTTGCACGATGCAGAGGGTAAGTGCTTGAACACTCTATGGCATCTAGCTATTGACTTGGAAAAATGTTGTTTACAAAACTTTCCAAAAAAAAAAAAAAGATTAATGATGGATGATTTGAAGGTCTACTAAGATTAGTATAACATTTTTATAATTTGAAAAGTTTCAAGTGATTTAAAAGGAATCTGACTTTTTTTTGGTCAGCTTAGAAATGAATCTTTGTCCAAGTTATCTGACCTATTACAAATGGAAGAACAGATTTTATTTCCCTGTAGTACATGTATCAACATGTCTTTGACATTATGTTTTAATAAAGACATTACAAAGGGGTGATTGTCAAATTCAAACCTTTTTTATAGAAGGGATTTATATTTTTGCTTTGAGCAGAGGATGATAATCCAGTAGAGAAGCTAACCTTCCTCTATCAGCTAGTGGAAGGTGTAGCAGCCAGAAGCTATGGGCTCAACGTGGCCAGGCTAGCAGACATACCAGACGCCATCTTGGAAAAGGCATCAAGCAAGTCACATGACCTTGAGAAGTCTGTCATCGGGATGAGGTGAGGACAGGGGAATCTTATTTCGATGTGATGCAAGACTTGGTTTGTAATGTTGTTACTAGAGCACTAAGAGACAGTGTAGATTGCTGTCTTGGCAAAGAAGGTTAATACAAAAAGTTCAACGAAGGTAAATCAGTCCAAAATCTGTTCATTAGTATTTTGACAAAATCAAAATGAATGTTTTATTTATCTATCAATACTAGATACATGTAACTATCTAAATCAATAAATTTATCAGAAGGCTGTTTATGATACTGTTTGCTCGGAGCCAAAAGGGCACTGATGAAATATGACAGATGCAATATACAATTTGTATTTTGGTGGTTGAAACTGCCTACAGTAAGGTCTATATGGCTGAAAATAGATTATGAAACATTGCAAAGTCCTTTTTGTTTTTATGCGAACATGTCAATATCAGAGTAGACAATGATTTTATTGTAAGGTTTCTTAGATAAATAACAGGGATTTCTTTCTTTTTATGGTCTCACTTCAAGGTCTGCCAAGGAGGATTTCACCAACCTCTGGAGGACACTGTTATCTAATGCTGCCGGACCATGTGATGTAAGACATGTATTGGCCTCATTGAATTAGACACATCTCATCTAGAAACATTTGCCTGCAATACATCCTGCAACATGTTCAAAATGGTTACCGTACTATTCTTCTTGTTCGCAACCGTAGAGGGTCACAGCCAGATTTTTTTTACACGTCATGTACTTTACTTGTTAGGTACCTTTTCTTTCTTTGTATAATTTTCTTTCAGCAAGAATAACTTTGATGTGAGAGCTCATTTCATCTCGACAATCAAAATGCAGTCTAGAAATCTAAAGGAGCTTTTGTTGATTCTTTTCCACGGATGAATATATATATGTTTTTATTTGTTCATTTATATTTTGTGGCCATAAATGTAAAGTTGTGGAACCAACTACCAATCATACTGAAAACAGGTGCATTTATTTGGTAGAGAATATGAATGGTATTGGCTCCACTGGTCCTTTGAAATGACCTCTTATTATTTTAGTGGGCCCAAATTTGTGTGCAGTAATTTGTAACTGCATGGAAAAGATGCTGTATCAAATGTCTTTTGGATGGTATTGGATTGGGTTAAAAATATGCATAACTGGAATTGGGATATCATGTAAACTCAAATCTTATAGAGAAATAATCATGCAATAGAATGCAGATGCATATGCTCTTTTTGTGAGTGAAATATAATTTTCAAAGGAAAAAAAAAAAACTGAAAAAAACCCCCAGTTCAGTTCAATGAAGATAGTTTGTGGACATATTTAATAATCATGTACTGGGATGTTGAATGAACAATTCACATATACTGTATATGAACACATACACAAGATTGAAAGCCTTTCAAGTCATGATTTGAAAATAGTAAACACGTTTTTAGCTCATTGTTTCGAGGTGCAATACTTGTAGGCCATTGGTTTCTGGAGCAGTATCTTCGAAACAGGAAATGCTCAGGTTGAAAACTAAGTCTGTTTCCTATCGCCCTTGGGTTAGGTATTGCCCTATTTAATTTACAGCTTTAAAGGGAAATCCGTCCTTAATGGCAAGTTGTTCTGGAAGAAATAGGAAAAAAATCAGAGAAGCAGATTGGTATAAGTTTGAATGATAGTGGACAAGCAATAAGAAAGTTATGAATTTTGGAAATTTGAAATCACTGTGCGTATGGGAATTTCAAATTGGCAAATTGGTAATGTCACTGTGATGTAATGCGGACAACTCCCCCATTTGCTCCAACACGCAAAATAACTAAAATGCCATTTTTTCAAAAGGTATTACTTAGCAGGATCTTTTTTCTTTTATAGGGACCTATAAGAATATGCAATCTACAACATATTTTGAGTACTGCCCCGAGGGAAAAGGCGCTTAGGAGAAACTGCAACTTAATGATATTTTAGTGTACGACAAACAGGAGAGAACTCAGCAAATTGCCAATTTGAGATTCGCATTGAATAGTGATCTCATTTTTCAAACATCCATAACTTTCTTATTCCTCATCCGAATTTTTTCAAACTTTCCCCATCCTGTTTTTTCCATTTTTTTATGCTTTTACACAAATCATTACCAAGGTTGGATTTGCTATTCCTTTTTGCTTACTCTGTAGTAGATAGATTTCTAAAAAATACCCATACTTTTACAAAATTCAGATCAAATTGTAAATTCCAAAGTGTTATTTTATAATGTGCAACACCACCGCCGTATTCACCAGATCTGTTGGTATTAACAAGAGAATAACCATGCAATGCAGACATGCCAGTAATAATATTTCCTCTAAACCGGGTTTCCGATAGTTCAGTTGTTGTAAATTCAAATCAACAATATTTGTAGCTCACCCAAATTTCTCTGAAGACTTCTGGCATCGACGAAATCCATTGAATTAGAGATTCAATCTAGCTTCAGAGAAAGTAGATTGAAAATCAATAAATTATTGTTATTCACCCTAATCTCTTTATCATTTGTATAGTACAACACAGATGTATTTTTTGCATGATAGCCAAAGTTACTGTCTTGTATACTCAAATTTTCACCTTATCAGTGAGCCCCCATTGGCCTGCAGCACAGTAACCAGCTAGGTCATTCTGATCTAATTGTGCTCAGAGAGACTAAATCCCTCAACTCGTATTGTGCAAAATACCCTAGAGTTAAGAATCGCTGGCAATTTCTTAATGCAGTTTGCAAAATTCATTGGATTAGAAATGAACTTTTTTTAGATTGAGAAATATGCCCAAAGCCATCACAAAATGGAATTTGATGAAATTTATGCGCACTCCATTTACTGTAAACACCTAATTGAGACTCAAAGAACGGTGAATTTTTCTTTACACTACGGGTTTGGGGAGTGACAAACCTGCATTTTCTAAAAAGTTTCTTTTAATTCAATCAATTTTCCTCCTGAAAAAACAAAGAATGTAAATTTTTCTTTACATTAAGGCTTTTGGGAATAACAACACTACTAGTGCATTTTCTTGAAATGGGTTGCAAGCTGTCTAAACATGGTACAGATCTATACTTTGTGGCGCATGGAATAAAATTGTTGTTCTCAGGAAAATACACCGCATTGTTGATCAGGTTCAGAGATTCAGTGCTCCGATGTCTGCTCCAACGACAATTGCTCTGTGCTTTATTTCGTCAGAGATACAGGGTTAGTTAGGGTAAGTGTTGCAGTTGGGTTGTTAAGTTTAGGGTTGGGGTAAGGGTTTGGTATAGTGATTTTGTCCAGGGTTCAAGATTAGAATTCAGTTCATGTACAAAATTGACACAAAGCAATTGTTGGCAGAGAACAACCAGAGATTCACATTAAGTAAAGGCTTTGTCCTGGTGCATCTTTAAAATATCAGACATTGATAATTGCTTTGAAACTTTGCCAGAATCTTCTACTAGTTTTCAAAACAGTCCAAAGAGTGAGATATTTAGTCCCTCATGACAGTACAGTAGTTTACCATTTTTTGTGGTAGAATGAAGAATTAAAGAATAATTGGTATAATTATATCATGTATTTCGATGAGGAAATTAATGATCGTATTAATCACTTTAAAAATATGCAACATGGATTCTAAAGAGAATAGAATCATCTTCCAGTTCCATAGTGAGCATTTGTAATTTTGTAAATTGAAACTGTTTATATACACAGTGGTGGATCCAGGCAGGGGCGCCAAGGGCACGCGCGCCCCCCCTTTAATTTTTCTGTTTTGTGATTTTTACCATGGGAGGGGAATACCGCTCTCCCACACCCTCTGCTCCCTTGCCGCTGGTGCCCCCCCTCCCCTATTTCAAATTTCTAGATCTACCACTGTTAATACAGGTTATTGAAATACATGTATTAGGAGCTATTACTTTGAGGTAATACATGTATTTAATCTTTTATTAGTCCATGTTTACATGTGGACATGTCATTGTTGACACACAAACTGCTTCTCTCTGAATGTGAAGCTTTTCGCTTTAACCAGATCATCTCACTATTATAATATCTGAACTATGGTATTTTGTTGAGTGAATCAGTATTTCTCTAATGAATACAAAGAATAACACAAGTTTTGAAATATATCATTTGCCAAGTGGATGTAGAAAAACAAGGAACATACATGTATTCCTCAGAGCTGCCAAATAGTACGATTTTATCCTATTTCGTACGATTTTTCAGTGACAATACGACACTAGGATTTTTCTCAATAAAATACGATTTATCAAAAAATCAGAAACAAACATTCTTATCGGAGTATACTTCGAGATAGCCTTTAATAGTAGCCAGCAAGAAGGACAATTTTAGTGCTCGATGTACGGCATGTGCATGTGACTTCTCCATTTCACATGGTGGTGCAAAAGACATTTCATTGCACATTAGTCGACAGAAGCATCAAAACGCTGTGCAAGCCATGAAGAATGTGAGTCCTCTCTCTTCATTTTGGCAGAAGACAGACTATTCAGTAATAAGAGCTGAGACGTTAATGGCCAATTTCCTCATTGAACACAATTTGCCGTTTTCTACGGCAGACCATCTGACGCAGCTTGTCAAAGTTACTTGTATACATGTATAAATTCCTACAAAATAAACAAAATTCACAATCCTTGAGATATTGTGTAGGAAAGTACACGACAGTTAATAGGATTTTTTTTCTGAAAATAGGATTTTTGGTCAAGTGAGGTTGGCAGCTCTGATTCCTGCTATGGGTATCTACACTTTTAACTTTTAAACAAATATTTCAGGCATTTTTGCTGGAGTTTTTTATGCGTTGCCAAGATCACTTGAAATTTTCAATTTTTTTTTGTAATCATTTTGTTTCAATATTAATTTTGCTAAGGTAACAAAGTAATTCAAATTGTTGATGTCTGAAAGTATTCCGCAGTTGTTGTGGGTGAATAAATAATGTAAGACTCTAGACCATCATTACTTTACAAGCACATGATTAAAAAAAAAAAAAAAATTGATTACTTGATTACTTGAATGCACCTTGATGCCGAGTTTATTTCTTGTAGATGTCTGACCTTTGATCTTTTTAGGTAAACGTTTGTTAATTATCAAACATCTAGCCCCTTCTGTGAGGAAATGAGGAATTGACAAAGTACACTTATCTATCTCAGTAAACAAACCGAAACAAATATTTCCAAACAATAATTAACACTATCTCAGATATTGTGAAGTATGGTCAAGCCTTTTTATAGAGTGACTGCAGCAGTTCATAATGGCTCATCATTTTGTACATGTAGGTTATCAGGAATATTCATATTAATATTTGACAAAGTGAGATGTCACCCAGAGGTACTGCTATGCATTGTAGGGCAGTACATATAAAGGTCACTTTTGTATAAATAAATTACGGGTATGTTTCAACAGAAATTACCTTTCTGACCAGTATTCTTTTTTTTTCCAATTTTATTTTTTTTGTAGATGAAGCCATTTAATCAGGTTTAAAAATATGTCAGCATTGCATGTCTTCCATGTTCCAGAGATGGACATTCATGTAGGTTCAGTACCTGTGAAGGGTACTGTATGATTCCAAAATGCTCATTATTTTGCCTATAATCATATTGTTATACAGCAACATAAGTGTTTGCTTGTTGGCAGTTTTGGGTCATAGGTACTCAGAGTTGGGTACATAATCACAGTCATTATTACTACATGTATATTTTAAAGGTTGTAGTAGATCAGTATTCCGTCTTATTTTATTTTGTCTAATTTACAAGTACATGTACTTCCTGAATAGGTATACCATTTCATTTTAATATTTTTTTATACCATGGCTCATGTCATGTGTAGTGTATTGTTTGGTTTCCATTTTTTACATTTTGCTCTTTCAAAGTTCTGCATTTTATTTCTTTTCTTTGTGCCTTGCCTACCTTTCATTTTCTTTATACCTATTAATAAAATGATTGTTAGTTGGCCAGGTGCATTCCTTTGCTAGAAAGCAGCAGAAAAAATGTGCTTTCGCCGAAATGCCTGATTATGTCTTATTTCTTTGTTCATCTCTCTCTCTCTGTTTCTCCCTAAAATTCATGTTCAGTAAATTCTCTCTCCAACTCTTCCTTGCTCATCGTTCATTTAATCACTTCACATTTTAACAAAACATCTTTTTCATTCTCTCACATGTTTCTCTCAGTACATTTTTTTTTCTTTCTCTCTTTCTTGCTCATCATTTGATTTATCACCTCAAATCTGGTTTTAAGAAGAATCTTTTGCTCTCTAACACATTTTCCTTGTACTCAACACCTTTCTACACCTGTATCTTTATTCATAGTTCATCTCTTATGTTTTTTTTTTCTTTTTATGTACATGTACATCCTCTTTAAAGATTATCAAGTGTGTGTGTACCCATCTGCCTATTCAGCCATACAGCAATTGCCTTTGCGAGATAAAAAAATTATTGCTAAATGTTATGCATTTTAGTAGCTATGTACAGTAATAGCATCATGTATCCTTTGAAATTGTATTATTCAGTGTGGAAAAAAAGTGAAAAGTACTATTTTGAATAAAATAAGCATTTTCGTTGCTAATACATGCAAAAGTGACAAAAATTGTCTTCTCATGCCTTAATATGTGTACTCTATCCATCAACCTCCTTTCACTGTATGACAGAGCTCTTGAATACAAGATTCATTGTAATTTATAGTATATATGAATCAACATTTACATAGTACAAGTACTTTCCCTTAAAGTAATATTTATATAAGATTTTGAATTTATTTCAAATTCTGATTAATAAAGGCAAGATAACCAAATGTCCAAACACAAAATAAATACAAATACTTCAGTCATGAATAATTCATTTTTTTTTTCAATATACATGCACATTGAAAGTATCATTCAACAGCCACTTCCTGTTCTTGTTCACTTCATGTAGGGAAATATTTATGCATAAGAGTGTGGCGTTATCAATATCTGCATGTGAATTTTGAATCGCGTGCAATCTACTGCAGGTGTACGTACATATATGATTTCTTTACACACAGTAGGCATAAACATTCATAAAGTATATTCATTTATTTATAAGAGGCATATATTTCTGACCTTTTCTTCTGTATTCAATTCATTCTTTTTTACTGAAATCATTTACATGTATTCATATATTATTTCAGCAGCATTTGACATCACTTTTGTTTCTTTAAAGAAAGAAAGAAACAGAGAGGAAGCATATTTTGTGACCTAAATGTATCCACAGCACCCCGTCACCTATAGAATCAATATAAATATCATTTCCCCAGTAGCTCCTTCCTATAAACCAAATATCAATTGACATGTTTGGACATATAACTGTAGATTGTCAAAAAACAATTACCTAATGTGCCTTACATCGATGCCAGCTCCTCTGTGACTAGTAGGGTCTCAAAATAGTTCCCCCACTGCCAATGCACATAACAGGTAACATTCAGTTTGCAAGCAGTTATCGTTGCTATATTGAGGAAGCCTCTGGCAACAATATCTGTTACCCAGTGTAACCTTTACAGCAGAAGTAGGCTACAAATCATAGAAACTTTTTTTTTAAATGATATTGCCAGTATTTTGAGCATTCTGTTTGCTTGTTTTCAGTAGCCACTGAATTCAAATGCCAATTCAAAGGTTAAAAAAAAAGAAAAGAAATTCATCCCTGCACTTTGTTTACCAGTACTTGGATACTTTTTTCAACTTACGGGAAAGGATTACAGGCTTTAAAGGAAACCAACAATCTAAAACAGAAAAAGAAAAACTGTATATAATGCCATTATAAAATAACAGCATTTCAAATCATGTGTACATTTTTTTAAAGAGACAAGAAAACCTTGATGCCTTTTGTCTGCATTGGGGTATCATAAGCTTCAGTATGTCCTTCAATGTATGTACGACATAAGCGAGCCACAAACTATGTACAAAACTTATCAAAACAAATTGATCATGGGGTTACCAATGTGCAATATGGCATGAGCACACGCCCTGTAGTTGAAAATTTTATCCACTTTTTATAATGGATTTGGAGCCAACAAAACTTACAAATTTACAACTACCACCTGTACTCTTAAATAGGTTTAATAGAGATTGTACATTTGCATGAACCTAAGTCTTAAATTTTAAGGTGAAATATCTATGCAAGACCTACAAGATATACACCCACAGAAAATGATTAAGATCAGCAACATTATCCCTTGACAGCAAGAACTTGCATCCATCATAACACCCTGATGGCTCTCTCAGCTCGGTACTCCCTTTAAACCCTGTCGCCCACTGCCTGCAATGATCATAGTCTGATTTCCTGCATACACATACAATTATTGTAATGGTCAAGAAAGCGTAATGTAAACCGCCAGTCAAGATCAAATAACTCCTTGTATATATACAAGACGGGACAAACTGCGCATATGCTCTAATCCTGCATCGTCGACTGACAAAAGGCTTTCGGAGCGGTTCCTCCCGTGTTGCCATCACGATAACTGGATGGTTTGTTTAAAAAGAGCAAGGGTTTGCCAGAACTTGTGGGTTAGTGAGAACTTGAGAGGGTGAGTGGACGTGACAGATGAAATGGCGTTGAAGTGACAACTTCATCCAGGGCAGCTCATGCTGTCAGTAAAAATCTTCCTCTCCAGGTAGCAATGTTATTTTAAGGATTTGTCCAAATAAGGTAGGCGGATGAAGTTCCACTGATGGCTAAGACGCCTCTACTTTTCTCAAATTACACCTGTCCTGCCTACATATATCATCTGTTCAATGCAATTTCACAGAAAAACCTCACTTGGTTGTACCTTGGTGGTATCTCTTACATCAGTCAACTGGATTTTCTACAATAGTACATTTTTAAAGTTGATTTTTTAATTTAAAAAATATATATTTGGAAATACAACAATATACCTCAACAGCTCATACAAGTGTGCTTGAAAAATTAAAAATGAAGAAATAAAGGAGATTCCATGCATTAATTCCTCAACTGAATCTTAGGTATACACTCATTTCAGTGAAATAATTTATTGTGAAGGTCACAGTCATTAATGTTTAAATATATAACAGAAAAGTTCATGTGCATCTACAGTACATGTACAGTACTGGGCCCCATTGCATAAAACTTACCATTAATGGTAACTCTGCCATCAATGGTAACTACCATAATAACACTGCTCAACAGCCAATCAAATTCAAGGTTTAAATGGAAATTACAATTGATGGCAAAGTTACCATCAATGGTAAGTTTTAGGCAACGGGGCCCAGGTCTTAAATCATAACGGTTAGTGTCGGGTTTTTCCATTGCCCTATAACAAGTCGGCAAGATCTGATTATTAAAAAATAACAAGGATGCAGGCAAACATATAATTATATATATATATATATGGCTTCTAAAGCCTGTGTAATGAGAGGTATGAATCATACTAAAAGAGGTGGGTCAGGGCCAAGACACATCTTACAACATGAATTTTAATCTAGTATGAAACTTTAGAAAAGAAATGTCTTTCTAATTAAGGGTAACTGTAAACATTCTAGTTGGAAGACAGGACCAAGTGGCTGCAAGTAGGTGAGTTGAAAAGTTTAACATATTTTATCAAAGAAGAAATACTGCTTCATTTTAATCAAACAGACCAACATGAGGATTAATAAATGATAGAGAAGATATCTTAAAGACTAACATAATACTAAAACATTTGCAATTTCAACTATCTTATTACATGAATTAAATAAAAAACCACCTTGCAATGTATGTTTTGAGGAATTTTGTCTGAACTTTTCAATAAATATTGCACAGTCGCATATCACTATCGATCATTTTTACAATATATGAAAAATATATTTTCTTTACATGTACAATATGTTACATAAAAGGGATTTATAGCACTAAACCAAAATGAAACACAGAGGAGGAGTGCATAGAAAGATCATAAATAAAAATGCGTAGCAATACTCTACTAGATGTCTTCCATGCTGTATATTCTGTGTCTTCTAAGATGTAGAACTGGAACTTTCGGGGTCATCATATAATCCTTGTCGTACCCCCTCAGCCAAGATGTCTGGAATACCGCCCTCTGGAGGCGATACATGTAAAAATGGATCACTTTCGAAAACCATGACGGGTTGGTGACTGCAAAAGGGAGACAATACAAAACTTTAAGAAACAATACAAGATTAAAGTTCAAGTATACACTGAATTATAACCCCTAAGTTTGCTAATGAATATAGGCTTGCACAAAGGGTAACATGTAATTAGTGCTTTGCATGATAAGTTCTGACCTTAACTTTGGATTGGATCAACTGCCATTTCCCCAGATTTTTCCACGCACAATATTAGGCAATAGTTAAAAATAGGATTGCACATGTAGCATCTATAGAGCGTTTGAAAGCTTTAATTTGCTAAAACTGCCCATTAATTATAACCCATGTACACTATCGCAGAACCTTTCCTCAGATTTTTAACAAGAAGATAATCACATTGCGTGTTTTTGATCTTCAAGATAAAAAACAAACAAACTCAGTAGAGTATCAGACAAACAAAAGGATGAAAATAATTATCTTGGATGTGACTTAAATAACCAATGTTTTATCTTATCATTATGACTCATTCATGTCATACATGTTCATGTATATGTACAATGTATGACAAAAATGGCAATATTATTATTATGTTTTTTTACCCAGGGTAGCCCACATCAGTATTAATATTTCTCTTCCTCAGTGCCCTGCAATAATTGCCCAAGCACTGCAGGGTACCCCAATACATCTGGGTTGAGATTCGTCTAAGGATGTAAGCACAGAGCAAAGGATCGCGCCCTGGACCTTATGTATGAGAATCAAGAGGCTTCACCAATATACAACAGTACTCCCACACAATAAATGTAAATGATGCAGTTTTTTTTCCCTTCATCAAATTCTCAAGGATTATTATCACTCTGCGGCAATCACGTTATTTTGCAAGCAAGATGTAAGGGTGATTTTAGGAGGGGCATCCCGGAGCTCAAAATTTAGAGATATTAATCAAAGTCAAAGTCAAAGCAGACTTTGTTATGGTTTTTCATTTCCTTGGAGCATGAATTACTAGCAATGAGTGGAATAGTGATATTTAGTCCGTTACATGTACAGTTATTACACCATTTTTTATTGAATGCAAGAATATCTTAACCTGTAGATGAAATTGTGATAAACAAGTCATTAAATACCCTCTCAGGGAGAACTGTTCTGACAAACTTACTCCATATTCCCTGACCTTCTGCTTTAAAAAAAAAATGCCCAAGCCCTTTCAAGACATTACTGGCCCAAAAAGAACCAACCCAATTCACCAATTTCCCCGATCCCCCCCCCCCCCCCCCCCCCCCCCCCCGTTGTAAACATCAGTTTATTGTGTGTGAGTGGATGAAATGTGATATCTACGTTTACACATAAAACCATGACAACTTTCTTGTTGTTAATAATCAAAAGGTAATAAATACAGCAACTGGAATATGAAACAGAACTCTGATTTTCTTTCCCACTGAAACATGTAATCATAATTTGAATGATGTATTTCACATTTATATTACAAACAGACATACACCTATATTTAGGAAATCAATATGAAGTCATTCAGTGACACATTTGTAGCAAGAAGTCTCATCATCCATTGTTTATTCAGACATGACGGGTATGAATAAAACTTTTGCAGTTGAGATTTACAACTTTTAATAAAAAGGGGGGATGATGAAAGTGCTTTATTTACAAATAGACAGCTAGTAAATCACAGTGATGGCTTCGTTGACGGGCAATTCAGCGTATTCCACTTCAGTTTGATATATAGCTTGTTTAGCGATGAAAAAGAGATCTTTCCTACTATTTCCTGCCTCCTATCATCACTTTTCATAGATGATACACACACAAGCCACGCAAAGATGAGCATGATGAAGGAACACAAAGGAAGTTTAAAAAAGCATAAAATGAGGATGACAGGAATTAATCACAACTTGGTCTGCTGTGAGTTACGAGGTAGTATATATGTGGAGCCACATATACGTTGATTTGTACACGTAGTTGATCTTAATGAAAGAGTTCCACGTCATAAATATAACATCTACTGACATGTGTTTGTGAAGAAAATGAAGATGTGAGAGAAACTCAACTCGAGAACAAAGCAATATGAACGAAAAAAAAAAAAAAATATGGAAATGACACAGCCCCCTCGCCCAGGAAAATCTAAGAAAATGCAGTGCATGCAACATTTGTTTCTCCATCCCCTCAACATTACATACATCACACCAGACAGTAGAACAGAAAATCCATTTTTATTTCCTATAGAGAATAAATAAAATATAATAAATCCTATTTTATAACACTAATACTCTTAATCCAGGTGCATATTTTCTACATTAGTGACTCCTGCTTCAATTTATATTTTATAATGAATAGTTGGGAACTTCATGCGGGGTTGGCAAGCTGATTTAAATCGCCTTGATTAAAAATTTAAAAAAATCGCCGATTTAAAAACAAAGAAATACTTCAGTGATTTTGTTGTTGATTTTGTTGATGCGACCCACAAAATAAATCACTCAAAAAACAACCGTTTGATTTTTGAAAAAATATTGGCTAAAAAAATTCATCTAAGTGGGAGTTTTTGTACTCCAAATTTAATGTCTGATGTTAAATCTACCAAAGTAATCTGCTTCTTTACTATACAACCACATTTGGGGCTGTAACTCAATAAACATGTACAAATACAGATGACTGAATACAAATCAAAAGCAAGTATTTGTTGCAATATTATATTACATGGTTATTTGATAAAGTAATTACATATATGTACTCTCTACTTCTCTATGACAATCTTTAGAATTTCCTCTTTTTTCCATTTTGACGATATTGAACCATTACTGCTCGGGAAGTATCTCATCAAGCCTTGAAATTTGATTTAAAATACCAAAATCAATCAGACTGAAATTAATTCTGGTTGGGAGAAAAACCTCAACTTAAACATTAAATCTGATTATCCTGCTAAGTAGATTAAAAAAAAAAAAAAAAAAAAAAAAATGAAAGACAGAAAGAGAAAAGAAAATGAAGAAGAGGAAGAAGAATACAAAAGCATAATAAACATATTCCAGAGGATGATACATGTACTCTCAAAGGGCAATCCAACCTTGGTAATGAGATGATTTGTGTGAAAGCAGAAAAATAAGAAAAACTGGATGGTGAAAGTTTGAAAGAAATCGGACGAGGAATAAGAAAGTTATGGATGTTTGAAAAATGAGATCACTACATCCATGCGAATCTCAAAGTGGCAATTTGGTGATTCAATTGTGACATGTTTGTGGACAACTCTCCCATTTGTCGTACACAAAAATATCATTAATTTGCGGTTTTCTTCAAGGCGCTTTTACCCTCGGGGCAGTAATCAAAATATATTGGAGATAGCATATTGTTATAGGTCCTCATGAAAGAAAGAGATCCTACTGAGTAATACATTTTGAAAAAAGTGACATTTTAGTCATTTTGTATGTTAGAGTGAATGGGGGAGTTGTCCACAGCTACATCACAGTGACATTACCTATTTGGCCAATTTGAAATTCCCATATGTATAGTGATTACAACTTTAAAAAATTCATAACTTTCTTATTGCTTGTCCGATTTTGTTCAAACTTTCACCAATCTGCTTCTCTGATTTTTCCTCTTTCTTTCAAAGCAACTTGCTATTAAGGTCGGATTTCCCTTTAAGTTACCATTTACACGTACATGTACATGTACAAAGTGGAGTGTACATATTAAGATGGTCTATTTTATTATACAAAATGAATGTTAGTTATGATGCAAGTTAGTTTTGATCCTAGGAAAAATGGAAAATAACAAAGCAACAACAAAGCTATGAGTTTTGTTGGGGGAAAGCTGTCAGATTAATGTCAGCTACATGTACACGATGATGAATCTAAATCATGAAGCAGTATTAGATAAAATATGAGTGTTACTCATGAGGCAAAGAAAAACATAATCACTCACATTGAAGTTTCTTTATCTAAATCATCCAATGAACTGTGAGGATAAAAACCAAAATCATCAAATGCACTATAATATTTATAATGTAACTCCAATGGGAAAATGTACACATCCATAATACGTACATCTACATGCATAATTGCATTACCGCACAATTTATTTCTAGCCGTTTTTAATCTGATTACCCTTGGGTTAAGTTACTAATGGCTTAAATGGATTACAGATGACAACATTTATTAATCCTTTTTTAAAAAGTTGGAGTCGAACACTGACAAAATGCTCAGTAAAATTTGAATTGAAAAAATAATTAGCAACAGAAGAGTACGATGTGAAAATAAAGTCGACAATATCACTAGGAGCAACAAAATAGTTGAAATACAGTGGTATCATAGCAGCATTTCAAGGAAGTATTCAACTAAAAAGTATGAAATGAGGATTTGATTATACAAAGTCACACCTTTACACTATTAAACACATACATTTCACTGTATATATCCATTAAAAATAAACTGGAAAGTTGACAGCTGATGGAGTGGGGGGGGGGGGGGGGGGAATCATTCAGGTATTGCACCATACAATACTCTTTGATATGGATACAATATAAGAAAGTAAAACATCTCATACAATTTACAAAACTAATCAATGCATTAAGACCTTGTTTCCTGAAATAAAAGGATAACTTCAAAACAATAACCACAAAGATTTTTTTTCCTCAAAAAGTGGGATTAAGTGCATATTTCATGGTTAGAAACATTGCTCCAGTACACTCCCACCTGTGCAATGGGTAGTTCCATTATACTCTTTGCTGCTCCATACTACCTTAAAGGTAAGCCCTCAAAAACTTTCCATCGGATTAATTGGATATTTGTTGATAAATAGCAAGATACTAGCACTACAAAGATGTTGTGCAGATTTCACCTCCTAAAGTGGCATATTAAATAAATGAGAGGCAAAAAATAATTTAGGTGAGGGTCAGGGACATAAACTCCCAACAACTTCAGCGTGCATTGTACACCATACCTACACTCAGTGACACACATGTCTGAAGCCTCAAGATTGTTGTGCGGGAAGCCGTCGGGGTGGAAAGGTCCTAGCGTAGGGCAGTACATGTATATCGCTGAGATCTAGCATTCCTTATATATATATATTTACAGTAAAATTCACCGGAAATCATTGATGGAATACCAAATGATCTCGTACAAACATCTTTCGATACATGGAACACAACAAGGGTCTATGTTTAACACGTTTCTTTCCAATTTTTTTTTGCTACCAAAACTGTACATGAGCTTTCATTTAAAATAGTCAATGTGGAGAACTGGAACACATGGTCTTGCAAAATCCCATGGGCTAGCTGATGTATTAAATGATTGACAGAGAGGGAAGAGAAAACTAAATTTTAGAGACCCAAATTACCAAAAGGTTGAGTTAAAGATACTTCTGTTACATTCTGTGAATAAATTTGGCATTGATATCAAAACCGTCTTCTATTTTCCAAATCGTTTCAGATACATTACTTGAAGTAATTAGGGGAAAAACACAATACAACTGGTACAACCCACAAAGGGGTGAAACTCTCTCATTAGATTTTATCATGTGGATTAGAAAGAAGAGCTCATGAGATTGATGAGATGATCTCCTTTCATCAATTTCAGGGATATTTTAACCCTCCACTTGTTATTTCTTCATTCTCATGTATATTTCTTTTCAGTAAAACATTAAAACCATCTATTGTAATGTTTTGATTCTGAGCAGTGTTACTCCAAAAGAAATGAAATAAGCAGACTTAAAACATACGGTTAGGTAATTTAATGTTAGTAGCTAAAACGTTTGTTATAATGAAAACACAGGATTTGTTTATATACATGTAGCTATGATAGTTTTGTAAGAATTTGAATGTATGCTGATTGCTGAATATGATAAGGGAAGAACTTAATATTCATATTCTTGGAAAGGAATAAATAATTATATCATTATTACACTTTCAAATTTCATGATATATCCTGACTTATTTGCAATACTCCCTAGCTGTTTTCCCTGTATCGTGCATTTCTTCTTCTTCTTCTTCTTCTTCTTCTTCTTCTTCTTCTTCTTCTTCTTCTTCTTCTTCTTCTTCTTCTTCTTCTTCTTCTTCTTCTTCTTCTTCTTCTTCTTCTTCTTCTTTCTTCTTCTTCTTCTTCTTCTTCTTCTTCTTCTTCTTCTTCTTCTTCTTCTTCTTCTTCTTCTTCTTCTTCTTCTTCTTCTTCTTCTTCTTCTTCTTCTTCTTCTTCTTCTTCTTCTTCTTCTTCTTCTTCTTCTTTCTTCTTCTTCTTCTTCTTCTTCTTCTTCTTCTTCTTCTTCTTCTTCTTCTTCTTCTTCTTCTTCTTCTTCTTCTTCTTCTTCTTCTTCTTCTTCTTCTCCTCCTTCTTCAAAACTAATTTATAAGATAATAATAATGTCATTCATTTCAAACAGTAAGACCATTCACAAATAATGTTATTCCTTACAATTCTCTAAATTGAGCCATATAATAACAGGAAAACATTTAGGAAGAAAATGGGTTATCTGAATTCAGTACAAAGTACGCCCATTATTAAGAACAACATAGAAACATCATACTGCTGCTAGCTACGTGCCCTATGTGATACACCCAATCAGTAATTCTGGTACAATTATCTGCAATCTTAGAACCAGCAAACTGTAATTGGACAGTAATATGAGGCCCATCCCATCCCTGGTTAGACTCTCTCATCTCTCAGGGGGCTGAATTAAATATGATTAAGGGGAAGCAATCAGTAATCTATTCCTTCCCTTGATTCTGTTAGTCCACCAACTAGAATATTTAAAAAGTTGACCATTTCTCTGTATTCTGTTGGCTGGAAGGGGAGGGGAGGGGGATGGTACCTATGGTAATCAAGTCATCAAGTCTAAAAGGCGATACATTAAAGATAAAGTTGAGTTCTGGGGAGCGTTTCATGAAAGGATTTGTCGGATATTTTTTCCGACAAGTGTTATAAGCTACTGAAATCCTTGCATCTGATTGGCTGAGAGCAAATTTGTCAGTAAAAATCACTGACAAAATGCTTGATGAAACGCTCTCCTGATCATGATATTGAATTGTGAAAGAAACTGTCTCAAAGCAATGGGGAAAGGTTGATTATATAGCACAGAACATTTTGTGACCAGGCACCACAAAAATCACCAAAAAGTCGCACTGTGTGATTTTCAGTTAGAGCTCAATCAAGGCGTTTTTGGTTGGCATAGTCAAATTTCAGTTTTGGGTATTTCCTGAAAGAGTATACTTTTTTCCTAAGTAATATAAAAATTTGGAGGCACCAAACAATCTGAAAGTGGTATTTTTTACAGGTTTTTTATTAGACTTACATGTATGTTTGTCTTCTCTCTATTTTATTGTATTACTTTTCTTTTTTACGACCCTGAATACTTGTCTCATTTTGATCTACCATAACTTTAATACAGAGTAATTTCTTGCATTGATACTTGTCCACTATAATGAACAGGATGTGCCTAATTAGTTTGCCAAGTTCTAGGACAATCTGATAATCCCTTCATAGAAATTTCTATAGAGTTCTAATCCTCATTTTGTCACCTTAGCACAAGACCTTGCAAGTCAGAGTGCTTCAATAGACTGCAAACTTTATACCCTTATTTCTCAGAAGTAACATTCTGCGGGACTGTGCATTCTACTCTTTGTAGAGTGAGTTAGGAACATCCAATTCTAATGAGTTGTATATCATTTTAAAGCTGAGAATCTCCTCTTTCAGAATCAGACCTTAACTAAAAATTCATGTCTGGCGACTTTTTGGTGGTTTTGCGGTGCCTGGTCACATTTGGTGTATGCTGTAAGGTTTTGGAATCACCAAAATGATAAAAAATTTACTCAATCCTGCTGAGAGTCACATGCACTGCACACAGAAATGTGTATATGGAACTACACACAAATGTTCGGCCCAAACATTTCAGCGGTTTCTTGTCATATTTCGAATGTGAGAGCATTTGAAGAGCAATTCTTTTCAGGGGACATTATCTACTATGATAATCTTATAAACGAACATAAAATGAATGAGAAAGCTCACAAATTATTTTTTACCTTACCAAGAACTCAAGCTTCCCTTTAAATCTGAAAGCTTGAAATTACAATGAAAGGTTGTCCAAGTATTGATTGTAAGAAGTGTAGGTTTTTGTTTTCGTATACTCTACATGTAGATAACAAACATTTGAAAACATACACCCTGTACCAATACACTATAGTTACAATATCTGGAACTTGAAAAGAGTGTGAAAGGAGAAAGTGAAGAATATTAGTTCAAACGTGTAATACAAGGTCAATGAAAGACAGAAAAGACAGAACAGAAAAAGCAAGATAGAAGGTAAAATCAAACAGAAAAATAAGTGGGGGGAAATCCCCAGTAAAAGATGAGAGCAAATTAGTACAAGTCAATAAAGAAATCCATAGAAATGAGATAAATGAAGAAAAACAAAATTTCAAAGACAAAAACAAAAACAAGGAAAAATACAGCTGTACATGTACACAAATACATACTTTCAGCAGCATTGGTTTAGGGTAAACAATAAAATTAAGGGCGGGCATACATTTTTGTAGATGTACCTGTACTTGACTTACTAGACTGACTTTTCACAGTTCAGTTTAAAGTAGAACTCTATTGATTTTAAATATTTATTTAATTCTTATTATTGCGTAAGTGAAGCTTAGATTAAACAAAGTTATCCTAATTCAACGCATGGAAACATGTGAAATAATGATCATTTACCAATTATAAAGTGGTAAAATACAGCCCCGCCATAGCATCTGAAGAGCTCTTCGAACACTGCTGAGATATGTGACGTCACACCGGACACCAATCCTGCCTCAACAGACGATGTCCCATAACATCTCACACATTTCCAGTGCCTGTTTTGTCATCTCCTCTTCATTCATTTCTCTTACTTCACTAGCGTCAATCTAAATGTTAATCTGTTGCCTCACTCTAAACTTTGTGTATAGTATTATTTTGATGAAAACTTCAGTGTTAAAAAAATAAAGGAATCAGTCGCTTGTAAACAAAATAAGACGCCAGTGTGTTTTCAGCTGCATGCACCGTGCCATTTTTGGCGTTTCAAGAGGGAATTGAATACCGTCAATGCTATTTTCAAATCGAAAGTGTGGTTTCTTTGATTGATCATTGATCCTTATCCTGTATATTTACAAACAAAAGATTTCAGTTATCAGAATTGGTTTCACTCCCCTTTTAGAATGGTGTGAAATATGGCCATGATTAAATACACCAAACTCTTTATAATTTGTGAAATGTAATTGCATGGCAATTACGTTCATTCATTATAGGATGTCGTCTACTCAGGCAGGATTGGTCACCGGTGTGACGTCATCAAAACATCGCTATATTTCTGGCGAATCGCTTGGATATCCCAGATGCTGAGAAGTGCTTTTATTTGTGTTATTTTCTAATCATCAATTGACGTAAAACTTATACAATTGCCATCTGTAAGCTTCCCAGTTTCTAGTGATCAATACATTATTTGCCATATTTGTGATTTTCTTTGAATAGGCCTTTTAAAGTGTACCAACCACCTGAAAAAATAATTTGTATACCCCTAGAAAGTATAGAATTAACCTCAAAGAACTTTTTCTGAAACTCTATAGGTCAACATTTTAGGAGTATGAAGGAAATAAAGGATAACATTAAAGTGCTCGCGCGGAACCGAACCTCCGAGTTGGGTTCCGCACGAGCCCTTATCTTGGCGAGCGCGTACGGGTACGTTGAGTAGTCTACTCATGAGTTGCTTTTATGCTTATAGAGAGTATAATTAAACTTGTAATATCTCTTTATAGAAGTGATATTCGAAGCCCACATTTTGAATATAGTAGAATGACATGGAACCTCTAGCATACAGAGTAAAATATTTTTTGGTGATTGGTACCCTACTACCCTTTAAGCATATAATATACATGTATGCACACTGTCAATATACATGTATGGTGTATCTAGATATTGATAAAGAGAGGGGTTGGGGATTGGGGCAAGGACATACTTAGGCAGTGCCACACGCTTCAAACCCCAATTGAAGGTTGCATTCATTTCTCTCCATGGCTTTCAAACTGGGGGGGGGGGGGGGGGGGGGTCAGACTTCATACTATGATGGATGCTAGATACATTACTGTAGACATTTTAAATTTTTAACTCATAAAGGTTAAACAGTAGAATGAAACACAGTTGGTTTTAGTGCAATCTCTTACACTGAGGAATATCAAACTTTTTCTGCTTTGCAGTAGCCTAGCAACTCTACCAAAAACCCTAGCAACCCTAACCGTACAGGAGGATAGTACCCATATTATCAATGATAATTCAAATCAAATCTAATTCATTAAATCAAATCATCAGATTTCTATACTTACTCATAGCTGATGGCTCTGAAATTCTTCACACGCAGGAATGTCAATATCGATTTGGGAATGCAGTCCTTGTCTAGTAGGCCCTACAATAAATGATGAAAAGTATGAAAAACTGTGCATTAAAGTATTGCCAAATATTCATGCAGTTGTTGCACCTTTCACAACATTATAAAGAAATGCTATTCTGTGAATCAGTCTAGGAACTTCCCCCAATTGTCAAATTCAGGGAACTGTTGTTAAACTACACGAGTCACATAAAACATACATGAAAGTATGTCATGGCCCATCCCTAAGCAAGGCAATGACAAATAGGACGTCTTACCTTAAGCAGGAATTTAAAAAACGAGAGGGGGGGGGGGGGGGGGGAAGAGATCGTAAAATGCTCTCCATGGAATATATTGTCTGCAATAATAATGGTAAGGCAGTATCTTGCCAGGGAGGGGGCAGGCAAAAAACACAGAAATATAACACCCTACCACTCTGAGTGCATGTATTGTGTTTGCTTTTGAAAATTTGATAAATTTATATCTATTTTTCATTATATATGATATCAAAAACTTATATTTATTAATTAACAATTTCCTTTAGGTAGCCTAGCAAAACGTAGTGGCGTGAAAAGACACTTCCGGAATGCAAGCAACAAAATTAAAAGTGAATGAAAAAGTTGTATTTTGACATTTGTAATGACAGTTTTGGTTATATTAAGCCTAATCAAGATGCTGTACGTCTTTTTCGCGCCACTACGTTTGCTAGGGTACTTTAACAAGCTGTAAGTAAAATTTGCTTGTTCTAAGGTCATCAGATAACAAGAATCCACAAGTCTGCATTTTAAAGTCAATTCGTAAATTTTTAACTTACAATGTTTGAATTACACCACTCTCTACCTTAAGGAGTACAAACACACTAGTAAATCCCTTGAGTGCTTTTACACCATCTCAAAGTTACCTCGCCTACAAATTCTCCAGAGGCAGTCAGAGCCGACTAGTATTTTTATACAAGAGGAAAAATTCTGACCTACATGTATATGTACATGTAATTCACCCCTTAGATGAAATGAAAACACTGCGTTTGGTCTCAATATACATGTAGATTACGAAGCTTAACAAATTTGATGATCAAAACACTTCCCTTAAAATAGGGCAAGTTTGTGTTGGAGTCTGCCTACATGTAAATATAGGCCTAAATAGATTTCTATCTAAAAATTACTCAGTCAACAGACTAGGCAAATATTTTAATAAAAAACTTTAAAAAAGGGTCAGTCCTGGAAAAAGTATAACAAAAAAATGTTTTTTTTTTCCAGAGCTAGAGAGAAAGAGAGAGAGAGAGAGAGAGAGAGAGAGAAAATAAACAGAACACATTTAACAAACACCTATAGCATCTAGACCTATGTACGTCAATATATCCACCTCATCAATGCAAATTTCTATTACCTGTCATTCTAATTTGCAGAAATTGAATTTACTTTGATCAATTAGGAAAAAAAAACAACCAAATTCACACTGAAAAAATAAATACACTAATTCACAACATTAATAAAATAATTATTTTAGCACATTTCTTAGACAGCAAATTGATAATATTTGATTTACTCAATACAAATGAAAAATATGTACATAGGGCATCATATAAGACAGAAAATACAGTCTTTAATGAGATTTTAACTTCACCCAGTGGCCCGTTGCACAAAGATTTGCGTTTAAACGTTACTCTTAAAACCAAACGCAAGTCCTGAATGCGCATTTCTGATTGGCTGAAAATAAAGTTGCGTTTGATTTTCCTTAGTTGCATTCAAACGCAAGTTTTGTGCAACGGGCCCCAGATAGGGTGAAGCAAAAAAATAAATCTTTGACACTGGAATAATGGCCTAAAAAATAGTGTATGTGCATGGGAACTACTGCAGCACCAAACATACATATATGAGCACTACAAAGGTCTGTTCAAAGCACCCCCCCCCAAAAAAAAAAACAACAACAACAAAACAACAACACAAAAAGCAAACAAACAACCAAAACAAACCCCCACAAAAACCAAAAAAAAAACCCCAAAAAACAAAAACAACAACAAAAAAAAAAACCCCCCAAAACCAAAAAAACCCAAAAAACAATGAGTGAGCATTTTTTTTACTATATGAGACAATAAATTCTAAGCCATTAGAGAGGATGAAAAAAAGAATCATACAAAAAAAAAAAGTTCATGAACAGACAATTTTCACACACTTACAATATCTATAAGGTATACATTTAATTCTGAATGCCAACTTAATGTACATGTAGATTGAATTTTGAAATACAAATATGCAATGAGAATACAGCAGAAAGAAGTCCTGGGGGGTGTTTCACACAAAGAGTTAAGTTGGACTTAGAGTTGTGCGTAAGTGCCAATGCGCATCCAGTATTTAGCGTGTAATCTCATTGATAGACTTCCCAATAGCGCGCGTCCCCTGAGCATGATCTGACTCCCTGGGGGGGCGTTTCACAAAGAGTTATCTAAGTTTGACTTAAAGTTGCACGTAAATTCCTAGTTGCATGCTGTATATCACGCATCACCGCATTGGTCAGATCATGCTCAGGGGACGCGCGCTATTGGGTAATCTACCAATGAGATTACGTGTTTAATATCATATGCGCATTGGCACTTACGCATGACTTTCAGTCAAACTGAACTTTTTGTGAAACAACCCCCAGGTAATTCATAACAGTACAGGGCTACCTTTTTTTGCACAAAATCAAGCAGCCCCCACCAGAGAAACACACATGTACGTGTCATCTTACTCCATATGGAAGAAAGTGGTGTAAAATTCAAACATGTATTTAGTGGCTACATATAAATCTATCAACAGCCATCCACGGAGGTTACCTATTGTCTCCTTTGAGGTAAAAACATATGTAGTGGAACCTGTCTCGAAAGGTCACCTATCTAATATATTTGTTACTCACATTGTCTCCTTCTCTGACCCGTATAGTAGAGTATATTTTTCAATAGAAATTAAAATGTTCACAGAGGCCATTTTTCTGACCCGTGGGTGGCCTTTAAAAACAGGTGTGACAGTCTTCAGGGGAAACTTTCTTATGTTTTCTTGTGTGGTCTCTGTAACAGGTTTGATATTCTCTACAATGGCTACTTTCTCTGTTTTCCTTGGGTGGCCTTTAAAGACAAGTTTGACTGTCTGTAAAACCAATTTTTTCAGTCTCCAGTGGGTGGCTTTTACAGAAAGGTTTAATTTTTTTTACAGTGGTCATTCCCCAAACCCCCCCCCCCCCCCCCCCCTGGGTGGCCTTTATACACAACTTTGACTGTCATCAGTGGCGACTTTTTCCCTTTTTCACATTTGTGGCCTTTATAAACAGGTTTGACTCAGTACAGTGGCCACTTCTTTCTGTTTCCCTTGTGTAGCCTTTATAGACTAGTTCAACTGTCTACAGTGGGTTTTTTTTTCTGTTTCAAATTGATGGCCTTTATCATTCTACATGAACTTTTTGTTTCCGTTGGGTGTTTTTTACAGACAGGTTTGACTAGCTGATATCCTCACCTGAAGATATGCTTCCAATGCTACTCTCCTCTGCTCCATTCCTCTGGCACTCAGCTGACGTACTTTCTTGGGCGGAAAGTCAGGTGTGTCAAATTTCTTCTTCACCTACGAATTGATCAAATGAGAGAAGCAGTGACTACCATGAACACACACACACAAAGAACATACACAAAGAAACAAACCATAGAAGCACAACAAATCATGAAATTTTGATAATTTCTAGAAGATAACAATGAAAAAAAAAATTGTTTGACATACTGACATATCATGTGTTACTTACTGCTATACTGTACACAAGCCTTACAAAATGTTAAGAATAACTCTCACTTAGTAAGTTAAAAACAAAAATTTGAAAACATATACCGGTAATTGGATGACATAATTTTAACAGGGCATGACATGATTATGGGTTCAAAGCTCATTTGATATTGACAATAATCCCAAACAGAACAAAAACATCTTTTTCTCCCAACAATGACACAATTTTTTTTTCAATCCTAAACATTTTTCAGACAAAACGAGTGTGAGTAAAAATAGCATGCAAGGCAATAAAAATAAAAATTGCCAATATATACATGAAAATAGTGCTTTTTTTCATATCATTTCAAAAAGATATCTAATTCTAATTTGAAATGTTCTAATCAATGAACTACATGTATATTATGCACAACATTCACAACAATAGAAATGGATGAAATATTTTTTTTAGTGATTTTTGTAAAATCAATGGCATTCTAGTGATTCTAGGATCCCAGTTTTCATAACTACCTTAAAAACAGCCAGTAAAATGGATTTATTTGCAGTCCTGATTTATGTAAACGTTTTGATAAAATAGAGACTGACTTCTGCTATAAGTTCTATATATAAATAGGCCTCCAAATAAATAAAGAGATTGATTTTGAGTGGGCAGCTGGATTTTCAAACACAAACCTGTTTATGAAGGGCATGGAACTCTCTGTATCTCTTGTCAATTGAATGTATTCTTCCAGAAACTTTAACATTGATCTGATAAACCTGTATGCCAAGAAAAGGAAATTAATTTTGAAATTTATATCTATATTCTATGAAATAGAATTTGACAATCATATCGACAATGTTGCTTGAGAAATATAGTCAGTACTCAGTATTGTTTTGTTTATTTTGATTGCATGACTAGCACAACCCTTGTCCAAAACTATTGCACACACCATGCATCCTAGAAATAAAATAGCCCCTACCCTATTTTAAGTTTGATTTTATCTTTCCCACAAAATATGAAGGGCGTAAGTGTTTAAAGCTGCATGTATCATGCATACAGCTGTATAGGCACGCGAGAGGTATGAGACGGAGATAAAATATGAGATAAAATCTGAGATAAAAATTGGTCTCAGAATACCAATTTTTTAAAAGAGATAAAATAAAAAAATTTAGAGATAAAATGGTGCTCAGAATACCACCCCAGGACACCCCCCCCCGGAAATTTATCCCCGAGCAAAATTAGCCCCTGGTACCCCTAGGACAGCCTCCCCACATCTTATGAAGGGCAGAGGGAGGGCTACCGGGGGGGGGGGGGGGGTCACATTGTCCCCTTCAAAATACCCTTTAAAAAAAAAAATCTAAAATTTCTTCTAAATGCCCCTTTTTGTTTCTAGTTGTTTCTAGTAAAGAAACAAAAATAGACACTTATCAGAAGCAAAAAGAAGAACATAATAGAAGAGAAAGGCAGCAATTATCTTACCAAAAAATGTATTTCATATGTACTTGTATACTGAATTAAGATAAATAATTGGTAATAAGTTCTCTCATTTATTCAGGTTAAAAGGGGCAATTATCAGAAATGGCACTTATGAAAGGAGAAACTATCAAAAGGGGGAAAAGGGCTGTTATTAGAAACAAAACGGAGACTTATCAGGAGTAAAAAAGGGCACTTGTCAGATTTGACTTGGGCACTTGTAAGATTGAAATGGGCACTTGTCAGATTTGACTTGGGCACTTGTAAGAAAGAAAAGTGCACTTATCAGAGTTAATAACCTTTGTTATTCAATAGATTTGAAATGGGCACTTACAGGTGAAAAGGCCATTTATTAGAAGAGGAAACAGGCACTTATCAGAAAATAAAGGCTGGGGTATTTGAAAATGTGGGAGCAATGTGCCCCCCCCCCCCTTTAGCGTACATGTACCTTTGCACTTCCTAAGATTGGGGGGAGGGGGGCTACCCTGGGGTATCTGGGGCTAACTGTGATACAGGATAATCCAGTGCACGGGTAAGGGGGGAAAATCAGCGGCCCCAGCAATGGCGCACAGGCTAAAAAGGAAAAAAAAATCAAAGAAGCAAATTGGTGATAGTTTGAAAGAAATCGAACAAGCAATAAGAAAGTTAGGAATATTTGAAAGTTGTAATCACTATACATGTACATATGGGAATTTCAAATTGACCAAAATAGGTAATGTCACTGTGATGTATTTGCAGACAACTCTCCCATTTGCTCCAACACACAAAATGACTAAAATTTCATTTTTTCAAAATGTATTACTCAATAACACTTACATGTAGATACAAGCTTTTCTGAAGATAAGCTTGTACTCCACAATTTAACGAAGTAAGGACGATATCTCACCGTATAGGGCCTCTCAATCATCACCACTATTCTTACTGGAATATCCCCCCCCCCCCCCCCCCCCCCCCCACTCATAGGCCCTTGCCTATGTGGAACTGTGTCCAACATTCACTGTTGCAGCAGTCAAAAACAGACAACAAAATTGCTCTAAGCAAAATTTAATTTTCTTAAATTTGCTAGATACCTGATTCAGGGACTCTTCAACTCTTACTGTGCCACAATTTTGGGGATTCAGAATTGAAAAAGAAATTTTAAATAATTATTTTCCTCTCATGTATGAATTGTCTAGACTGGAAAAAGGCCCGCTGATACACACAAAAGCTATTGAAGCCTATTCACCCATAAAAGCTAGTCTGGAGTACAAGGTTATCTTCAGATAAGCTTGTACATGTACAAGTGGGTTATCTTCAAATAATCTTGTAAATGTATAGTCAAGGATTGTAATTCCGAACAGATTGTATTACCGAACGTGTATAGTTAAGCGCCTAAAATGGGTTTTCATACGCGTGGGATTACGCGTATGAAAACCACACTATTGAAACAAAGGTTGTGTCTTTTTCCCATAGGTTTCACACGTTCGGAAATACAGTACCTTTTTCAAGGGACCAAAACGCTGTGTCGGTGGGAAGGGGTTCACTCGGAAGGGAATATCGTATTAAATCTACGTTGTCTTTTTTAAATTCCATCAACTTCTTTTTCTGTAGGACTTTGAGCATTCATTATGTAAGTTTGACAGATATTCGTTTGATATTTTATTTGCTATTGTTGATTTTCTGAAAAGTGTTCGGACACTGGATCAACCACCATATAAGTGCCCCCCCCCCCCCCATCTTCATCAAAATTCCACTTATACATGTACAAGCTTATTTGAAGATAACCTTGTACTCCAGACTAGCTTTTATGGCTTCAATAAGTTTTGTGTGTATCAGCGGGCCTTTTTCCAGTCTAGATTATTCATACATGAGAAGAAAATAATTATTTAAAATTTCACTTTCAATTCCGAATCCCCCAATTTGTGGCACAGTAAGAGTTGAAGAGTCCCTGAATCAGGTTAGCAAATTTAAGAAAATTAAATCTTGCTTAGAGCAATTTCGTTGTCTGTTTTTGACTGCTGCAACAGTGAATGTTGGACACAGTCCTACATATGCAAGGGCCTATGACTGTCAAAATTCAGACTCGTATTCGTAAAGTTACTCAAATATAACCCACACACAATTTTAAGCGACTGGGGCTGAACACACATTTTTAGTCCGCCCAAACAACACATCATTTCAATATTTAGACGACCTAATTTAAGTGAGCAAGGACGATGTCTTACCGTATAGGGCCTCTCATCATCACTGACAATCTGACGAAATCCTGGAATTGAAACTTGAATCATAATTGTATCTTTGTCTTCCGAAAGAGAGAGGTAGATCTAGATCTGTATGAATGATCGATTGATTTTCAATACAACAGAGATCGCAATCATAGTTTGCAAATACAGACCCTATATGGCACTACTATATTCGAACTGAATTATTCAGGATACACTACACACCCTAGGAGGTTGCTGATGGGATGAGGTATTCTGTCTTTTTATTTATTTTTCTCAGCTCATCTTTCTTTTTTCCTTTCTTTTTTCTTCTCCTTTTTATATTTTATGATTTTTTTCTTCAATGTAAGAAAAAACAACAACAAAACAAAACAGAAAAGGAACAGTTATCTTAATACATGTAGTATATTTTCAGTTGTATATCTGCATAATTCAAGTAAGCTGATATCTTAAGTGAATTACAAATACATGTATGTATACTTCTTTGTGCTTCCTTAAATATATACATATATTTAACGGGTATACGAGTATAGATATACTTGTAAATTGTAAAAGTTTCTGTTTACACTATATTCATGATTGTAATTTTTTCTCATTTTGTGCAGACCGTTGATTTCACTGAAAAAAATGAATAAAAGAATAGTTAAAACAAACAAAACAAAATACACACACACACACAAAATAATGTAATATCAGCAAACATTCGAATACAAAAAGACAAGTCTGGCCCAATAATGCCGAAGCTTCATGTATTCCTGTACGGTATATATTTGACAACTCAGTAGGGTGAAAACAATCCGTCTTAAACTTTGTCCTTTCCAAGTTGGGGGGGGGGGGGGGGGGGGAGTGGCGGTATATTGACGTAGTTGTGTTGTAACACATATTATGTGATATGTAGGCAATGTGTGTCAAAAAAGGGAGGGGGAGGGGGAGTCTTAGGAGATGCCTCCTCCTCCCCCCTTTTCGGGAGGTTGATGCTTTAAAATATATACCTCACTATTTCAACACGATCCCGGATGTAGATATGCCACTCCCTATCAAAAACACTAGTAACTGGGCATGCAATATCATAAGTCTCTGAATATACAAACACATGAATAATAGCCAAAGTATCAAACTTGGGTCAGACATGCATGTGGCACTTGCCCCGCCTAACATGACAAATATGACAATCTTTGTAATTTTCTTGCTTACCAGAGTATTTGCAACACAAAACATTAAACGCTTTAGAGAAATATGACAATTTTTTTCCCTTTTTTTTTTTTTTTTTTTGCTTTTCAGAGATTTTTTAAAGAGACATGTACCCCCTTAAAAAAATACCCTGTCACATCCCTTGTGTAAAGTATTGACAAAATCCCTGTGTTAAAATGTTATCTTCAAGATATCTGATATTCTTAGGATTATATTTGTTTAATGGCAATTACTGAACAAAGGCGTTCGCACGAAATAGGCCAGTTTATGTTTTTCCACACGCAAGGCTATTTGTATTAGTGAGGTTATGTTTATTAAATTATATTTGTTTAATGACAATTGCTTTCAATGTTTATTTCTGAATAGCAAAATTGGAAATAGGAAATAATTTTGACGTTAGTGAAAAGAAGAACATAGTAGACTCTATTCATGCTCGGCATACAATGCAAGTATATATCGGTTATCACTGGCTTATTTTTCTCAATTAAAAATAAGCCTCATACTCATCACACTTGCCATTCTGATTATAATCGGCCAGTGGAGTACCCAGGATCTTTTAAAAGGGGGTGTCTTTTGACTCCCAAATTCTCTGACAAGCAAGCAAAAAAAAAAAAAAAAAAAAAGAGGAAGAAAAAGAAATAAGCATTTTGCATTTTTGTCGTCAAATATAAGCTTTTGCTTCTTTTCTAAAGGGGGGGGGGGGGTGTTTTAACACCTAAAAGGGAGTGTTTGAACACCTAGAACACCTAAAACATCCCCATTTTGCCAAGGGGGGGGGGGGTGTTTGAACACCCGAAACACCCCCCTCGGTATACGCATGTAATCGGCATATTACGTCTGCAATATAGTTCAGACTGAATAATGGATCATTATCTTTTGGCAATAACCGCACCCCAAAATTTCTTACTGGACAGGGTCATCAGCATGGTCATGGCCAATTGCTAATCTCTATCTTTCTCTCTCTCTCTCTCTCTCTCTCTCTCTCTCTCTTTCTCTCCTCTCCTCTCCTCTCCTTTCCCCCTGTTTATCTCTCCCCTCCCCCTTTCTCTCCTCTCCTCTCTTCACCATGCTCACCTCTCCTTTCCTCTTTCTCTGTCCCCTCCCTGTCTCTCTCTCTTTCTCCCTCTCCCCTCTCTGTTTCTGTCTCTCTCTGTCTCTCTCTGTCTCTCTCTGTCTCTCTGTCTGTCTCTCTGTCTCTGTCTCTCTCTGTCTCTCTGTCTGTCTCTCTGTCTCTGTCTCTCTCTCTCTCTCATTCACACGCAAAGTATTTGATGCGATGATCTATAGAGATAGTAGTACAGCAATATGACATCATTCTATTATAAGTACCACTATAAGGCGAGGCATGTATACTAATACCGTTAATTGATAATGTGTTTAATGGTTAATCACGAGGAGGGTGGTGGTGCATATAAGACCTTCTTGTAATGATTAAGCCAGGCCTGTTATTTACATAAAACGCGTTCACACAAAATTTTAGGGTTGAAGTCCTCTGTAATGACTATGATTTGTGGCATATCGCAGAGAGAATAAATACTCGTACTAGTGATCATGTTTGGTATTGCACTATATTAACCTATCATTATTATTATAATTATTAATTGATTATTATTATTATTATTATTATTATTATTATTATTATTATTATTATTATTATTATTATTATTATTATTATTATTATTATTATTATTATTATTATTATTATTATTATTATTATTATTATTATTATTATTATCATCATCATCATCATTATTATTATCATGATAGAAATAATAGTCATAATACATCAAACATTTACCAGACTAACAATACTGATTTTAAGTTATTTATATCTTTATTATATTTTCCCTATATTTATCATACAGTTTATTCATAGCAATAAAAAAAGAGAATATATATAAAGAAAGAAGGGACGTAGAATATATTGTTCACATTGGGTAGTACAAACCCATATCAGATAGTTTTAGTGAGTGAAGATGAAAGAGAAAAACTCAACAAATTTTGGTTTTAATGGTTCGGATATCTCGAATAAATTTTGTGATTTTACAGAGAACCGCTGATCAATCCTTCTTCAATCCTCTTTAAAACTGGAGGTCCATAACAGCCATTCTTGGACTATGTTCTTTTCTCCTCGTCTTCCAATATCATTCTTTAATCAAACAATTATCACGATTATTGACTGGCATAAGTAGTCATGATCTTTATAACAGAAATGACATACACATCTTCCAAGTAACTTTCCTTATTTCAGGTAATATAATATTATGTACATGTATATTTATTTTAAACTAGGATAACAATTTTGTGCTGTTGGTATAAAACATCTATCATATTAGGCATTAATCATTTCCTATGATTGCCATTACTTGCCACAATATTTCCGGTTTACTAAAATATATCCTTCGTAATTCAAATCCTATTTCATAGTGAATCGGAAGTATGAAAAGTCTGAACACGCTGTTCGCTCCTCGTCCTTAGTTTCGAGAGGACGCCGAATGTCAACTTTAAAGATTCGAGCATAGTTATAAATGGCCCAAGTTTAACGTACTTTGAGCCTTGATGACCAAGATTATTTCTGCTTGGTAAGGAGGCTTGCGTCGATAAATGTCTAGCAAAGTCTCTGAAAGAGCATTTGGAACTTATAATTCAAGAGTGGATAATAATCCGGATTGCAGTGGTATATATACTCCGATTTGGCGCACTTCACAACAACCCAACTTTAATTACTTGCCATAAAAATCATTCAGAGAGGTGTAAGTATTCATTATTGTTTTGTATATAACTAGGTCATTTTGATCAGCTTAAGGGTATTTGATTATCAACACTATATTCAAAGGATTTTGGTAAAGAGATCTGAGACAGGATAAAAAAAACCTCCCAAAATATTCGAAAACCGTTAATGATAATCTTCAATACTTCAAAGACCTTGCCAATTATCCGGAAAATACCTCTATTACTACAATCCACTATCATTGCTATTACTACTACTACTACTACTACTACAACTACAAGAGCAACTACTACTACTATTACTACTACTACTACTACTACTACTACTACTACTACTACTACTACTACTACTACTACTACTACTACTACTACTACTACTACTACTACTACTACTACTACTACTACTACTACTACTACTACTACTACTACTACTTCTACTACTACTACTTATACTACTACTTCTACTACTACTACTTATACTACTACTTCTACTACTACTACTGCTGCTGCTACTACTACTACTACTACTACTACTACTACTACTACTACTACTACTCTATACTACTACTTTAATACTACTACTACTACTACTACTACTACTACTACTACTACTACTACTACTACTATTACTACTACTACTATTACTACTACTACTACTACTATTACTACTACTTCTTTTTCTATTACTACTGCTACTATTACATTTTCAGAATAATTTGGTTTATCACACTGGAACTAGCCAGATCTATGATTTGCTACACTATTTGGAAGATAGAACTATAGTATGGTGCAGAAATGTTCTGCACCATAATACCCCTTCTGGCTCTCAGCAAACGAAACAGACATAGATATTGTTGAAATAATATTAACGAGTGAATCATTAATGTAACTATTATCGAAAGAAGAATTACTGATTGTAAAGTATAAAAATGTATATATGCACTCAAAGATGAATTCAGATTCAGATTCAAAATACATCTATTTCCTTCTCATAATCAAATAAATACAAAAATAAAATGTACATTCACAAAAAATGGTAGACGGAGACGAGGGTCCTAGAAAGCACATGGCTTGCGGTGGGGTCGCCTTGACAATACATATTGACATATATAATATTATACAACAATAATAACATGCATAAAAATATACAAAATGAAAAAAAAAAAGAAAAGAAAAAGAAATAAGCAATAATTGTACAAAGTATTTATATATATATATATATATATTTATTTATTTATTTTTTTTATTTATTTTTTTTTTTTACAGTACGAGTAAATGTACGGAGTGAAGGGCATGTTTTGATAGAGTCATTTAAGTTGTTCCAGAGTTTGGGAGAATACTTGTTGAAACGCAACTGTTCTTTGATAGGAAAATGGATGTATCTCATAAATCTTGTTGGATAATTATGAAAACATTTAAAGTCAAACAGATTATAAAATTGTTCCGGGAGATATTCGTTAAAAAAATGCACTTATACATAAAAACTGACCATGTAAGTGACAATCTTCAAATTTTAAGAGTCTCAGGTCAAGAAATAGGAGTTCCAGATAGTACATCGCAAACAGTTCTTATTATCTTCTTTTGTAATGTAGTTATAGCTTACATTATTTTAGACTCATATATTGCCCCACACAAAATAGCAATACGATAACCAAGGGAGAACTAAGGAACAATACAAACTTTGAAGAACATGCTGAGGAAACAAAAAAATGAAGTCTATGTATAATACCTATATTTATGGCAATTTTATTTTCTACTTCATGGACATGCGGTTTCCAAGACAACCGACTATCAATACAAACGCCAATAAATTTGTTTTTTTCAACTCTTGCAATATTCTGTATCGTTTACTTTTAAATTTATTTCATTTATACCGGTATATATCAACAGTAAAGTATGGATGATCGATATTACAAAAGAGACATACTGAAGCTATTTTTCAAATTTGTTATAAATGAAAAGATCTGGGCCCTGTTGCATAAAACTTACCGTTAATGGTAACTCTGCTATCAATGGCAACTGCCATGGTAACATCACTCAACAGCCAATCAAAATCAAGGTTTCCATGGGAGTTACCATTGATGGCAAAGTTACCATTAATGGTAAGTTTTATGCAACGGGGTCCTGTTCTCATAATTTTGTGTCTAAATGAAGTAACGTATGAAGTAATTAACCAGATGCCCGACTACCGAAACAGTCAGCACATGCACATCAACAAAACAATGAAAGACAAAGTTGTTTGACCCTCAATGAGATAACGCTTTAATCGCAAATGAACACAAAGGATCATTAAATTTGACGCACCTTGTTTTGAAAACTATGACACACCTCTTTCAAAATGATAAATATTTCCCAAGAATTGTGTATGTTTTTGATAATGGACCAGAGCTGTGGGAAAGGAGGGGGGGGGGGGGGGGAAAAAATTATTTTTTTCAACCACTACTTCCAAATGCACTTAATGGCGCCAAAGGCGGAAGACATGCTCCCCGACCACTTTGTTGTAAATCCTGAAATATATTGACCGAAAAAGACAAAATGGGCTTTGGTCAGTTTTAGGAATATTTGAATTTATAGCTAGATCAAACATTTGGTTCAAAATCAATACCGTGCAGGATGGTTTGAGGGCCTAAATGCTTGATGCGTTATGGTGCATGTGTTGAAAAAGAGTACGTGAATGGTGGAGAGAAACATTGAAGTGTGTACTAGCTTGCACAGGCATTCTGTTTTGGGGATTACACTGGAGTGCATTTTGCTGGCTGCACCTTTATACACCAGCTTTGAAGAATCGTGTTAACTCCATTTCCATTTTACTTTTTAAAGAGCAACTTATCTGATGAATTATTTTGAAATATCCATGTATGTAGAATACAGGACAAGGGAGGTAGGCCTACCATTCTTTCCATGATTAATTGAACCATTGCTATATTTTGTTGACAGTGTCGATAACAACGCTTGTAATCTTTATGCAAATAAGGGCTTGCGCATCTTCTGTGGTCACTGTGCATGTTGCTTCTAACTCATCTAAATGAATCACGAACAAAATAACATAATTTGATTATAGATTTACAATTACTTACAAACAATGTTCAGTGATGAAACGGTACGAAAATATGTTGATAAAGAAAAATAAAGTCAGTGTTACGGTTATATGGGAACCATACTGAAAGACATTTGGCTACAACTTGCAAATCGATCTACACCTTTTTCAATCAATCAACCTTTTATCAATCTATACAATTGGGGGTTGGTTTTGGAAACACACTCGGGTCATAATGAACTCTTACAGACGATATGTGTACTGATTACGTAATTGTTAGTCTACCACGTAGGAACGTCCTTGTAGTGCAAATAAAATTCAAACAGACTATTCAACATGTTCAAGATAGTTTTTAACAAGTTTGGTTCAAAATACCTGGATAGCCTACTAATCATCATTAATTTAATACAAATTTTATGACCGCTGCATCCGGCTCTGAACATGCTGAAAGTGTCTTTTGGTCAGGATCCGAGGACTACCGGTTAATGATTTATTTAGGTGCAATATATATTCGTAGTACCGGTAAGTTATGCTTTATCTTACACTCTAATAGCCATCAGTATATAGTAGAACTTTCATTCCATAAAAAGTGAGATTTGCGGTGTACCAAATTGCATAACCCCGTGATAGTTACGAAAATATCTTTGACTTATGCTAATTCATGCACAGTTTCTTGATACACCTTTCCATCAAATTTTTAGATTGTAAACTACCACAATGGCAAAAATCTTAGGGGTAAAAGTGGATTTGTTTTTAATTTCCAACATCTCTACACCCAGAATAAGAAATATTCTCTAGAAAGATTTCGTCGTTTAAATAGTACGAATTAAGAACCAAAAGATGTACATGAAGATTATAGAGATATACGTCGTAAGAAGAGGATTAGAGAGGAGAAGAAGGAAAAAGGGAAGAAGGGAAAGAGGAATAGAAAGAGGAAGAAGAATAAGATGATGAATATAAAGAAGAAGGGGAAGAAATTGAAAAATAATAATAATAATAATAATGATAATAATAAGAAGAAGAATTATTTATTTATTTCCATAACAACATTTAAATGTCAAAATATACATAGTGAATATATATATATATATATATATATATATATATATATATATATATAGAGAGAGAGAGAGAGAGAGAGAGAGAGAGAGAGAGAGAGAGAGAGAGAGAGAGAGAGAGAGAGGGAGAGAGAGAGATATGGCGGATAGCCCATTTCAGTGGCTCTTACATAATGCCACTGTTCGTCCATGGGTGATGGGTAGCACAATACATCCCAGGCACGGAGGGGCGGGGGACGTCTTTTGGTAATCCAACTTTTCCGACACTTGTTACAGTGACGGTGTAACTTTGTAAAAACAAATATTCTTGGTAAGATGTAAATATTACAAATGAATACACCTCGCTGCCCGCATGCCCCTATAAAAGGTGACAGTTGGGGGGGGGGGGGGGGGCTGCATCCTCACTTGCCATTCATTTAATACACAACAGAGCCATTCTCAGTCACGTGTGTGACCAAAATCCTGAAAAACAGTTCATTTAAACCTAATTTATCAGTATTTGTCTTGTAGTAGAAGTCTCTCATTTCGTATATTTAAATAACATCTACCCCCAACAGATGGAGGGTAATTATTTGAAATAAGACTACATCATTTTCTTTCAGAGGTCAAAATTAGGTCGGTCACGAAAAAGGGTCTTACTTGTTGGTATTCAAGCCTACTTTTCCCGTATTTCCATGGAGTGCAAGATTCCACTTTTCATTGCTGAATGATGGGATTGCTCTGAACAGTTTGAAAGCAAATTTTCATAAATGAGTGAACATTCTTTTATTGTAGACGTGAAAATTAGGTCGTTCACCTGTGTGACCACTCATAAAAGGGCGTTTTTAAATGTCTCTGTAAGAACTTTATGGTTTGGAAATGACTTTTTCTTGCTAAAGAAAGGGAAATCTTTTTCATGTAAGACACACTGGTGATATAAAAAAATCAATAAAATGTAATCTGATTTTCCGGCAATGATGCAAGATTAGATGGTCACGTGTGTGACCGTTCGTTTTACTTTACACAGAATGGTCCAACAGCGGTTTTTTGAGGCGGTTTAGTTCGGCATAATATGTGACGGAGCCTTTATGCAACGAGATCAAAATTTTAAAAAGACATGCATGTAAGAGAAAGGATGTAATGACAGAGCAACAATGGGTAGGGTAAATATGACAATGAAAAAGTGAGTGACAAAAACAACAACGGAAGATGATCGACTAGAGGCTAATATTCTCCGTGGAACCGTCTTAACGTCAAGGTAGACTATCTAGGGTATATTCCCAGAAATCGCGAGAATGATTTTCAAGGACTGCTCGAGGGAAAACAACCTTTCTAAAATAATGGAATAAAAAAAAATGTCCCATAGCAATGATACCCGAAACCAGACGATGTAGATGCTTTTGTCTTCAAGGCTTATTCGGAAGAAAACTGCAGTATATTTCCAAAGTTGCAGGAAATGTGAGCCGAAGTGGAAGTCGCATTGTTGAATTATTAAGACCATGTACATTCACGAGTGAAATAAATCATGCAAAAAATGTTTATGCTTTAATAAAAGATGAAAGAATGAGCCCAAACCACAAATAAGGAAAGTAACTCCTGAACACCATTCATCCAAACTTGCAATTGCATGGGCAAAGATGACCGTGACTCTGACATTGCTTTAAAAAAAAATCGCGAGTGTTCAGTCATCCATGACCGCATTTTGGTGCATGAGCAGGCTATCGAATTAAAGAGGACATTATCAGCTATTATGCCGTTAAAATATATTTCAGCGATTTCACTTGGTTTTTATGATATTGGGCTTGAATATGGGTTTCATTTTTATTGACTGTAATATTGTAATACAGTATACTAATTATACAAAGAGAGTTCGAAAGAGAGAGAGAGTAAGATAGAGAGAGAGGGAGAGAGAGAGAGAGGAGGAGAGAGAGGAAGAGAGAGAGAGAAAGAGAGAGAGAGAGAGAGAGAGAGAGAGAGAGGGGGGGGGGGGGGGGGAGAGAGAGAGAGAGAGGATATTGATGTTATCTTAGATTATAATTGCTATATTTCGTACTAATAGACGTTTAAAGAAGCGGAAAATTACACAATGACAGGTATTGATAGTTACATGCATGATTGTGGAAATGAAAAGAATGAGTCTGAAGGTGTTTTTTTTATGTTAATGATGACCCCCCCCCCCAAAAAAAAAAAAAAAAAAAAAGAGAGAGGGGAATTCAAAGTAAGAATATGCTGAAGGAGAAATAGAGGGAGGAAAAATTATTGAAAATAAGAAAATGAACAAGTATCGAATTAGAATGACTGAAAAATGGAAATGACATAACATGTAAATGATCGTCTTCATTTAATAGTCAATCATTCACATGACGCCGATTTGACGCCGATTAGAGAACTCTTGAGAAATCGAAATGTTAGTACAGAAAAGAAGGAAACAGATGGCCAAGTGACTAAGACTAATTGTATCGTTTGCAAAATGTACTTTCGATAACCAAAACTCTCAATCACAAACATAAAAATCTGTCCAACAGCAGATGCCGGAAAAAGAAAACAAAGGATTAAACTATTAAGAAGTATGGATATCATTCAACTTTGATCATAATAATTCAGAAATGAATTTTATCTTCATTCCAATGAAAATGCAATTCATACGTATTCGAAAACAAATCGTGAAGCATTTCTGATATAGGAAGAAATTGGAGAAAAAACAACAACACGAACGAATATAAAAAGAACGAGAGAGAGAGAGAGAGAGAGAGAGAGAGAGAGAGAGATAAAAAAAAAGACAGTAAAATATAGCTGTAGAGAGGGAGAGAGAGAGATATATATATATAAGAAAAGACAGTAAAATATAGCTGTAGAGAGGGAGGGAGAGAGTGAGAGTGTGCGTGTGTGTGTGTGTGAGAGAGAGAAAGAGAGAGAGAGATAGAGAGAAAGAGACTGGGAGCAGGGTCATAAGTTAAAAAGGGAGTAAACTCGGGATAAGATAGGGGCTGAGGTAAGGGTCAAGCGCAAATTAAAAAAAATTATGATAAATTATTTTCCCTTTAATTTTACAGTTTACAACTCATAAACACGATGACAATGATGACCACAACACGCGAAGCTGAATATTTGAAGTTGGTTGAGGAGGCAAGAATCATGGTAGAACAGATGCACAGTGATAGAACAGACTGGAAGGTCAGCAAAACAACGGTGAGTTTAAGGACGAAAGAGAAGAGAGAGAGAGAGAGAGAGAGAGAGAGAGGGGGGGGGGGGGGGGGAAAGATGAAGAGAGAGAGAGAGAGAGAGAGGGGAGAGAGAAAACTACATTATTTTGTTTCTTGAAGTATGGTAGGTGAATACTCTAACAGAATGTATCTTTATTTAGTTATGTCTCATGAGATGCATTCATGTTTTTTCCCCTTCTTTTTGTGGACTCTGTCGTGAATACAATGGATTTATGGAGGAGAGGGGTCGCCTTTTCTCTCCTAACGCTGCTGGCTACCCTTCATCCATCCATCCCATCAACTCTCTTCATTGCTTCCCTCCCCCTCTACCAGTATCTGAGGATAATCTCTATTTAAAAAAAAATCCAGATACCCCCAAGAAATTAATTTCGCTTTAATCTTTTTCTGCATCTAAAATCTTTTATTCCTGCTCTCTTTTCGACAGGCCTTCAAAGCATTTTCTTGTGAGTGCCTTTCGCGCAAATATTATCCAACCCATATCAAACCGAAAGCACGCCATCTGTCGTAGACTTAAGCCTTCGACATTAACAACCACTATGTCTATGCTTTAGATCGTGAACTGAAAGACTTGATTAACAAAATGAAGACCGTATACTATTATATCGACTTACTGCCACCGTGATAAAACGATTTTTGAATGGTGCACCCAATAAAGGGTAGGTTATAGCGAATGGCTGAGATGTAATGTCCATCAAAACTTCAACTTTTCTGCTCTCAAATAAAGTGAGAGGGTTATTTTTTATTATTATTTGGGAGCTATAGTTCCTTTTTGAGGGACATATTTCATCACTCAACCCCTGCCACCTGAACACATTGATTTATTGGCACTTTTTTTCATGGGTGTTCATTGCAATCTTGTTGCAACCGGCAATACTGACATTTTGAAAATGTAATCCCCCGCAAGACAACGAGGATCACATAATTTTGAATAAGAACAATCGCTATTCTATGCACATGATGCATAAGTGACATTAGAATGGATATAGATATATCTGTTAGGAAATGTAGGACGGGTAAAATATTTACCACGAAGCGCCAATAATGAAAGGCCCAGATTATAATCACCCCAATCCCTAAAGAAATATGGGAGCCTTGTTCTGAAGTCTCCCCACATCCGGTACGACTTATGCAGTCCAGGATAATCTGATAAATTATAGCGGATCATAACTAGAATATAAGTTAATTTTCTGAAACACGCACTATCAATTGCAAAATGAGTTAGAACAAGGGGCAAGAAGTATTTGTACGTCCATGGCAAAGGCGAATTGCACCGTATGACCTCATTGAGCTCTTACCCGAATTCAAATTGGACAGGAATGAGGACAATAATTTTATCCAATTGTTCGCGGTACCCTCTGATGTAGGAATCTTTTAGTCTTTCCGCAATGGAGCCTCAGGATATGGTACATTCTCTCTTCGCACAACCCCCTTCTCTTAAGTGTTGAAGTTGACAAGGACCTGCTGTGGCGTAGCACCGTTGGTGGGGGGGGGGGGGGGAGGGAGGGGCATTTGCCCCTATTAAATGACATGGAAAAGAAAAGGGAAATAGGAGAGAGGCAGGGGAGAGAACAAGAGAGAAGGATAGGAAAGTAACACAAGAACGTGAGAAGCTGACATGATAAATCGCTCTCTATCAATAATATGCCGAAAGTCTGAATCAGTAATATTGTTAAACCCGCGGCTCACACGAGGCGTCATTTGCTGACGTTACGACCGCGTCAGTGACTTGCGCGGTCTTTTGAAAATGTGATAATCGTTTAAAAGTGCATGCAAAATGAACAGTGCAATCAAAACTCTTAATGGCTGGCGTATGGTTTAATTGCCTTTACAGAATCGATTAGCGCTGGTAATGACGCAATCGAAATGAAACTGGTGTGAGCCGACTTTAATCTAGCTAGATGACTTCCCATTATAAGACCCGTGTGTCCTCCCCATTATTGTACTCATGCTTACCCCGGCCTCTGTGGACCTGTGTAGTACTCAACCATGTCAACTGCCTGGAGTAAAAAAATAGGTCATGCTCTAATGTTAAAAGTGCTCTGGAATCATGCCCTCCATTCTCCGATGCGTCTATTAAGAATTCCCATGTTTCCTTCCCCCATTTCGTAAGCATTGGTAAGGGCGTGGTTGTAGGGGGATTGGGAATAGTTAAGTGCCCTTTTCGGTGGAAAATGTAAATGCTCATGGGTTCAGCAGATGGAGATCCACGGTTGTTGATGGTTGGAAAATAGGGTTCGCATAATTCGAGTAGAATAATGGCCAATAATGCTCTCCCTCTTTCTCTCTCTCTGTCTCTCTCTCTCTCTCCCCCTCACTCATTCTCATTCTATCTCTCTTTCTCTCTCTCTCTCTCTCTACATGCAATATAATTAAGGTAAAGACTACACAAAGGCATATACGTACAACGAATTTATGCCAAAAAGATACCGAAGTAATGATTATACGAGGTGTCTAAAAAGAAAATACAAAGAGATTCTCATCGGCAACATCTTAAAAAGTGCTTAACCATTCCCCATGAAGACATGGAGTGGCATAATCCACGATCAAGGATTCTAATTATTCTGACTGAAACACAGGGGGGAGATGGTGAAGTGAATATCGAAATCTCCCTGTATAATTGATTGAACATTATTGAAATGGATGTGCAAGGTTATCACTACAGTATACCGGGATTTTCCCTTTTCTTTTACGAAGAGCACAGTGGGTTCTTAATAATGCAATGTGCATGATGGTGATTCTCCTACACTAGGGCCCTCCATTCGACGTATCTATACATTAGATGGTGAGAAAACACATTGATCCCTAAAGTAATTTATCAATAATTATGATACGAGTCACTATTCAAGTAGCCATTATAGTACATGTAAAAGTTAAATCACGTCACAATCACGTCCCTATACCCCTGATACATCCTAAATCCTCCGCATGTTTTCTACAAGAAATGGCTATAAGTGAGATAAAAAACCGGATCCAAGTAATAATTGTGTGTTCTGAATATCTGTAGCCTTTTAGCTTGGTTCATTTTTCCCTTTCCATAAAAAAAACACGAAAAAAAAACAACAACACATAACCCCCCCCCCCCTACCACAACAAGTTCACCTTCAATGTTTCTCCTAAAAGATGCAAAACTCGACATTATTCAATGAATTTGACAAAATTAATGCTTATAGTCCTCTAGAATAATCATTGAACGTAAGAAATATGAAGTAGGAAGCACACGATTACTAAGTCCATATTAAAAAAGAAAAAGCTAATTTATTTTTTCGAAGGCGACCTAAAACTGGACGTTTTGCCATTTCATTCTGATCACTAACAGGCTTTGAGCTACATGCAAATGGAAGGAGTAGAAAAAACAATGCCTTAGGAATATTTGTTTTAATCTTATCTCCTCAGTGTATCGAATTCTATCTCTCGGCATTGAGGAGATATTAAACGAAACAATTGCCATGAGGGATATGTTTCTGGATCCTTGTTGAAATGGACAAACCTTTCCCATATTGTGTAAAAAAAAAAAAAAAAAAAAAAAAAGAAAGAAAGAAAGAAGCGTGTCGAGACGGTAGTTACAAAGGCTGATCTACGATTTCCTAAAGAGGTGGGGGAGGGGGTTAGGACAAATTAATTTTGATGTAAAATTCCACTATCCCTGAGTAGACAAATATACATAGTTAATGTAACTTCTTCATCTGAAGAGGGGGAGGGGGGGGGGGGGGGTTCCCTCGATGGATGTGGCTATGAGCTTACACGACATAATGATGGCACATGTAATATTCCCTTTTCTAGAGGTCGTACTGGTCTTCATCATGGTTTTCATTACCGTCATCATGTTTGTCATTGAAGAGAGGAAATAATTCAAAGTCGGCATCGACTAAACTACAAAAAGACAAGGTTTTCTACATTGAATTTCACTTAAATACCATACCGCTGTACATCTTTTCATTCTCGTTTTTTTAATTCTCATTTTTATGTAATTACTTTAATGCAGTCTTTTCTGATGTTGTTTTCTGTACATTTTTCTCCACTTTGGTTTCTTTGTCATTTTATCTTTACAGTGTTGATTGTATAATTATTACTTTGAAAAATGAAAATGAAATAAAATCTTTTAAATCTATGAAATCTTTAGTGTGTCCATAAACACCATAAAACAATAAGGTAGCGAATCGGTCATAAGAGAAAAGATGGAGAGAATTTGAGCATGATTAATTTCTGGAAAAGAAACATTGCTTACGGCTTGCTAGACATGATATTAAGAAAAGACAAAGAAATAGCTTCCCTTGAGAAGCGGAAAGGGGAATTTGATAGAAAAACCCAAACGGCAAGTAAAAGATTACCAAATGAGCAGGGATATTTTACAAAGAGATATAAGGATACTGAATTTAGGTTTATAAAAAAAAAGTTTGTGAATACGGTTGCAGGTAAATATATTCATTCTGATACCAGGTTACATCCGTATGGAATAATTATATTTCTCTGAAAATTCAACTGTCTTTTGATAGACCATAATTATATGATGTTGGATTTTTTTTTGAAGAGCTGCTAATTTGCTTAAAAGATGATATTATATAGGACTGTGAATGTTTGGAAAAGTTATAGTCACTTCGAGAAGTTTAAAGTGAAAAGAAAATAACAAAAGAGGATTTAGCTTTGTTTTTATAGTTTTTTATATTACAATTTTTGTAAAAACGAAAGATTCGAATCGGGGTCGAACCCTATACTAGACCTTTGTAACTGAAGACCAGAGAACAGACCAGCAGATCGATTCTCATCACATCACATGGTTTTTTAAAGAAAAGTTATGGTTATTACAGAGATACAAGTTACAAGATACAATTATCATGATTGGCATGGTAATTGCCATGAAAAATGCCAATTGCCATAAAAAATACCACGCTTACAATAATCATATCAAACAGTGGGGGGGGGGGGGCAATCCCGGCACGTACCCCCCTTTGAAAGGAAACAATGCATTGTGCCCCCCTTTTTGTGATTGTCCCCCTCCCCTCTTAGAACAGAAAACACCCCCCTTTTTTTTTTTACTTGTCAGAGAATTATGGAGAGAAAATGGACCCCATAACCCCCCCCCCCTCCACTGAGCGACATTTGTGTGTCCCCCCCCCCTTAGACACAATCCTGGATCCGCTCCTGATATCAAAGGTTGGGTTTTGGTAAAGGTGTAAACTAAATTGTGAGCTTTTTTTCAAGAGATTCAAGATTCAAGATTCAAGATTCAAGATTTCCAATTCTTTGTATATTTGTTTGGAAGAATATAATAGGAGCAATGTCTCCTGAAAAGGATTGGTCTTTAACCCTTTCAGGACAGGGATTATTTAAGAGCTAAATTGATCACAGTTTGTTCTTCAAATTGGCAACAGTAATATTTTTCTTTTAGTGCTACATGGTTCAAATAAGGTGTAATGTCTTTGAAAACAATATACATGGTTAGAAATTTGTTGAACAATTGAAAGAAGTTGCCAATTTTGATGAAAAACAATGATTTTGAACCTCTTAATGTGTTGCCAATTTAAGGATCTCAAAGCTTATTCTTGTTTTTAAAATTCCTGGCATCAAACGCAATATGGTCATGTAATAAAAATGGACATAGTGTGTGCAGAAAATTTGGCTCTTTCTACTCGTGCATCTGGTATATTTTTTAGAGCTCTGAATCAAAAGTTATAGAGCCAAACCACAAAATGTGGTCAATTGTCTCAAAAGGGTTAAATGCCCCCATGTTTGAAATATGACGAGAAAATAGTTGAAAAAGTGAACTTGCATTCCACACGACTTGTGTGTGTGGAGTCCCGTAAACCCATTTATGTGTGCAGTACATGTAGTTTTTTTTTTTTTTTTATTAGCAAGGCCTTGAGTCAATTTCTTTTCAATTTGATGATTCTCAAACCATACAGTATACACCAATTCTTATGCTTTACATTGACCTTTCCTAATTGCTTTGAGACGGTCTCTTCACATGAAATTCATTCGCATGACCAGAATTACTCAACTTTACCTTTAAAAAGGCGTGATCTAACTTATCGAAGGAGTCACATGACGGGCTTAAAGTGTACCAACCACCAAAATATAATATAGGTTCCATGTCGTTATACTGTATTCAAAATATGGGCTTCTAACATTAATTCTACAAAGAGATATTACAATGTTAATTACACTCTCAATAAGCGTCAAATCGACTCTGGAGTATGAGTAGACTCTACTACTCGACGCAGCCGTACGTGCTCGCCAAGATAAGGTAAGGTAGAGATCGATGCTCGCATGGAACCAAACTTGTAGTTCAGTTCCGCGCTAGCATTTTCATGTTATCCTTTATTTCCTTCATACTCCTTAACTGTTGACCAATAGAATGCCAGATACAGTGCTTTGGGGTTGATTTTATACTTTCTAGCTGTGCACAAATGATTTTTTCACTTGATTTGTAAATTTTAAGTCAAGAAATAATCCAACCATATGATAAGTTTTGAATCTATTAAAGCACTTTAGGGACCATATCTATGAACGAAATCGAGAAGAGCTCTCGATGTCTGCATTGTCTACATGTATATAGTTGCATGCATGAAGTAAGAAAATTGATACAATATTTATGCAAACATCTGTCGAAAATCTTGGGGTTGATTTATACTTTTTAACTGTACACAAATGTTTTTTTCAGGTGATTGGTACACTTTAAGTCAAGAAATAATTCAACCATATGATAAGTTTTGAATCTATTAAAGCCTTAGGGACCATATCTATGAACGGAATCGAGAAGAGCTCTCGATGTCTACATTGTCTACATGTATATAGTTGCATGCATGAAGTAAGAAAATTGATACAACAATATTTATGCAAACATCTGTCGAAACTCTTAAATGAAGGCAAAATAGAAAAGGGACGATGATTTGTAATGATGTCTGCATATCCATTCAAAAGCAAGAGTTGTCTTAGATTATTGTGATCTATGGAACAGACGCAGGTGTTTCTGATCTTCTGATAAATATTTTAAATTCCATTTCATCTACATGCAACCATTCTCATGGACATGGTGGAAGAGAAACTGGTTTACCTCCCAGGCATATCGTTACAAATGCTTTACAAAATCTTCAACGCTTTCCAATGCCATCATTAAGTCGGTAAGCATCTTTCTAATGATTCCAGGTCTCCAAAGCCACACATCAACAGCGATTCCCTTCAAATGAATTATCTAATGGAATACCATATTCGTAGATAAATATCACCTACTAGTATACAGCCGAAAGGGATACTGAATACCATGATAAACGTTTCAAATTGCAAGCCGCATAATCCACCCAATCAACGATTTTCCCAAATGAGGATTTATTTTGATAAGGTCTATATACGATTTCCAACCTAAGCAGTGGCATAGAGATGAACCATCCAATGATTGGAAATTCATCTGCAATATACATCATATACATGAATAGCTTGTCATTATGGCGGTCGTATCTTACAGTATGCTTTTTGTGTGATATGATTTGATATTTGATGATAAATTACAAGTAGGAGGAATATTTAGAAAGGAGAGTTGACAAAAAAGAATATTGTCTAAAAAACTCTAAATACAGTGATATTGATAGGGCAGCGGGAAGAGAGAGAGAGAGGGGGGGGGGGAAGAACAGTTACTGAGAGAGAAAGAGAGAGAGAGAGAGAAGGGAGAGAAAGAGAGGAGAGGGAAGGGGAACAAAGAGAGTTACAGAGAGAGAAAGAAAGAGAGAGAGAGGGGGAGAGAAAGAAAGAGAGAGAGAGAGAGAGAGAGAGAGAGAGAGAGGGGGGGGGGTCGTTTTGGAGAAAAAGGACAAAGATCGTGAATGATAATAACAGAAATAGAACAGAAAAATACCAATATGAGAACGGACGATGTACACGTCCAGCCAGGGCGCCAACTGACCGCGCGTGCCGCTCACGGTTAGAGGCATCAGACGTGAACTTGAAGCAAATCTTGACAGGGTTTTAATAATAGACCACAAGAAATACGATATCTAGGGCGCGACGCTTTCTACAAACATTGATTATTTAATCTTCTCTTTATTTTCAGTGGCTTTATGCTTTGACTCCTTTCTCCGTTATTTTCTCCTTTTTTTCTTCTTCACTGGCTGTTCTGGCGTCTCCACCAACTGTTTGCTTTTCTCTTGTACTTTCTTCTCCCGTCTTGTTTTGTTGTCGCTTCGGTTTATGTATTCTAGCTATATGGTCACGGCGTACAATGCTTATTTGGAATTCAAGAATATTCATGTCTGGCCTCCAACTGTGGGATATCACCGCATTTCAAATCCCTCGGACATGCTATTAGTGGACCGTAAGAAAGAGCTTAAAAACAAAGACCCGATTATTGAAATACAAAGAAGGAAAGAAAGATAAAGAGAAAAACATACATAAAAAAAAGGCCTACTTAGACAAAAAGGAAACACATAAAATATTCATCTGTTCTGGCATCCTTCTTAAAAGGTTGTCTAAAGTTGAACGTATTTTGAGAGTCAAGATTTTAAATTCAAGATTTAAAATTCATGATTTAAAATTCAAGATTTAAAATTCAAGATTCAAAATTCAAGATTCAAAATTCAAAATTCAAGCTCCAAGCTTCAATAATTATTCAAGATTGAAGATTCCATATTTCAAGATTCAAGATAAAAGGATAACCCAACTCTATTTACAAGCTACCGCCCAATATCAATTTTACATGTTTTTCAAAAATTCTAGAGAAATTAGTTTTTAATAGACTGTATAGTTTTTTACTGCAATGATAATGTATTATGATAGTCAATACGGTTTCCGCCAAAATTACTCTACAGACATGGCAGTTATTGAAATTCATGATCGAATAATTAAAAAGCTCAACTCAGTAAAGAAGTCATAGATGTTTTTATGGATCTCTTTTAAGCTTTCGACTCCCTTTCTCATGATTTTTTATTACAAAAATTACAATATTATGGTGTTAGAGGGATGTCTTTTAATTTGTTTAAATCATATCTGTTACATAGTGACAGGTTACTGTCTACAATAATACCAATTCGTCTATCAGGAAAATAAATACAGGTGTCCCTCAAGGTTCAGTATTAGGGCCCTTACTATTTTCAATTTATATAAATGACATTGTAAACTCTCGCCGTGAACCTCATTTTATTTTGTATGTTGATGATACATCACTTCTTGCCTCAAATGATAATTTTAACATTTTAATTGAAACCTTAAATAGGAATCTTGCCCAAATATCTGCCTGGTTTAAGTGCAATAAACTTTCCTTGAATACTAGTAAAACTCAATGTATTCTTTTTAATAAAAGGAGAGGTGTGCAATACAGTTATACTGACTTATCTCTTAAATTAGATACAACCCCTTTGGAATTTTATGATTCAATAACTTTATAGGTGTCATTTTAAACAATAACTTATGTTGGAATGATCACATTAGTTCAGTCTGTGTCAAGATATCACGTTTTAGTGGAATTTTAAATCGACTGAAATTTGAATTATCTAGTCATATATATTGTTTACTCTCTATAATGCTTATATTTTGTCACATTTGTCTTATTGTAGGCCTAATTTAATCTGGGGTAACACGTATTCTTGCCATTTACAAAAAAAAAAAAAAAAAAAAAAAATCATATTACAAAAGAAGGCAATATCAATCTGTATGAAAGCGGAATATAACGAATTAACCTCACAGTTATTTAAATCATTACGTACGCTTAAATTGCCAGACATTACAATATTCAAATTGCATCAATTGTGCAACGCTACCACTCTTAAACTTTATCACCATATTCAATTGTGCAACGCTATCACTCTAAAGCTTTATCACCATATTTAATTAACATTCAAAGCCACTATGCTAAATTTAGATCGTTTAATCAATTTCACAGGTGGATCTTCTCATATGATAGATCAAGATATTCAATTCGACACACCAGCCCTACTTTATGAAATGATTTGGACTTAGGCATAATAAATATACAATTTAATAATACATTTAAAAGAAAATACAAAAAGTTTCTATTAATCAATTATTAATTACTTAGAAGCGACAAGCTTTTCTTGTTTGTTTGTTTTGTTCTCTTTTTCTTAAAGTGTTTATGTTTTAAGTTTTGAGCTTTATCTATATTTTCATTACTCGGTACTTGCTACATTCTTACTGTAATTATTTAAACAATCCAGATGTTCTGGGTTTGTGCGATTTAACAAGCCTCCCTCTTGGCTTTTCCCGTACATGCCCAATTTCCATTCATTTTTTCCCCAACTTATCATATTGTCACTACGTACGTTGTACCAACACTATTTTTATCATTATTTTGTTTGTTTGCCAGTCTATGTTAATTATTTATTTGCATGTTTTCAACCTATTATATTTGTTTTGTTTATTTTCGTTTATATCATTTTTAATGAATTGGAAATAAATACTGAATTGAATTGAGATTCAAGTTTCTAAATTCAAAATTCTAAAAAAAAATACATTTTATAGCATTTTTTTTAGATGACTAAAGTACGTACAAAAATCAATGTCGGACAGTGCAGACGAAGAAGGCGAAACTCCAGACCTGAGAAGTCTGAACTGTGTGCTTGGCACTCCATAACAAGACACTTAAAGCATACGTTATATAAAAGGACAAGATATACATAAATACTAAAAGAAAGGGAAGAGAGAGAGAGAGAGAAATTAACCACCGATAAGTTGTAATCCGGACTATATTGTATACAAAACGTTTTTTTTAATAGTACGATCAAATGTATATAGAGTCGAGCTTGGGGCATACTTTAACAGAGTCCTTGTAAACAAACTCCTTCCAGAGTTTGGGGTGAGTAAAAAGAAAGAAAAAAAAATATAAAAAAAAAAAGAAAGAAATTGTTCGTGGTGCAGGAATGAGGATATCCCTTATTTAGACCTTGTTAGTACATGACTTTCATATTAAATGAAACAAATATTGCACAGGGAGATGCTTATCTATACTCTTTCTAAAGATTGACGACAAATGTCCACAGTGTCCAATGAACTTCATATTAAGTATTTTTGAAAAGTCCCATTAAAACGATTGTAATTACTTCTCTCGTTTTCCATACAGAAACACGTGACGGTGTCTTCCAAAAAGTCAACCGTATTTCATGGTTATATGTAAGTATATATGAATATGAATATAAATCATGTTATTAATAGTTAATTGTGTTTACTCTTCTTTTGTATATTCAGGGGCACTAAAATCCATTAAAAAAGTGTGTGTGTGTCTGCGTGTAAAGGGGGGGGGGTGCATTAATATGTGTCACATTTTGTTATCAATGGTATGGGGCATGCTTCCGGAGCCAATTAAGATGATAGAAGTCTCAGTGTAGTAGTAGTAGTAGTAGTAGTAGTAGTAGTAGTAGTGGTAGTAGTAGTAGTAGTAGTAGAAGCAGTAGTAGTAGTAGTATAATAGTAGTACTAGTATGTAGTAGTAGTAGTATATAGTAGTAGTAGTAGTAGTAGTAGTAGTAGTAGTAGTAGTAGTAGTAGTAGTAGTGGTAGTAGTAGCAGTAGTAGTAGTAGTCGTCGTCGTCGTCGTCGTAGTAGTAGTAGTATTACTATTAGTATTAGTAGTAGTATTAATAGCAGTAGTAGAAGGAGAAGAAGAAGAAGAAGTAGTAGTAGTAGTAGTAGTAGTAGTAGTAGTTGAGTAGTAGTAGTATAGTAGTATGTAGTAGTAGTAGTAGTAGTAGTAGTAGTAGTAGTAGTAGTAGTAGTAATAGTAGTAGTACAGTAGTAGTAATACATGTAGTAGTAGTAGTAGCAGTAGTAGTAGTAGTAGTAGTAGAGTAGTAGTAGAGTAGAAACAATATACTACAATGCTACTACTAGTAGTAGTAGTAGTAGTAGTACTACTACTACTACTACTACTACTACTACTACTACTACTAATAATAATAATAATACCCTCATAATAACAATAATAATGATAATGATAATGATAATAGTAATCATAATAATAATAACAATAATAATAATGATAATTATAATAATGATAATAGTAATACGACGACTACGACTTCACTACTTCTACTACTAATACTACTACTTACTTGATAGTACTTGGTGCTTTTTGTTAAAGCAAAGTCTTTCAAGAATATTTTTCAGAATAATGATAATAATAATAAAATAGTATATTAATAATAATAATAATAATAATAATAATAATAATAACAATAATAATAATAATAATAATAATAATAATAATGATAAAAATAATATTTAGTAGTAATAATATGAATAATTATCATTATGATAATCATAATAATGTTTAGTGATTTTGACAATTTTCTCGAAATGCAGTTCCGCTACCAAAATTCACTATAAGCTCTGACGAATACAAACTACAATTCTTTTTCTTTAAAATTGTTGCTTTTACAATGTGGTTGTATATAATTATGTAACTCAACATAATATATTTTTTTTTTCAAAAACAGCTTTTTCCTTTTGCATATATCGCGCTTGTATATTCACCTCTTGTATGACAAGTTTAACTTCACACAATACCCGAGTTTATTCACCTTATGTTGGTAACGTAGAAAAATTGATTCTTATATCAATTATTTTTTTTCAATCTCCGGAGTGAAACTTGATATTGTATCCCTCAGTCTGTGGGTATCATTAGCTGTCTCACATTTCAAACAGTTTTCGTCCCTCGCTTCAATCACCCATTTTTTCTTTTCCAAATAAACTGTAGATCTTCAGTTTCACATAGCTCACCTTTCGCTGCCTCCTCTTTCGTCGCGGTTCTATTATCTCGCGGTTTTGTTAATTTTTCGCTTTGAAAATGTTCATATTTTTGTTGGTGAGGTATTATACATTGCTGTATAAATGCATATCAACATGATATCCTGTTAGGTATACCCCTTACAGAATATTCTTGTGTTATGTATCATTTAGGTGTAATACACGTATATGTTTGTATGTGCATTTAGCCTACATGTATGTGCACCTGAAACGTGACACATTAGAAGTAGAGTGAGATCAATAATGAGCATCTTAACCGTTTTAATGACAATGTTTTTTGTTATCTCTTCTTATATCGTGTTATGTTTTTATCTCTCTGACTCTCTGCTCCAAACTTTGTAACACCCGGCAGAGTCCTTAAAAAAAATCTATTTCTCCCTGCCTCTCTCTCCTTTATCTCTCTCTCCTTCTCTTCCCCTCTCTCCCCTGTTCCCCCTCTCTCTGTGTTCTCGTCTCCCCCTTTTCTCTCTTGTCTTTCCCCTCTCTCGTCTTTCTACCACTCAATCATCTACATCTCTCTCTCTCCAACTCCCTCTCCTTGCCTCGCCCCCCCTCTCTCTAGCCTCTCTCGCTGTCTCGTCTCTGTTTTTTTCTATCTTTCTCTAACTCCTCTCTCTCTCCCTCTCTATCTCTCTTTCTCTCTCCCTCTCTATCTCTCTTTCTCTCACTCTCTCTCTTACTGTCTCCTCCCCTCTCTCTCAACCCTTTTCTTCAATCTCTTTCTCTCCTATAGTCCTACTCAATTTGTCGTCATTCTCTTTACCGGTATTCGTTTCCTCCTTGCCTACAGGCACCGCATCGAGTGCCTGGTCGATGTCTCCTTGGATAAGGCCTTCGAATATTTCTTGCCGAGCCCCGTAGGTCTACGATTAGAATGGGACAAGACTCTGCAACTCCATGAATGTATCGCACACCTTGAAGAGGTATCGCTTTCTATGTACATCACAATAATATCTCTAATCCACATTCCGAGTAGCAAAACTTATGCAAAACTAACTATCCAAAAACCGTGAAGCTAGACTATAAGTAATTTATATTTTTTCTTCTGAACATCTTATAACGAACGCCGAAAAACGAAATAAAGGTTTTGTGCATGACTGCCAGTTTTAAGTTTGCAAATATCTGTTTTTTAAACGATATATTTATCCTGCGTGTATGCCTCTTTCAACATTTGATGATTCTTATATACAACGTTCCTTTTATACGAATTTCGTATAAATTTACTGTCGTGTGAATGCCCCGTCATTGACTTGAACATGTGTGTTATGCTTGTATTAGTGAGGTAATGAGCGATGAAGAAATAACATGTTACAATGCGCTAGGAGTATCAGCACCTCAGGGTAAGATACCATGTTCACCATCCAGACAACAGAACAAACAGAATGAAATTGTATGCGGTATTCAGTGGTTTAAACCTTTGTCCGATTAGCAGGTTCAAATAAAGCTTTAACATTTCATGTATTTATGACGAAATAAGCTTTCGTGACGCGAACCTGGCTGGCTACTGAATTTAGATTATGAACTGCATGACGATGAGAACCCTCTGTAGTATACAGTGTGAGTCATTAAAAAGGAAACCCATATAAAAGCCCCAATATTTTAAATTCCAAGTGAAATTGCTGAAATGTATTAATTGTATGATAGTTCGTAATTTAATAGGCTGCTCAGACTGAACACTGGCCATTAAAAAAAAACATGTCACAATCGTCTTTGCCCAAGTTTGGGCTGGCTGATGTTCAAGAGATCATTATTTGCGAGTGCATTCACCTGGAATGGAGATCATTCAGCCAACCTTGGGTTGACCATCCATTTCATTCAAAACTTGGGCAGAGGCATATTTGACATGCATCAGGGAAAATGTTACTGTTCAGCTGTCCATGGCCGGATTTTATTGATCAAGGTATCAAATTAAAGGCAAAATGATAGGCTATAATATGAGTATCTTTGATTAGATATATATATATATATATATATATATATATATATATATATATATATATGTAATGATTGCAACGACATTTAGAGTTGAATCTGGGTTTCCTTTTTATTGACTCACACTGTATATAGGTCTATACAGCTACAAGCCATGATACCCAGACCATTTGACTGCGTTACAAGATCATATCAATATGAAATAAAGATAATGAGCATGAGGAGAGATTTCACTTTAGAAAAACACCGATATTTCTTGCCCCGTGAAGAACCTCATTCCGACAAAATCACAACGCTTCAAAAGCTTCATGATCACGCATGAGCTTTCCTTTCTGAGAATTTATTGGTACGTCTTTCTTTAAGATTATCTTCAAGATAAAACCACAGTGATTCCTAAAAGGCATAGAGAAGTACTACGCTTAAGTAATTCCTATGTGATCACATCATATTGTAGAAACCCCAGTGATAATCCTCCCTTCTCGAAACAGTAATGGGGATTAGTTTCTTGACCATTTTTCATGTTCATGATAATCATAAGACATAATGGGCTTCTTGGTCCGTCACACCATGACGCTCCTGACGCTCCAATATCATAAGTCAAAAGAGCGGACATGTAACGCTCTAGCATATCAGTGACTAATTTACACCTGGGTGGAGAGTGGCAAATGTAGATTATTTTCTTCTCAAAGGAGGTAAGGGGAGGGCTGGGATCTGGACCCTCAACCTATCGATTGAAAGTACAGTGAATAAACCACTGACCACCACACCTCCAAATCGAATAGATCTAACTAGCTGTACATTGAATGTACGCGAGGATGAGCCACTTTATCAAAGTGCACCAACAATTACTCTAATCCTGACAGAAAAGTTCACTTCTTATGCATGCTGGAAGTACCACTTGCTATCATTCGCTATCGGGAATAAAGCATTTTAGAAAGGTTCGAGCCATTACCAAATTACATCCGTATATCCTGGCGGTTTCCAAAGCCTTCTTTATTTGTCCATATCCCAAAAGGAGTTACTGCACTTTCTTTCTTTGCCTTCTCTTTTATAATACCTTACCGTCATCATCCGAGACGGATCCGAGCTTTGAAGTAGGCATCAGAAAGATGACATGGCTTTGTATTTTTTTCTTTTTCCAGTGCTAATGACCGAGCTTAATTTAACCCATAGCAAGAGTTCGACCTTTCGCTAGACAACGCACCCAGTCTGACAAACATGTTTTCTTCGAGACGATGATAGCCTTGAAAATGGGGTGTATCAGATTTCCTTGAATCATTTATAGCAGCAATACAGATAATGGGCGAACATGAAAACGCAACGTAAAAGGTGCCTAACCAACTCCTTGGTCTAACTGGAGGCGAACAAAATCTTCTCACTACACTTGCTCTTCTCTAAGTCTAGAAACAGAATCCAAAAGCTGTTTCTGTTGTTGAAGCATATAGATTTCGAAGGCTTTCATGTACTCTAAAATTTAGTCAGAAGATACCAACATGTACTTGTGGTTTGCAAGCTCTCTCCCGTGAATCCTGGAATGGAATTGTTTTTTTTTGACAGGCCGCAGAGTGCATTTTTAAAAACTATGGAATGGGCTCGTAAAATCACTAAATCGTGGATCGAATAGTTTCTCCGAGCAAATGCTATCCTTATACTTTATATATTTCATCTAAGCAGAGAGAGCGAAATAGATTTAGTCTAATGTTTCAACTTCAAAGCGGAGGGGAATAACCCGATGCATAATAATGACTGCATGACAAGGCCAGCTTTTATCATTATAGGCTGTATTGAGTGTAGCATTTTGATGTCTATCCTTCGTTTTATTCAAAGTTCCCTTGTTTCTCACTACATCTATACATAGATACAAACATCAAAACATTAAATAAGACCCTAAAAAGGCCGGGTTATTTTGGCGCTCTTTCAGCCGGGGGGGGGGGGGGGGGGGGGGGGGGGGGGGTGGAATCCACCCCGCTGGGATCTCGGCCATAGAGTGATGAAAGTTTCTGAAATTTATCACACATATAGGGTATTTTATAAAAAATAACCCTGTAAAGTTTCATATCTATATCTCAAACGGTTTTTTAATCATCACTAATTGATTATTATTTTACATATTCGCGAATTGAAAATTGTGTATTGTGTACAATACACATGGAGAAATTATCATTTGGGCCGGGGGGGGGGGGGGAGTGGATTCCGCCCCGGCCCTTTTAGGGTTAAACATCAAGATACAGTATGACCAAATGTAAAATAAAGCAGAGCTCCATTACCAGTGGATTAGTTATAGGTCAAGACATCGTGGGGGGGGGGGGGGGGGCACGAGAACCATGGTAGAGTGGGGGGGGGGGGGATGGGGGTGGGATGCTCTTACTCGATGGATGAAAAGTGTTTAACAAGGCCATCGACTAGTATTTTGAGGTGTGATGTGAGAGGGGTCCTATCATCTTATTTTCAAGTTCCCTTAACCCTCTCCTTTTTTTTTTTCTATCCCCACTTTTTTTCTCAAAATGTCCGCTATTTGGTGGGGGGGGGGGGGGGGGGGTGACGTGGCCCTCGCAGCTACACTACTGGCCACTATAATGTAACGACATCCTTTATTCTTTATTATCGTTTAATTTAACTTTCTATTCCAAATTAGCCCAGACTAATGTTTACATCATGTTTATTTAAAGTATCAGTACAACAACAGAATGTAATTTTTTCAGAACGAGCGTTTAGTGCTCTACCTTTCGATAGGTGTTAAAGGGCAATCCAACCTTGATAATAAGATGATTTGTGTGAAAGCAGAAAAATAAGAAAAATATGATGGTGAAAGTTTGAAAGAAATCGGACAAGGAATAAGAAAGTTATGGATGTTTGAAAAATGAGATCACTAGATCTATGCGAATCTCAAATTGGCAATTTGGTGAGTCAATTGTGACATTTTTGTGGACAACTCTCCCATTTGTCGTACACAAAAATATCATTAATTTGCGCTTTTCTTCGAGGCGCTTGTACCCTCGGGGCAGTACTCAAAATATATTGGAGATAGCTTATTGTTATAGGTCCTCATGAACGAAAAGATCCTACTGAGTAATGCATTTTGAAAAAAAGTGACATTTTAGTCATTTTGTGTGTTAAAGCGAATGGGGGAGTTGTCCACAGCTACATCACAGAGATATTACCTATTCGGCCAATTTGAAGTTCCCATATGCATAGTGATTACAACTTTCAAAAATTCATAACTTTCTTATCATTTGTCCGATTTCGTTCAAACTTTCACCAATCTGCTTCTCTGATTTTTCCTCTTTCTTTCAAAGCAACTTGCTATAAAGGTTGGATTTCCCTTTAAAGCATAAAACTATATACATCACATTCAGAGAAAGCTAAAGGAAAGGACGTCGAGGACGTCGTTATTTAACTTAAGGTAACATCGGAACAATAACCGCAATGTTTAAAACAAACGAAAGAGAATGACAAAAAGGGATGGGCGAAGAGTTGCAGGAGTGTTGATATAAAATAACGAAAAGAGAACAACGGAGTTGTTTTTCGCAACTGTATTTTAATCATTTCTGCGAAGAGAACCACACTTGTAATACATTGACATTGAACGGTTGTATAGTAGTAGGTGTGCGACGGTCATTTGGGATCCTGAAATCGATACGGCTCCTCGGCTTGGAGAACACGCGTCTGATGTTGCATTTATTACCTTACGCCACTGTACAGGGAAATCAGTGGGTTGGAAATATCTAGACAGTGCGTCCAAGAAAAAAAAAACGAAACCCTAAAACAAAGAGTTGTTGTGACCAAATTCTGTGCTCTATGACAATATTTTTTAATTTTCCATAAACTAGAAGTATCGTGCTTCTAAATGATACCTTGATGGCATCCATCCGCACTTGCTTTACCGAGCAGCTGCATTTTGAAAATGACATGTAACAACTCAGTTGTGCCGGGTTGGGTAAAACCGTGAAGACGTTAGTATCACATGCGAAAATGACTAAAAGGAAAAAATAGCTTTAAGCGATATGGTACGTGAAATTCCCTTGTGTGGTGGCATGCATTCAATCAGAAATTCATACAACACAGGTCAAAACTAATTTCCAGTGGTGGCAGGGGCATACGCCCCCAAAATTTCCAAAATCGAAAAATATCCCTCAAAAAATGAAAATGTGCCCTTTATGTGACGGAAAAGGTGCCACTCGTGAGTTGGGAAATTGCCATAATCTTGATATTTTTCTGCCTTATGTGCCCTTTCTACCTTGTATTTCCATCTGACAATGGAAAGTGCCACTTACTTTACTTTTATGAAAAAATCACCTTTCTGTCCGCTTTGTTCTTAAAAGAAACTTCAGTTCAGAAAATGCAAAAAAATTGCTTCAATTGGAGGTACCATTTCAATACAAAACATGCCCTTTTTCTTTATCCCAGCATCGACAAAACATTGACCATCCTTTACTTTATGATGAGGGTGTTATCCTTTTAATTCTTGTAATTCGTTTTCACGGTTTTACCCAAACCACAACTGACATGACTGAGTTTTTACGTGTCATTTTCAAAATGCTGCTACTCTGTATAGCATGTACGGATGGATGCCATCAATATATCATTTAAAAGCATAATACTACTAGTTTATGGAAAATAGAATTATTATTGTCATAGAGGACATAGTGTGGTCACAATAACCCTTTGTTTTAGGGTTTCGTTTTTTCTGGGACGTAGTGTATATCGGATCGAAATATATTGACTGTTGTTGAATTTTACTTACCTTGAAATTCGAACACCTCGAGATATGACTTTCACATTGACCGCTCACTCATTCCCTACATCTTACCATCTATTCTCCCTCTCCCATCACAATATCTGCCTCTCTCTCTCTCTCTCTGTCTGTCTCTCTCTCTCTCTATCCCCTCTGTCTCTGTCTGCCTAACTGTCCGTCTATTTGGCCCTGTCTCTTCTCTCTCTCTCTCTCTCTCTCTCTTCCCTTTCTCTCTCTCTCTCTCTCCCCTCTCCCCTCTCCCTCCTTCTGTTCTCTGTCTCTCTGTGCCCCTCTCTGTCATTGCTCTTTGTTCTTTGTGCCTCTCTTTCCGCTCCCTTTTTCATTTCCATTCCTTTCCTCCCCTTTCACCGTCTCCACTTCTCCTTATATCTTTTGCAATGTTTTGGCCATTATGAAGCATGTTTGATCCACTTTGCCTTCTTTATGTTGGGATTGCATGCTGGTATATCTTATATTCAAAATATCGGTTAGAATATTGCTTCTTGTTTAAAATGCCAAAATAGCAACTGAAATGATGGTAAAATCGACTTGTGAGTAGTCACTAGTTGACGCACACTCATAGAATTTGGCAAGGACGGATGTTAGTTTCAGGTTCACTTTTATGCCATTCTTAACTCCCTTCTGTGCCAGTAAGTTTCTGAACAGTTGTCATAAATGAACTTTCAAGTGTGAAATTTTAACTTAAGCTGCTTGTTTTATGATTAAATGGGGAATAAGCCATGTAAATGAATTTCACAATGAGGGTACCTGTATATGATTCAGGAAGAAAAGCAAATTATTCCCAGTCCAAACACATTGTTTAACACTCATCATATTCCTGAACTTTATTTGTTGCCCACCGCACAGATAGGGTTAATATAATGTTCCACTTTTCGTTGTTTTTTATCTTAACTTTTTTTAATGTCTTATATATTTTGGTGGTGAAAGGGCATAATATGTCTTCCATCAGTATACAAATTATATCCTGTTAAGTGACTGATACTCATTTGAATAAACCATTTTATTTTTCCGCAGTAAATCAATCACTAAAAGAGGATCAAAGTATTTCGTATGTTTATAGAATCTCTTGGAATAAACAGGAACCAAATATTTCATTCGTTTTATTTTGCTCTTAAGAAACATGAATATTTTATCTGTACAAAATTTAAAAAATATCCAAAACATAATAGTTTCTTGTTACAAACATTCATCAATTGGAATTGTATGACGTTTTACGGCAGTAAAAAGAAAATCATGCCAAAAGCAAAAGAAAGAAAAGTATGGTTCATTCGAATTGGCTAAGGTAATTTGAGAAATTAATTGATTTACAAAATTTCTATTTTAGTCATGATGGAATGGAATTTAAACCGCATATGTTCCAGACGGATTTTAACAGTCAGAATGTACAAATGGTTCTCTCCACTGGATTGTCTTTCAGGAGCAACATTAGCATCATATCTGTGTCGCCTAATCACGGATTAATCACGAACCGAACACGATATCTATGCTCCGAGCAACAAAAGCAATTTGCGAACTGTCTGTTTGCTTAAGACGTGCTATTCCGAATCCAGGGTTTTTCCCCTCGAAAGTGAAATCTCTTTTATACTCATCGCGGATCGTTGAAGGGAGTGAGGTATCAATTTCGAAGTTCACTATCTAGGAGCAAAACAATACGCCTAACTCATACACTAAAATGGAGCATAGCATATCGAGTCACAAACGAGTGCAGATTGAAAGATAAACTAACATCCCGCTTGTTTGACCATCTCTACCCAGGAGCATTATTAGCTAAAACATTTCCACTGGTCGGTTGAGGGTTTGCGCCTTTTTTCGGTTTATTCAAGTCTACTTCAAGTCAGTCATACCCTGTAGGATGTGGATATTGACATTGGGATATGTGTCAAAAGTTGGCAGTTATTTTTTCTCCGCCTTTACACGTTTTATCATCATCTGCACTGGACTTATAAATAGATTAAATCAAGGAAATACACGACGCCCTTCAGTTGTTCCTCGTTATCTATATAATCAACGCTCATTGCGAACTAGGACAACTGCGGAATAGTTTAAGGCGTATAGATTCAAAGTAAAACCTAACATATTTAGAATGTCCAGATGAAGAGTAAAAAAAAACACCAAAAAAAAAAACAACAACAGTTCATGGGGGAGGGGAGGGCTGGTTGCCCTATATCCTGTGATACCGGACTCATCTGAACAGAATACATGACAAAATCAGGAGGGTGACGTTACAGTTGCTGTTGCTAATTTAAAAAAAAAAACATCATTCTTTCTCTTAAACATTCACAAGGTGTGGGGTTTGGGGCAGGGCGTGTCTATAGTCGACAGTAACTTACTATCTTCATAAGATTGTCACATTAATTTTCGACATCTTCTGTGGCGCAGTTTACGGTAAGTCACATCAATCGTGGCAATACTGGAACAAACACAAGACAACTCTGCACGTACGTATACGCGCAAGTCAGACTATGGACAATATTTTAGATATTATCAATCCACATATTCCTCTGATAGAATGTAAGGTACGCAATCAAACATTTTGCATTCCAAGAGCATACAGATAAGGATATCTTGAATATTATCAAACATTTTCATCTCTACTGTGGTATCTATGCAAAATGACCATGGTAAAGAGACACACTCATTTGTAATGCGCGTGAGGGGGTCATTATAGTGATTCGGGCAATTCCAGAGAAATTTCTCTCTCTTTGAGCAAATGAAAGTTAGTGGACCCTTTATAAGGTATTGGCATACTCGTCTTGACTACTTCTACTTCTACTGTCTTAGAATTGTTTTCTTTTGATTTATGAATTTTGAAGTAAAATCCTAGAGCCATCGCGAACGATGAAGATAGGTCCAACTCAGCAAAAGTAAGAGCTGAAACAAAATACAACAATTAAAAATTCGTTTACCTGTTTTTTTTCTTCATACCCTGCTTATCAAAATAGTAATTTCCATCATGAATATAGGGCGAAAGAAAATCTTAAGGAAATTAAATTTGATACTGCTAACGTTATAGGGCAAAGGAAAATCATTCTTAAGGGAATTTGACACTGCTATCGTGATTTTCCGTCTAGATGACTTACCTTTGACTTGAAATCTGTAACTTTCTTCAAGTTTTGAATGAACCTTTCCTCCATTTTCAAACGGAAAAAAATTCGGGGTAATCATTTTCTTTCGTTGACATCAAGTACATGCACTCTCCTCGAAAGAACAAGAACTTGTGACCTTTGCCATGATTGTTACAAGTTTTTTTTTTTTGTTTCTTGACCTTTCTATAAACATGTTCCGATTGACCCCAAAATCGTTCAATGTACTTTAAAACTGCTTCATAATGATTTACAAGGGTGAAAAATATGTACACATAATGTCCTGAAATGTCAGTGAGTAAGATTTTGTACATGATAAAGAAAGAATCAACGGAAAGCAACGCCTATTGGATTGTAACTCAGTAACGTGCAAGAAAGACGTTGAAATTCTCACACAGGGAAATTACAATCGTTGATTTGGTCTGTAATTATATTAATGTACATACGGTATGCGCCATCACACACCCACCCACCCACATGATTAAAATCAAATGATTCAATTTTGATCAAGATAAAAAAAAAAGGAGCAATAGAGCATGGAATAATCATTTTTCCGAACCCCCTAGGACAATTTGACAAAAGGAAGCAACTCTCATCTGATATTTGTCAAAAATGAAAGAACCCCCTGAAAACAGATACGGTTTAGACAACAAGGGTAAATTGAGCATTTACTCAGGAAGGCTAGTCCATGGTTTACATGTAAGCAGGACTTAAATGTTTGGGAAAAATTTCTGTGTATTTTAAACGAGAAAAGAAATGTGGAATTTGTGCAATTTCTGAGTTGCTTTCTTTTGTCAGAGTAGGACTTAAGTCTTTTCCAGTTTTGTGTGTACTGCGCATTTTTTCCTGGTAAAGTCGTCAAACACATCTGTAGACGGCTTCTAGGAAACCTCTTTAAATATTATAATTGTATTATGACAATAAAATCATAGTCGCCCATCTCCCTGTGTCGGGTAATATTGTCAATCATTTCTGTCTCCCTTGGCGACGGAAGCGGTGGCGCGATTAACCCTACAATGAACGCTGAGGTAATCACCAATATAAACTAGGTGTGCACCCATTAAAACAGCGGGTTCGTTTTTCTAATTAGGCCCCGCTCTCCGACTCCCTGAAGAAGCCAAACTTCCTCGAAGGACAATCCTATCTCGGAGGCTTTGCAAAAAAGATCAACAACTCTCTTTATTTTCTAGAAAGAGATATGGATTATTGAAGGGTATTTCATGCCTACGATTGAAGGCAGGTAGTTGTAATACGTGAGGGAATATATTAATGTATAACCCAATGTATAGTGTTCCAGAGCAGTAACTGGAAAATATGATTATATTTTTTTTGTGTGTAATAACAAACACTATCTTCGAATTAAACAGACTATACGTTTTTCATTTGCTTTAATCATATTGACTAGCTCGTAGTAAATGTTTTTCACTTATTCAATATATAAGGAATCTACAATTTACAATTTACTTTATATGCAGGGTCATATTCATGTGTTGTGTCTTTCAAAATCTTTACTGATATAATGTGTATATAAAGTTATTCTTTGATATATTGCAAAAAACTGAAGATAACATCTGTACAAAATGAATGGGCAATATATCACAATCAGATTTAAAACCATAACTCTCAATTTAGGTCCTATGTACGAGAAAAATAAACATTGATATATTTCATTACATAATATGACCCTTAAAAAGAGGCCGGTTTGAAAGGCATTTGTGTGTTGCTGCTAAATATACATGTATGGTTTAACATCCTATGAGATTTGTCAAAACTTTGATCAAAATTTTTTAGGACATCAAGAGTAAGAATGAAAAAAACATCAGGTTAATATTTTCTCTAGATATTAGATTTGTCGATATTTTTTCTTCACCCAAGTTTGTTTAGGAAACACAGTCACAGAAAGGGGGAATCAAGGTGTATTAGTATTCTAACACGATGAACAATGATCTCTGGACCAAAAAACAAAATTATTCCCAGAAAACTTGAGAATGGAAAGGTTATAGTGACACGTCAGACATGTTCATGCCAAGATTGAATATTATATTTCAAGAATAATTCCTGGCGAGTCTGTCACTGATCACACTGATAGTGCTGAAAAGAAAAGAAAAACGCCACTGGCATATCTGAATATTCTATTCTATTCTACTCTATATTAAATACATTATAAACATTTTGTTGTTCACTTGTCTGTTTGGTGTTTGTAATAGTTGTTCTTTCTTCATCTGTTCGTATTACTTGTAGTCGGTCATTTATTTTGAGTAGCAGTGAACCGTTTGATTGGCCCACCAGAGCTCTCAGCGAGAGTCTGCTCTTTTTCAGCAAGTTCAATCCGCAATTGTCTGGTGAGGCTATTGTTCACGTTATGCATTGTATAAAAAAAATCCTATTCTATTCGCAAAAAAAAAATAGAAAAAAGAAAATTAAATTATTCTAGACAATTTTAGAAATAACACAATGGAAAGGTCAGATATATTCAGGCGATGATGTAACAATATATTTAGATCACAATTTCGGGCATTTCTGTTATTGATCATAGTGAAGGGGAGAAAAATGAACGCATCACCAAAATTAGTCAACAACACAGAAATAATACATATATATATATATATGAAATTGAAACTTTTCCTATGCATCACTGTCAATTCTTTAAAAAAAAATTTAAAAAAAGTTTGACCAGCTTCATTACCATCATTACATTACAACATGATATATGTCTCTTGAAGTTTTGTCTTGTCTCCAACTTTTTCAATAAAAAAAGTTGATATTGTCCAGACTAGGTTTAAACCTGGTTCAAACTATTATCTTACCAATATTAATAAAGGCCACGTGTTAAGTAAAAATGAACTGATTTACCTACAGGTAACCTTCTATTATGGTGGAAATAAATTCCCGGGCTCAATGTTAAAAGATGCAGTGTTGTACCTGATCATGTCGTTACTGTCGCCGGTCGCCTTTATGACGATAGAATACGTACGCTTACCCCATTCAAGTGGTACATAATAAAAGTCTTATTTTATTGAAATCAAAAGTATTTTGAGATTCTCAGGCATTTCACTTTTCGGCTCCACAATAGTCAATGAATTTGCTCATGTGTTGCAAATACTATCTTAAGAGTGAGAGCATAAAGAAATGAAAATGTAAAAAAAAAAAAAAAGAAAGAAAGAAAAAGACAAACAGAAAAAAATAACAGAACATAAAAGACAGAACAATAAAAATAAAGGCAGCGATAGTTATACAAAGTGAACAGGTGAAATAGAAATGAAAATGAACACACCGACCGAATGATTACACTCAGTGATTTGACGTGTTGTGATATGGAACCAAAATTGATTTGATATTTTGCCGCGAGTCAAATCATAAAGAGGCACATTGTATTAGAAAAGGGCCACCATCGATCACTCATCCGATCTTTCGATCGATTTCGCAGCTTCTTGAATAATCTGCTCCACCGTCCCTCCGGGAGGGTTCGCTATTCTCTGACTCCCATTTGTAATAATGTAGGGAACAATCCCATTATTAAAGAAGTGTATCTGAATATCCGGTGATGAACATCTTGCTTTCAAACGAAAACCATTATCTTTAATCATCATCGTTACTCAAAGCGCCTCATTACCAGAATCATTATTAACAACGGTAATAAAATTGCGGGTCCGTCGGGGCACCCATTTGTTTACTCGCTTTGAAGTTCAACAGCCGAAATACGATGGAAAATGGGAGATAAAGAGTGGGTTGGGCAGGGTTTAAAAAAAGGAGGAGGAGGAAGAGGAGAAAGAAAGAGAGAGAGAGAGAGAGAGGGGGAGAGAGATAGAGAGAGAGAGGGGGACAGAGATAGAGAGAGAGAGAAAAAAAGGCGGGAGTGAGGGGGGGGGGGGAGAGAGAGAATGGAAAATGAGGCTGTGACTAAAGGGGGGGGGGGTAAGAAATAGACAATTGAAGGGGAGAGATGAAGGTATAGAAAATTGATGAAGAAAGAGGTAGGGATTGAGGGAGGGATATCAAACAGAGTTTCATCGCCAGAAAGAGAGAGAGAGAGAGAGGGAGAGAGAGAGATTATGATGGAGATTATAAAGGTATGTAGGTAGAGGGGGAGAAAGAGAGGGGGGGGGGGGGGTCGGTGGAGGTAAGGAAAAGAGCGAGGTACAGAGAAAGAGAAAAGGGAGGAGAGAAAGTCACTGAAGAGAGAGAGAGACACCCCACACACATCCCCCCACACACAAACACTCGGGAGAGGGTGGGGGGGGGGGGGAACTTTATGCTGTCATGCGTTATAATGAAGTATCAGGGAATCTTGCTTTATAGGTCTTGGGGAAGAAATTAATTAGAAGAGAAGAAAAATGGTGGATAGTTCAAATAATTTTCAAATAAAAGTATCAATGAAACTTGCGATACTTCCCCTTTTACAACCTTAACCGGTTATAAAGACAACCTTTCACCGCTTCACAATCAAAAGTGTAGGCCAACTTTTCTTGATCGATTTGGGCCGCCATATATTTTTGCCCGGGGAGAAAATATATAAAAATTTGAAATGCAGAGTGAAGTGGATACAACTCGAACAAACGCACCCCGGGGAGTACCGTGAAATATAGGAGTACATCCCATATCCCTTCGTTTGATTGGGTCAATATTTTGGTCAAATATGCAGAGCTATTCGTATTTTCTTCGACGGACGATTGTCACATGAGAAGTGATGGATGGGAGGGGGTGCAAATCTTCTTTCTTCTTTTGCAATCGTTCTTTATTTTCGTCATCAAATCAGGTATAATAGGTGATCTGATTACACTGATGCCGCAAATAACGGTATACATTACCCCTGTATATCGAAAGGGCATCGCTTTTGAATGACATTTAGCAGCGAGCGACAGAAAAAGAACAACCATAAATGTGTCTTGCTACACTTTACCAA